>CM066031.1:80675588-80720741 GCA_033557465.1 Ichthyophis bannanicus
CCTTGAGCTGGAGGGTCTGGGGTTTCTGGTCCCACAGGTGCTCCTTGTGGTCTTGGGCAAGCCACTTAACCCTCCATTGCCCATGTTCCCTGTAAAATAGTTATCTCCAAGTTATAATGCCCTGTTCAATGTAATTTCAGTTTGTTCAATGTAAACCACACTGATGCAGAATAGCGCGGTATATAAGAGAATGTAAATAAATAAATAAATAAAATAAATTGTAATTAGCCATATAGTAAATAGTTAAAACCTTGAATGCAGTTACCCTGTTAAATGTTACAATGTCCAGTTCTATGTACAACAGAGACCCCCCACAGCCCTGCCACACTCCTGTTAAATCTAAACCGCCTTGAATGGTAGAAAGGAAGTATATAAACAACTTTAAATAAATAAATAAAATTCGTACACCATGGATGATCCAAGGAAACAGTTTCCTTTAGATGGACTTTTAATTCAGAAAAATTGTCCATTTTTATAGAATCCTTAAGTCTAAAGGCAGTACGTAAGAACATAACAACACAAGGTCTTATAAATTTCCAACAGTGATGGACCCAGGGGTGGCAGAAGGGCTTTTTCTTTAAGGGGGGCCCAAGCTCCGCCCTAACTCCTCCTCAAGCCGCAGTCCGTGGGCAAGCCTTCCTGTTCTGCTTGAGAGGATCCTGTCTCCTGTGAGCAGACAGCAAGGGTCTTTGTTGAGATCGTAGCTTTTCTTCTGACAATGGGGGATGGGATTCCTGTGGGCAGACTGCTGTCTGCCGGCCATGATCATTAGCAAGACCCCAACCTTCTTCCCGCGATCCTTGCGGGCAGCCAGGAAGGGTCTTTGCAATGATCATGGTTGGCAGGACAGTAGGCTGCCAGTGGCGATCCTATCCCTGCGGGCAGAAGGAAAAGCATACACAGCAAAGACCCTTCCTCTCTGCACATGGGGTCTGATCTCCTGTGGACAGACACAAAGGACAGAAAGGGGCTTTTCTTCTTCTCCCTGCAGGGGATGGGATCTCTGCAGGCAGCCTGCTGCCTGCCATGCCACGAGTTTGGTGGGGCCAGAGCCCATGTGGTCTATCCCTTTCCGATGCCTATGGATAGATCCAGGTCACAAATATCTGGTAGCCCCAAAAAAGTTACAAGATTCCATGCTGCCTACCCCTAGGGAGAAATAGTGACTTCCTTATCATCCCTCCAGTCCAGTCCCAGAACCTCTGGGTTTAGCAACCTCCTCCAGCAGCTTTGGAGACTGAGCAGTCATCCCTTTGATGACACTGGTATAAGTAGCCCAGGACTGCCTCTCCGCTCCAGTAGTCTCAGTCTCCAAGCAGCTGGAGAGGTGGTGAGCCTGTAGTCTGGGGCTCATTTAGCAACAACTAAGGAGAGTTCAATTTGGTGGTTAGTGAATTAGGCATTAGAACAGTTAATTTTAGGGGGAATGAGGGTTTTTTAAATTTCAGGAGCTGCAGAGGACTGGTTTTTACCTCTTCCTCCCTCTTCCTCCTCCACCCCCCCACCCCCCCCCACATGAAACCCGTGCTTTTGGGCTGTAATGTCCTGAGGGGGTAGTCTCCCGGCTCCCAATCGGACAGTAATGGGTGATGTGTAGGTAGCAGGCTCAGGCAGAGGATCCCGGCTCGTGGCTGAGTCAGCATCTCTGTATGAGGCAGTGTGGTCTCTCCTCTCCCGGTGCCAAAGCCGCGTGAAAGGCTGAGCACAGCAGGTGGATCGAGGCAAGAGAAGGACATGGACAGCGAAGGCTTTGGGGCCAGAGGTAAGATCTGGGCTGTCTAGCGGGTCAGCTGGTAGTTTTCAGCAGTAGCAGGGCTTCGCCGTAGCAGTATTGCTGAGGGCCAGTCCGGATCGCTACGTGTAGGCCGTGCCACGTGGTTTTCGTGCGGGAAGTGCTGCCGTCGTTATTTCTTAGTTTCTCTTTGCCGTGCTGTTAGTGGTCCTTGAGCTGCTGCCCGAAGGTTTTTTGAGCCTCTTTTCGCTGCGGGCACTGTTGGTTTAGGTGGGGCAATGGAGTTTAAAAAAAAAAAAATACCAAGCTTTAGTCAGTTTCTTGTTTGTGCTGGTTGGGAGCACAGATTAGGAGGTTGATTTGGAGTTTCTGTTTTAGGTTTTGGTTTTGCTGTACCCTGTTTTATTTTCCTTTCATCTGGGAGACATAGCCGGGGAGGCCAGGATGCCTTCCAGGCCTCGGTGTTTGGTTTGTGGCACATGACGTGGGGCAGTGTCAGACATAGGTATGTGTAGAGGTTGCACCCTGGAGGTGCGATGGAGCATGCCCTGGAAGAAGGGGCAGAGGGGCAGAAGGCTGTCCTCCAAGAACAGGCAGAGACCCTAGCTCCTTTCGCGTCACTCCCGGAACCAGTGGCGGGGCCCTCTGGGACGCTGGTTCCGGCATCTCAGCAAGTGCATAGTCCTGGGATTTTGTCATCTATGTTCCCCCCTGATTTCTTTCTGTTTTCTTCATCAGTTCCTATGTTAAATGTAACCCTCCATTTGTGATGTGACCACTTTGATGGAAGGATAAGGTGGTATACAAATCTGTTTAAATAAATAAATCAGGCGTTCTGTTTGCGGCAGAGTGGGCCTGTAGCCGGTTCCTCTGGAGAGCAGGCAGAGAAACGTCCTAGAACCCCGATTGGGTTGGGGGGCTGGGGGAGGGGCTAGAGAGGCCAGCTCCTTTGGATGGATTGGAATCTGCTGAGGGTGATCCAGAGGTGGATTCGGTGGAGGATTTAGAGGAAGGTGAGCTTGCTGAGACGGAGGAGCAAGCTAGAGTAGTTCGCGTGTTTAGGCGGGAGGAATTGCCAGCACTCATTGCGGAAACTCTTAAAGCCCTAAACATGCCTTCTAGCATTCCAGCAGGAGATGATAATTTAGAAGATCCGTTGTTACAGGCCATTCGTAAGACTCAGAGGGTGTTTCCGATGCACAGAGTGGTGCGGGACATGATTCAGGAGGAGTGGGACATGCCCAAGGCAGGTCTTAAAGGGTCTAGGGTAATGGCCCATCTCTATCCCTTGTCAGATCAGGATTGAGACTCTTTTGTTCTCCAAAGGTGGATGCAGCGGTGTCAGCCATTACCAAGAAGACTACGATTCCGGTTGAAGGTAGTGCTGCTCTCAAGGATGTTCAGGATAGAAAGTTGGACACATTGTTGAAACAGGTTTTGATATCAGTGCCCTGTCTTTGCAGGCTTCTATTTCGGAAGCATGGGTAGCTAGGGCCTGGACGGATGGGTAGCTAGGGCGTGATACAAAGGGATACCAGTAAGGAGTAGGTTACAGTAGTCAAGACGGGAGGTGACTAAGGAGTGGATAACTGTTTCAGTCGTGTGTTCAGAAAGGAAAGGGCGGATTTTGCTGATGTTATAGAGAAAGAAATGGCAGGTCTTAGCTATCAGATGGACTATCGCTCTCGTATACCGCACTTTCCCAATGATCAGGTGCGGTTTACAAAAAACAAGTTAAGGGAACAGCTCAAAGATTCTGTGTTGTTATATGGAACATCATCATGGTTATGTATGGATCAAGAAAGAGAGAAGTCAAATACAACCCCCAGATGGCGGGCTGAGGAAACAGGAAGTAGTACAGTTTATCCACATAAACTGTGAACGGAGGAAGAGGAGTGGAGGTTAAGGGGGAAAGATATAAGTTCAGTCTTAGCCATGTTCAGTTTCAAGCCCCAGTGACACACTCCCGGCAAGAATGTCAGAAAGGCAGGCATAGTACCTACCTCTTAACAAGACAGGTTCTGACCAGCTCTCTCTTTTGCTCGCCCACCTTCTCTATCCTCTGACCTTTTTTCTCCTCTCTATTCCTCCTCTATGGCTCCTCATCACATTGTCTTTCTCTTCTTGATACGCCCTAACTTCCTCCCCTCCTACAAGCACCTTCACTTCTCCCCTCCTTATTCTCCCATTTACCATCATCACTTCCCCCTCCATTCTGTCTTCTACCCTGTCATCAGCTATTGAGCTGCCCACGCTTTTTCTCTCTAATTCATCCATCTCCCTCGAATGCATCCTCAACCTCGTTTCCTGCCGTATTTGGTTTGTTTTTCCTCCTCTCTGCCCCTTACTGTGCTACTCCTTCTCTTTCTCTCATCCAGAGATATCACCCCCAACCCTGACCCTCCTATACTACGGTCACACTCTGAGAAGAGATCTTCACACAACACATCGACTCTTATTCATATCCCTCGCCTTTTCCCTTCCACTCTCCCGTTTCTCTTGTGCCTTGTGGAACACCCATTCTGTTCCCCTCTAATCAACTTGCTTTTACCTCACGATCTCTGTTATCTCTAATGCTCTATATCTTGCTTGCCTGCTCTAATACTGAAACCTGGCTGCCTCCCAGATCGGATACGCGACCGCAGCATCATACTGGGCCATGCACTCTCTGCACCATTGGGGGCTATATCAGTTCTCCCAGGGAATCAGCACCTCGTCCCACTTGGCCTGGTGGTGGTGTATGGCGCTTCTACTTTCTCCCTCGCTGCCAATTCCAACCACCTCCTGCTGCCTCTAGTCTCACTCCTTTCTGGCCTCTTTTGAAAGCTTCACTCCAGCCCTGCCTTTTTTCACTCTCATGGGGGGGGGGGGGGGCTTTCGCTAACTCCTGGCGCTGTAAGGCTCGGTTTATTTATTGACCTTCCCTTGACAAGTCTTGCTTCCTAACGCTTTCTCTCTGACTTTGACTCTTTGGCTTTCCTTCTTTCCTCTGGCTTCCGCTCTTCCCCCACTCTTGGGGATTTTAACATTACATGCTGCATATACCCTGCTGATGGCCCCTTATTGACTTCTAAAGGAAATGCCTCTCGCGCTTTTACCGAATCCAATTCATTTTGAACTCATACATCCAGCCCCTGTTTGCTCGCCACTACGCTCATTCTACGCAAGCTCACGCAACAGCATGGCACATTGTCCCGTGCGCTTCGAAACATGGTATTTTTGCCCTCGCAGTATGCACTATACCGCTCGCAACCTTTGTCGTGTAGCCTCAGTATCTCTTCCATTTATCTGCAGCCAGTCACCTCTATTATAAGGCTTCAATCTTGGTCATCGCCCCACCCTAAGACCTCTAACCTGTCATATCCTCCTCCATCGAACCTATTTCAGTCAAATCTTCATGGCAATTTGATCCTTTGGTTGCTACCCACTGAATTTGGTTCCATCTTCTTTCTTCTACTATGTCATCTAATGATTCTGCCTTGATCAATATGCAGTGGCTTCTCTATAACACTAGCCACTCTCCTCTGCTCGAGGGTGGATGCTCTCGCCCCTCTCACCGGTCGATGAGCAATGCTCCTGTTGCAGGTGTTCTGCCCCCACACCCAGCCCTTGGCCCTTTTCAATGCACACTAGGCCTGCGTATCTACGTTCGCGCTGTGACCCTCACAATCCTGATGAACGTTGCTTTGTGGGGTGCTTTGACCACCTTGGGGGGGGGGGGGGGGGGGGCCCTCAAATCTCGCCGCTGCCTTTGGCTGACTCTTCTACACTTCACAATTCCATGCTATGTTTCTTATCGATCAGTCTTAGCTATAGCTTCCTTTGACCCCCACATCAATGACTATTATGTTCTCATCTGACAAAAAAAAAAAAAGGAAAAAAAATAACTCTCGACTTCCTTGCTGACTTCCTCGCGCGGCCAGTCTTCTTTACTAGAACTACTCCAGCCTCTAACTTCCCTCAAAGTGCCTCTGCCCTCTGCAATCACCATCTCCTGCCCTACTTCCTAGCGCCAAACCCTGGCCTGACTATTTCCATGACAAAATGCACATAAGATCATCCCTCCCAATTTCCCCACATCAGGTCAGCTATGTCCGCCGGCTTCCTCCCCCTCTTCACTCGGCCAACTTTACTACGCCACACCTCTTGCTTAGCCTTCGTCTTCCTTTCTCTGTGATCATTGAAGAGGAAACTGCCCACCTTCTTTCTTCCTCCAAACTCACACCTGATCCTCCGATCCTATCCCCACCCGCTTCCTAAGCCCCATCTCCTCCACTGTTGTCCCTCCATCTCTCATATTCTCAACCTTTCGCTCTCCACTGCAACTGTCCCTGCAGCCTTCAAGGCATGCTGTGGTCACACCTCTCCTCAAGAAGCCCTCACTTGATCCGCACCTGTCCTTCTAATTATCGACCCATCTCCCTCCTTGCCTTTCGTTTCTAAACTACTTGAATGTGCTGTTCACCACGCTGCCTCGATTTCCTCTGGTTCTCCTCCTATCTCTCCCATTGCTCTTTCAGTGTTGTGTTCTGGTGGCTCCTCCTCTTCTGCTATCTCACTCCCAGTTGGTGTACCCTGAGGATCTGATTGGGTCCGCCCTCCATTTCTCTCTCTATACCCAGTCCCTTGATGCGCTTATCTCTTCCCATGGTTTTCAGTACCATCTTTATGCTGATGACTCCCAAATCTACCTCTCTACGCCTAAAATCTCTCCGGCTATCCAGACCCGGATCTCTGCCTGCCTTTCTGACATTGCTGCTTGGATGTCTCACTGCTGCTTGAAAGTGAACATGGTCAAGACTGAGCTTCTTATCTTTCCCCCTAAAACCTACTCTATTCTTCCTCCTTTCTCATTCTCTGTGGATAACTCTGTACTCCTTCCTGTTTCCTCTGCTCGAAATCTTGGGGTTGTTTTTGACTCTTTTCTCTCCTTCTCCACACACTCTGATAGCTAAGACCTGCCACTTCTTTCTCTATAACATCAGCAAAATCTGCCCTTTCCTTTCTGAACACACTACTAAGACGCTTATCCACTGCTTAATCACCTCCCGTCTTGACTACTTTAACCTACTCCTTTCTGGTCTTCCTTTGAATCATCTCTCTCCCCTTCAATCTGTTCAGCACACTGCTGGGTGGCTAATCTTCTGCTAGCCTTGTCATGCCCACATTACTCCTCTTCTCAAGTCACTTCACTGGCTCCCTATCAGTTTCCGCATCCAGTTCAAACTTCTCCTACTGACCTACAAATGCATTCACTCTGCAGCTCCTCACTACCTTTCTTCTCTTATCTCTCCTTACAACCCCCCTCGGGAACTCCGCTCTTCTGACAAACTCCTTCTATCTGTGCCCTTCTCTTCTATTGCTAACTCCAGACTTCGCTCCTTTTACCTTGCTGAACCTTACGCCTGGAACAAACTACCTGTGTCTGTATGCCAGGCACCTTCTCTGACCCTCTTCAAATCCAGGCTAAAACCTCACCTCTTCGCTGCTGCTTTTGGATCTTGACTCACCTGATCTCCTTTTTCTTTCCTTTCCCCTTGTTTTATCCCAGCCTACACCTTCTGTGTTGTCTGTCTTGACTGTGTTTATGTTTATTTACTTTATATACCGCTAACAATGACATCATAGCGGTTTACATAGAATATAAAACAATACAGAAAGCCTTTGGCAGAAAAAGGAAAGTAAGTTACAGTAATGGATAGGAAAGCAAACCAGGAGAGCCATACATCAAGACTAGATTGTAAGCTCTATGAGCAGGGACTGTCTCTTACATGTCTGTGCAGCACTGCGTACGACTTGTAGCGCTATACAAATGCTCAGTAGGAGTAGTAGTAGTAGATCCGTGTCTGTATTGCCAGAGAGATTTCAGGCATAGAGAGGTATCTGGGAGTCATCAGTATATAGATGGTACTGAAAGCCATGGGAAGAGATAAGCACACCAAGGGATTGGGTGTAGAGAGAGAAAAGGAGCGGACCCAGGACAGATCCTTGGGGTACACCAACAGGGAGTAGTGTAGCAGAGGAGGAGGAGCCACCAGAACACACACTGAAAGAGCAATGGGAGAGATAGGAGGAGAACCAGGACAGTACAGAGCCCCTAAAATCAAGCGAGGACAGGGTATCGAGGAGAAGGTTGTAATCAACAGTGTCAAAAGCAGCAGAGAGGTCAAGAAGGATGAGGACAGAGTACAGGGCCTTGGATTTTGACAGGAACAAGTCACTGGAGACTTTGGCAAGAGCCGTTTCAGTAGAGTGTAAAGGATGAAAGCCAGACTGTAAAGGATCCAGGAGGGCATGAGAGGAGAGGAAGTCAAGGCAGTGGCGGTGAACAGCACGTTCGAGTAGTTTAGAAGTGAAGGGAAGGCGAGAGATGGGACGATAATTAGAAGGACAGGTGGGGTCAAGTGAGGGTTTCTTGAGGAGAGGTGTGATCATAGCATGCTTGAAGTCTGCAGAGACTGTTGCAGTGGAGAGTGATAGGTTGAGAATATGAGAAATGGAAGGGACAACAGTGGAGGAGATGGGGCTTAGGAGATGGGTGGGGATAGGATCAGAGGAGCAGGTGGTGAGTTTGGATGAAGAAAGAAGGTGTGCAGTTTCCTCTTCAGAGATCACAGGAAAGGAAGAGAAGGTAGCAGAGGTAGGGGGGAGGAGAGTTGGGAGTGAAGGAGGAGGAGGAGGGGAAGTAGCTGACTTTGTGGGGAATTGGAGGGTGATCTTGTGGATTTTGTCATGGAAATAGTCAGCCAGGGTTTGGGCAGAAAGGGAAGGAGGGATCAGAGGCAGAGGCACTTTGAGGAGAGAGCTGAGAGTAGTAAAGAGACTGTGAGAATCAGAGGCAAGAGAGTTAGGTTACTGCTCCACTTGTAGTTATGGCAGGACTCAAGAAATCTAGGGTGCCAGGTTGTCATGGTGCTTAGGAAATTGCACCCTGGCACTGGGGTTTCATGCACTTGAAATCTGTTTCCATCACCCATGTTGCCCTCCACTATGATCTGCTCTCTGCAGACAGCTTGAGCCACATGGTGGAGGAAGTTCAGGCTGATTTCACTGCCTCAAGTCTCACGAGATCCGCATACCCTACTCCACCATGCAGAGAGCCAACTGCGGTGGAGGGCAGTGTCGGCACATGAATGGTAAGAGACATCAGGTGATGACTGCCCTAGGGGGAGGGGCAATGAGAGAGACAAACATACATCATGTGCGTGGCTGCGGGGAGGGGGCAACGAGAGAGACATTAGCTGATGACTGGGAGGGCAATGAGAGAGAGAGAGAGATACACACACACACTGGGTGACGGCTGGGGGACTATGAGAGAAAGACACTGGGTGACGGCTGAGAAAACAGTAAATCAGTCCCTTAAAAAGGAGCTGCAGTACACCTTTTGGGAGCACTGTGATAGAGTTCTCGGAGGCTGGCTCCTAAATGTTTAAGTTGCCTCCTAGATTCCTAGAAAAACTGTTAAGGCCTGAGTTATGCTTTTTGCTATTTCTATATAATTTCCTTGAAAACAGTCATGGGAAGCGTGACCCAGTGTTGAGAGTAATCAGACTGAAAACCAGCAAAACCAGGGTTCAACTTCTGCTTTTCCCACACATGCTCTTTGTGACCTTGGAGAGCCTCTTTGCCCTCTACTGCCTTAGATTGTAAGCCCTCTGGGGCCGGGACCTACCCTTGGTATCTAATTTTGGAAGTAACTTGAGCTTGGATTTGGAAAGCCAAATAATTAAATCTAAAAACAGACTATGCACGTTATTTCCAAAAGCAAGCATACCATCAGATCAATCAGACATAAATCTCTCTGTGCAGTCATTCTTTTCCTCGGAGGCGTGCACTGTTCAGGTTAGTCATTTCATTTCATTCTTTGCTGAAATCTATGGACCCTGTTTTCAAAACAACTGATATTCAAATGAAACAGAGATCAGCTATGGCGCTTAAATATCGGCGTGGCGTGATATTCAGTGGCAACCCCCAATGTTACCTCTAAGCTGTGGCGGCGTGTGCGCGCGCACACACCTAGACCGATGCGAGCGCACATATTTAACAACAGAGCGCTACAACCATTATGGTTCTGATTCTGATAGAAAACAAAAAGACATCTTAAAATTT
The DNA here is from genome assembly GCA_033557465.1 of Ichthyophis bannanicus. Lineage (NCBI taxonomy): Eukaryota > Metazoa > Chordata > Amphibia > Gymnophiona > Ichthyophiidae > Ichthyophis > Ichthyophis bannanicus. The sequence goes on from CM066031.1 coordinate 80,685,430, forward strand.
AAAAGTTGTGATTGTAATTACTAGAAATTTCAGGATTCATGTAGTAAATAGTCTATTTTCATGTAATTTGATTAAAAGCAATGTGGTGTTTACCTACTGTATTCTGGACGTGTAGTCAAAAATTTTAAAGTATATAACTCCGAGCGTCGTTATGTGGCGCCACCAAAAATTAACCTTCCTTCAAAAAGCTGCACACAGCTGAGATTTTATGCGCACCAACAGCCTACAGAAAATTAGAGGGACAAATTGGTGGCAACCTCTGGATACGAGCCTGATGAAAACTGAATATCCAGACTGAGTGCGCACTATCCAGAGAGCACAAATTTTTCAGTCAGCACTTAGCGAGGGAGCACCTTGGTCCTGCTTTTCATGCGGCCTTAAGTTATCCAGATAAATGCCGGCTGAAAATCACCACTCTCTGGATAAATGCTGGTACCGCCCTTGCTCCCACTAACCTGATAGTGCCGGGGGTGACCGGCCCTTGCTCCCACGAATCAGATAGTTGCCGGTACCGCCCTTCTGCCCACTAACCGGATAGTGCCGGACCGCCCTTGCTCCCACTAACCGGATAGTGCCGAAACCGCCCTTGCTCCCACTTACTGGATAGTGCCGGCACCGCCCTTGCTCCCACTAACCGGATAGTGAACATAAGAACATAAGAGTATGCCATACTGGGTTCAGACCAAGGTCCATCCAAGCCCAGTATCCTGTTTCCAACAGGGGCCAATCTACGGTCATACGTGCCTAGTATAGTTTACCCCAAAAGGACACAGGTACCGCAATGATTGTACTGGGGCAAGAATTGATATTCCGGGTCCTTTGTAATAATGCTTTATGGACCTGTTCCTCCAGGAAATTGTCCAAAACCTTTTTTAAAACCAGCTACACTAACAGCCTTTACTACATCCTAGGTACAACAAATTCCAGAGTTTGATTACCCGTTGAGTAAAAAATATGGGCTTTTATTAGTCTTAAATAGTCTTTCTATATTTAGATAACGTAAACAATCGATCTAGGTGTACCCGTTCCACTCCGTGCATTAATTTATAGACTTCTATCATATCTCCCCTCAGCCGTCTCTTTTCCAGGTAAAAGAGCACTAACCTTTTTAGCTTTTCTTCATAGGACAATCTTTCCATCCCCTTTACCATTTTGGTGGATCTTCTCTGAACCTTTTCTAATAACGCTATATACGTTTTAAGATTACGGCGACCAAAATGGCAACAAAATATTCAAAGGTAAGCGGTCTAACCATGGAATGGTTTGTAGAGGCATTATAATATTTTTTGTTTTATTTTCCATTCTTTTCCTTATGATACCTAGAATTATATTTGCGCTCTTGGCCGCGAGCTGCACACCAATGGGCCGAGGGTTCTAACAATGTTTTCCACCAAGGACGCCTAAATCTTTTTAGCCTGGGTGGTGGTTCCTTAAGGTGGAACATTGCCATGTTGTGTAACCATAGTTTGGGTTTTTCTTCCATAGGTGCAATAACTTGGCACTTGTCCACTATTAAATTTCATCTGCCATTTTAATGACCAGTTCTCCAATGTATCAAGAGCCTCTGGCAATTTTCCACAATCCTCTTGGGTTTTAAACAAACTTTAAATAGTTTTGTGTCATCTGCAAATTCTGATAAACCTCAACTCATTATTCCACTTGCCAGGTCATTGTGAATATGTCAAAAATGGCAGCGGACCCAGCACAGATCCCTGCGGGATACATTACTATTCACCTTTCTCCATTGGGAAAAATTGGCCATTTAGCCCCCCCCAACCCTCTGCTTTCTATCTTTTAACCCCCAAGTTCTTGGATCCATAGTAGTACCACTGCCTCCTATCACATGGACTCTTTAGTTTTTGCCAAAAAGTCTCTGATGAGGGACCTTGTCAACAGGCTTTCTGAACGGCCAGATACACTATATCAAACTGACTCACCTTTGTCCACCCTGTTTACTCACACTTTTCAAAAAAACATAGCAGATTAGTAAGACAAGATCTTTCTTGTCTAAAGACATGTTGGCTGTCCCCCATTAGGCACCATGACTATCTAACATGCTGAGTAATTTTATTCTTTATACTGGTTGCTACCATTTTTCCCGGTACTGACGTGAGGCATCACCGCGTCTGTAGTTTTCCGGATCGAAGGCACCCCCCTGGCGGGGGGAGAACCATTTTTAAAAATTGGTGTTAGATTGGCGATCCTCCAGTCTTCAGGTACTTAGGAGATGAAGTTGGTAGGTGAGGGGGGCTGACTAGTTCACAGATTACTAATTAGCAGGTCTGAGTAATCTCCATATATTCGGGTCATTTTCAACACCCCTTGGATGTCTACAATCTGGCCCAGAGTGATTTGCTACTCTTCAGGTTATCTAATAGTTGTAATACATCTTCCCCGATATATCGATATTTCCTTCCAATTCTTTCCTCACCTTTAAATACCACTTCAGTCATGGGTAAACATCCATACATCTTCCTCAGTAAAGACCGAAGGGCAAAGAATTCATTTAGTCTATACCACATCTGCCTTTGTCAACCCTCTTAGTGCCCATTTAACTCATCTATCATCTAATGGACCAACTGACTCGCTCACAGGTTTTTTGCTACGAATGTACTTGAAAAAAAAATCTTTACTTTCGCGTTTTTGCTTCACGCAGCAAGCTTCTTTCTCAAATTCTATCTTTGCCTGCTTTATTTATCACTGCCTTGTATTTGACATGCCAGCGCTTGTGCTGTTTCCAGGTTTTGTGCGTTTGACTCTTTTTTCCATTTCCTGAAAGATGCTTTTTTTTGGCAAAAACACGCCTCTCTGACCTCACCTTTAAAACCATGCTGGCAGTTTTTTGGACTTCCTTCAATTTTCTTAAAGCGTGGAATCCAGCTGGTTCTGGGCTTCCAAGATAGTATTTTTTAACAACACCCAGCGCTTGATGTAAGTCTTTAACCTTCGCAATTGCTCCTTTTAGTTTTTTCTTAACTATTTTCCTCATTTTAGCATAGTCTCCCTTTTCGAAAGTTAAAAGGTAGTTACTGTGGATGTCCTTCCTATCCTTCCTCCACTATTTAAATCAAAGGCGATCCATGCTATGATCACTATTGCCAAGTGGCCCCAACACCCTTATCTCTTGCCCTACACCGGGTGTTCCACTAAGGACTATGTCTAATATGGCTTCCCCTCTGGTTGGTTCGTGAACCAGCTGCTCCAAGAAGCAGTCATTTATGTCATCTAGGAACTTTATCTCCCTAGCATGGTCTGCGCTGACACTGACCCAGTTGATACTGGGGTAATTAAAATCACCCATTATTATTACTGTGCTGTACCGCCCTTGCCCCCACTAACTGGATAGTGCCGGCACCGGCCCTTGATCCCACTAACCGGATAGTGCCGGCACTGCCCTGCTCCCACTAACCGGATAGTGCCGGACCGCCCTTGCTCCCACTATCCGGATAGTGGCGGCACTGTCCTTGCTCCCAGTAACCGCATAGTGCCGGCACTGCCCTTGCTCCCAATAACCGGATAGTGCCAGGTACCGCACTTGCTCCCACTAACCAGATAGTGCCAGCACTGACCTTTTTCCTACTAACCGGATAGTGCCGGTACCGCCCTTGCTCCCACTAACCGGATAGTGCTGGCACTGCCCTTGCTCCCAGTAACCGGATAGTACCGGCACCGCCCTTGCTACCAGTAACCGGATAGTGCTGGCACTGCCCTTGCTTCCTGTAACCGGATAGTGCCAGGTACCACCCTTGCTCCCACTAACCGGATAGTGCCGGCACTGTCCTTGTTCCTACTAACCGGATAGTGCCGGTACCGCCCTTGCTCCCACTAACCGGATAGTGCCAGCACTGCCCTTGCTCCCAGTAACCGGATAGTGCTGGCACCGCCCTTGCTACCAGTAACTGGATAGTGCCGGCACCGCCCTTGCTCCCTGCAACCGGATAGTGCGAGGTACCGCCCTTGCTCCCACTAACCGGATAGTGCCAGGTCTGCCTGTGGAGATATTCAGAGGCTCTATCCACTTAATATCTTGCTCCACACTCCTATCCATAAAGCCTCCATTGGCCGTCCAAATAAGGGTTTTGAATATCAGCCTCTATGAAGGTAATTTTTTAAGCTGGGCTTAGGTTGACACACATTTTACATGTGTATTTAATATCTGTTTCATAAAGGTAAGTATGCGCATCCTTGACTTTATAAAACAGGGGTGTGGGTAGCAGGAAGCATGTGTCAGATCTAGGCACAAGCAACTGCACCAGACCTATGGCTGCTATAAATGTTTGCGTGTATTTCACGTGCATACGTGTGTGTGAATACGTGCTCTACATACATTCTGCCCAAGCTCTATTCATCTGAACGCCCACAGTGAAAGTGCGTGCCATTGGCCTTACACGCATACTTTTAAAATAGCGCCCAGCAATAGTACACGTGTAACGGCCCATATACACACAGAAGCCATTGCAAATACGGGACTTATGCACGTCCTTGGCATATTACTTTCAATGGCTCCTTATAAAATTATAATAAACCAAACTAAAATGAAAGAAAATGAAATAAAACAAACACAAGAAAGTAGAACAAAACCAAATTAAGCAAAATATTTCTGTGCACCACAGTTCAAAAACTGATGCCAAGCTCAGGGGTAAAAGTCCCTGCGAGCTTTGCATCATTGCGAGTAGTTTTCAAAATTGCCCCATAATTCAACTCTGACCTCTGAAGTTAAGAATATATGATAAAAGCAGGAAATGGGGGGCTTGGGATTCTCAAGGGACAAACAGCACTTCTGAAAAGATTTACCTGTCTACAAATCCAATTAATCTACACAACATAAAATTAGCAGAGAGGTGAGCCTGCAGTCAGAAAGGAAGCACAAGTATTCTGTGTAGTACGCTGCTGGTCCCCTTTCAATATCTGATGATGGTTATAGAACAAGACTGGGAACACGGCAGCTAAATATCTACTTACACCATACAGAAGGCATTTACAACATTTCAGCATATGGCATCTAATAATGGATTAGAAATTACCCAGTGAAGTCAGAGTTTCATAATTCGCCTTCATGGTCTCCTTGTAAAGCACCTTCTGCCATTCTGCTAACATCTCCCACTCGTCCCTCACAGAAATAGACAGCGACATCCTCAAATGTCACAGGGACCTGGAATAAGGAGAGGAACTCGCTCAGCACCTACCGCCTCAGGCACATGATCACCTTTAAAGACTCACGATATTAACAAGCATCTGCCCTGCTCACATTTGGGGAGATCCTTGGCATCAGTGGGAATGTTAATTCCAAGGAATGACACTTCATACACAGTGACAGCTTCCTGTAAAGCACAGTTACTTACCTGTAACAGGTGATCTCTGGGAACAGCAGGAATAAGTCTTCACATATGGATATCGTTGGTACAGATGGAAACTGCGCGGCTACGCTCCCCAGCGACCAATCAGAAGCTTTTGGGAGAATCCCACAGCGCCTGTGTGCTGGCTTCCCGCCTTTCCCAACTGCCTCTCTCCAGGTAGAGTTGTAAAGCTGAGACAAAGAGAGAGAGAGGGAAAGGAAAGATAGATAGAGAGTACAACTCCTAGGGGAGGTGAGTGGGTTGTGAAGACTTATTCCTGCTGTCCACAGAGATCACCTGTTACAGGTAAGTAACTGTGCTATCTCCAGGAACAAGCAGGAATGCGTCTTCACATATGGGGACTCCCTAGCTTTAGATGCCAGGGAGAGACCCCAGAAGTTGTGTGTCCCCAAGAAGGGCTCCACTTCCCCCCAGGATCTCTGGCATCCAACCAGGGATGGTGGGTAGGAGTTGATTAGGTATGGAACAGGTGTTTGAGAACAGCCTGACCAAACAAGGCATCCCGGCGGGAGTCCTTGTCCAAGCAGTAATGGGCTGTAAAGGTATGAACCGAGGCCCAAGTGGCTGCTCGACAGATGTCGTCGATAGACACAGAGTGTAGATGAGCCATTGAGGCTGCCATGGCTCTCACATTGTGAGCTGTGACATGGCCCTCCAGAGAAATGTTCTTACTCTGATAAGTGAACGGAATTACACTGAGCGATCCAATTAGATAGTGTTCTCTTGGAGACTGGAAGTCCCAAATGAGAAGGATCAAAAGCAACAAAGAGTTGAGAGGACTTTCAATGTTGCTGTGTTTTTGTAAGTAAAAAGCTAGAGCTCTTTTATAGTCCAAGGTATGAAGATTCCTCTCTGCCTTTGATGCATGAGGTCCTGGAAAAAACACAGGTAGGTACACCTCTTGGTTCAGATGAAAAGGTGAGACCACTTTAGGCATAAAGTGTGGATGAGTCCTAAGGACCACCTTGTCATGATGGAACCTTGTATAAGGTGGATTAGCTATTAGCACTTGCAATTCACTAATGCGGCGTGCTGATGTGATTGCAATGAGAAAGACAACCTTCCAAGAAGGAAATTTCAAGGAGGTGGTAGCTAATGGTTCGAAAGGCGGCTTCATGAGCTGCCCAAGAACCAGGTTTAAGTCCCATGCCACCAGTGGTGGTCTAATGGGAGGTTTAGTCAGAAGGAGGCCTCTCATGAATCTTGCTATAAGAGGATGAGAGGAGATAGGCTGTCCATTTAGAGGCTTAAGGGAAGATGCAATACACTCAAATGGACTCTTACTGAATTTGTCTTGAGGCCTGCATTAGATAAAGGAAGAAGATATTCCAGTAAAAGATTCCAGAGGTATCGCAAGAGGTTTAAGACCCTTTTCCAAACACCAAATCGTAAAACCTCTTCCACTTGAAAGAATAAGAACGTCTAGTGGAGGGCTTTCTGGAAGCATAAAGAATATCTTTCACTTGTTGAGAAAGATCAAGATCTTGGAGATCTAGGCCTTCAGCAACCAAGCCCTGAGATGCAGAGACTGGTGGATTTGGATGCCATAACATTCCATCCTCCTGAGATAGGAGATCTGGTGCAGACCCTAGCTCCAGGGAGGGAGCTTGAGAGAGATGTAGAAGTAGAGGGTACCACACTTGGTGTGGCAAAGGTGGTGCTATGAGAATCATACGGCCTCTGTCTCTCTGAAGCTTGAACAGGGTTTTGGGAATTAGAGGAAAGGGTGGAAAGGCCTAAGGGAAGTCCTGACCCCAGTAAAGGAGGAAAGCATCCCTGGCCTGAGCCCCCTGAGCCGGCGTTCTGGAACAGAACTGGGGAAGTTTGGCATTCAATGGACTTGTAAAGAGGTCTATGTCCGGGGTTCCCCAAAGTTTAAAAATCCTGGTCACCTGGTCTGCATGCAGAGACCACTCTTGTGGAAGCAGAACTCGACTGAGTCTGTCTGCCCAAGAGTTTTGAATGCCTGGAAGATACACTGCCAGAAGATGAATCTGATGCTCTCTGGCGAGGGCCCATAGTCGCAAAGCTTTGTTGCAAAGTGACAGAGAGCCCGTTCCCCCTTGCTTGTTCACATAGAACATGGCTACTTGATTGTCCGTATGGATGGAGGGACTGGTCTTGTTAGCTGAGCAGGGAGAGGAACATTCGCAGAGCAAGGAAGATTGCTCTAATTTCCAAGAGATTGATATGTAGACAACTCTCCTGTGGAGACCAGATGCCCCTGGGTTTGGAGAGGTGTTGCAGATGAGCTCCCCAACCATTGGAGAAGCATCTGTTGTGAGAGTTGCCTGGGGCAAGGGTTGCTGAAAGGGGGACCCTAGCAACAGGTTTTGAGTGGACTTCCACCACTGGAGGGACCAACATGAGGAGACTTGTGTTTGCTATTTTGTCTGACAGGCAGCCAGATGCCTGAGTCCATTGGGTGGATAAAGTCCACTGAGGTGCCCTCATGTGAAGGCGAGCATATGGAACCACAGGCACCATGGATGTCATGTGGCCTAGCACTGTAACATTTCTCAAGCAGTTAAATGAGGCTTTAGCACTGCTTGAGAAGCTAACTGCACCAAGCGAAGGCAAACGGGCCTGGGGAAGGTAGGCCCTTGCCCTTGTGGTAGCCAGCAACGCTCCTATGAACTCTAGAGACTGGGTAGGAGTTAGACTGGATTTTGGGATGTTTATTACCAGCCCTAAATACTGAAGGATACGCATTGTGCAGGATAGAGAAGTCTTGGTCTCTGACTGTGTTGAAACTCGAATGAGCCAGTCGTCCATGTAAGGGAAGACAAATATCCCTAGAGTGCGAAGAAATGCTGCTACAACAGCCATGCATTTCGTGAACACCCTTGGCGCCGAGGCCAGACCAAAAGGAAGCACCCTGTATTGGTAGTGCTTTCCTTGAAACAGAAATAGAAGGAACCTTCTGTGGGTTGGAAATGGATGAGGACATGAGTGTACACATACTTGAGATCTAGAGAACAAAGCCAATCCTGACTCTGAAGGTATGGCAGCAGAGCTCCAAGAGAAACCATCTTGAATGCCTCCTTGACAAGGAATTTGTTCAATTCTCCTGAGGTATAGGATGGACCTGTAACCCCCTGTTTTCTTTGGGATTATAAAATAAGGGGAATAGAACCCTGTGCCCAGTTGACGAAGAGGCACTTCTTCTATTGCCCCTTGGGCAAGAAGGATAGCAACCTCCTGATCTAACAGGTTGATGAGAGACGGTCGGAGAATTGAAACTGCTTCACTATTGTGTGAGGAGGCATGCTTGAAAAATGAAGCTTGTACCTCTCCTTTATGATGGAAAGTGTCCAATGCTCTGCTGTTATTTTCCCCCATCTGTGGGCAAAATGACACAACCTTCCTGGAATGGTGGAGGGTTCTGGTCCCTCCAGAACCAGAAAGGCTAGGTTCTCTAGCTGAAAGTCAAAGGCTTTTAGAAAAAGATGTTTTCTTGAACAACTTCTTTCTAACAGGATCAGCAGTGGACTTGGATAGTCTATCCAAGGTGGAATTTTCAGCATTCATGTTCATTGGCTTTTTCTTGCCAATCTTTACCAAACAGGTTCTCACCAGTACAAGGGATGTTTCACAATTTATCTTGTACCCAGAGCTCTAGGTCAGAGGCCTGGAGCCAAGCAATCCTACGTGCACCTATGGCCATAGCTGAGGTTCTGATTATACACTCATAGCAGTTGAATGCTGCATGGTTGGAAAATTTGGAAACATCTTGGGCATGTTTGACCCAAGTGAGAAAGTCCTGTCTTTTATCCTCAGAGATGTGAGGACTTAAAGTCAGTAAATTATCTCTGACCTCCTTTAGAAACATTCCCATGTAGAGACTATAGGAACTGGATTCCTGGCAGAAAGCATGGAAGCTTGGAAGACTCTAAGTCCAAAAGAATCCAGGGTTCTGCACTCACGTCCTGGAGGATTAGAGGCATGCCTCTTTGCACTTCTGATCCTTCTCATAGCTGACTGCACCACAATAGAGTGGTGAGGAAGCTGAGTTTTATGGAACCCAGGACAAGGAGGGACTCGATACATAGTATCTATTCTTCGAGAATGAGGAGAGGTGGTAAGAGGAGTTTCCCACATCCTCAACATGAGATCATATAAAATCTCATGAATGGGCAAGATAGCTGCCTCCTTAGGAGTTTTGGGATATTGTAGAATCTCCAACTCCTTGGCCCTTGGCTCTGTTTCAGGGGCCACAGTAATGGACAGGCCCCGAGCCACCTCCCTGACAAAGTCTTGGAAGGACATATCCTCTGGAGGAGACATCCTGCGCTTAGGGGAGGAGGACTCCGCTGGAAGAAGCATCACTGCATCGACAGAAACTATCAGAATCCCTCAGACTCTTCTGAGGACTTGAAGTATCATCTGTCCGGATGCTCTTGTAGAGCCCGATACCCGTACCGACCAAGGACGGTATTGGGAATAATCGGTACCGGGGAATTGGTACTGGAGAACATCGGAGGAAAGGGTGCCAGCAGAGCAGACACTGATGCCGATGTTGATGCTACCTGGTACCGGTGACCGATACCGATGCCGGTGCTGGTGCTGGTACTGGTGGAGTTGTCTGTTGCGGTACCAAGGGCGTCAATGCCACAAGAAAAGCCGCCAGACTGCGTTCCATGGCCAGGATTCTCTGGTCCATGGACGCTGCCAATGCCTGGAAGTCGGTACAGGTGGAGGCCACCGGTACCCCAGAGCATGGCAACCAGGAGATCTGTCGAGGCCGAGCCATCGAGAACATCTTGGAACCCCGTTAATAGTGCTTTGGAAGCCGAAGACTCCCGCCGGGGTAATTTTGCCGGTGCAGAATCCTCGAGGGCAACACCAGAGGCATCTCGATGCTTAGAAGGAGATCTACCCTTCGAGGGCCTGGCTGGATTTATGTTTAGATACCGGAGATCCACGGAAGGAAGACGAAGCCCTGGAAGACGTCGATGCCACCGAAGCTGCATCCGAGGGAAACAGGGTACTGAGCTTGGCAGCTCGGTTCGCCAACCTCTTTTAGACATCATGGCACAGGACACACAATCTTTGATGGAGTGGTCAGGACCTAAACATTTTAGACACCATTCATGGGTGTCGGTGACGGAAAATGGTACCGTCACATTTGGTACACTTTTTAAAACCTGAGGCAGGTTTTTCCATATTTGAGGAAAATGTTTTGGGCCTAAGGCCCAAAAAGGCGAGTGTACCTGAAGAAAAAGGAAAGAAGATATATATATTTTTTTTACAGAAAATATAAAAGAAAAACCGACGGTACCGGTAGAGCATCGAAGAAGGCAGACGCGACCACAAAAAGAAATAAAGAAAAAAGGAAATTCTTCTGTGGTGACAGGAACACGACCTGCTGGCTCCGCGGAAAAGAAGAACTGGAGAGAGGCAGTTGGGAAATGCGGGAAGGCAGCACGCAGGCACTGTGGGATGCTCCCAAAAGCTTTCTGATTGGACGCTGGGGAGCATTCCCACGCAGGCTCCGTCGGTACCGACGATACCCATATGTGAAGACTCATTCCTGCTTGTTCCTGGAGATATGTGAAATCCTCCAGCGTCTTCTTTCTACAATGACACTTTTTGGTTATTAGTTTTATCTCGGAAGTGTCCAAAGTCTTTGTGATGTTAGATACTCCAGGGCCAGATTTAGAGCAGGGAAAGCAGGGTAGCTGCCCAAGTGCCATGTGACCAAGAGCCCTGGGACGAGTCTAGCATCAGGGAAGGAGAAGGAGAGTAAGAATGTGCATGAACAGGAAGAGGAAAGTTCCCATCACCCTGTGCCAGTCTCCTGCCTGCCCTCAGTGTGAGGTAAGTGCTCACCTCAGAACTAGCCCGCAGCCTCCCCAGCCGTTACCGACACACTCAGGCCATTATTACAGTTTGCATCAAACAAAAAGGTGGAAAACAAAATTGTAGGAGGGACCTTTTACCTCTGGAAGCAGGGGGCACCACGGAGATGCCGTTGAATGTGCCCTCATAGGGTGCTACCCACACTAGAGCCAGTCATGATAGAAAGAAACGTAATAACATGGTAAATGATGCCAGATAAGTTTGTGTTTATTAGGATTTACTATACCGCCTTTTATACACAAGCAGATTACAACATAAAAGAAGAGAAAACAGGAAGTACAATCAAAGTGACAGAACAGTAGAGTACAAAGTCAAGCTTAAGTATTCCACAGAATCAGCCAACAGAGTAACCATTCAATGAGAGGAGACAGTCATATCTACTGTAAAAAGTCATCCAGGCGGGGGCAGCCCAAGGGAGCCCCCCCCCCCCAGCAGGCTCATGTGTCCTTAAAGATCAAACCCCATTTGAAACAAGTAGGTTTTCAGGTCTGCTTTGAAGTGAGTGAGGGAGGTTTGGAGGAAGGGAAGGGAATTCCGTAATGACGGGGCAAGAACAAAGAAGGCAGAAGGCACCTCTAACTTCACTCCAGCTACACCCAAGCAGAGCCCCGCAGGTAGAGATCCTTTCTGTTTGCAGACAAGGAAGGTCCTTGCCACCACTGTGGCTTTTCTTCTGCCATGGGGGATGGGATCCCTTCGAGAAGACTGCTGCCCGAGGACCACGATCTTTGTAAAGACCCTTCCTGTCTGCCCATGTTTCTTGCGATCAGACAGGAAGAGTGTTTTCAATGATCGTGGGCGGCAGGCAGTAGGCTGCCCGCAGGGATCCCATCCCCCCATGGTCCGAAGAAGAGAAGCTGCGATTGCAGCAAAGATCTTCCTGTCTGCCCGCAGGGATCCAATCTCCCAGGAGCAGACAGGAGGGATCTGTGATGTAATCGCAGTGGTTCTTCTGCCAAGGTGGATGCTACCTGCTGCTTGCCAGTCTTCCCCTACTTCTGCCCACAGGAGATTGGATCCCTGCATGCTGAAGAAGGGGAATGCCTTAACACAGAGCAGAGTTTTGGTGGGGCCATGGCCCCTGGGCTCCCCCCCCCCTTTACGACACCTCTGCATGCATGGATCGGAGTGACCAGTTGCCCTGATTGGTTGTTTCCATCTACACCGCTCTAGCTGAAATTTTTACACTCCCATCGCTGTATGCTTGCCCTCCTGGCAGGGTATTACTTACATAAGTAAGTCTTATTTTTTTCTCTTTGTCTTCTACCATTTTAAGCAGATGACAGACAAGTTCCAGTCCCCTCATCCATTTCTTTTACCCAGCCTCCAAACTTGCATCTGTCTGAAGCATCCTTATGTTTTGGTACAAGTGTTTCTGGTAGGTTAGGACTTTCCAAATCTATTCTGGAGATACCCTTAATAATAATGATGACCTCTCCTCACAGGGAACTGTGGTGCAGACTGCTGGATGGGCAGAGGGACTCAGCTCCTGCACAGTCCACGTCTGTGCGGCATGAAGGGGACCAACAGCAATGACCTAATAACTGAAGAATCCCTGCCCCCCTCTCCCCCAGCATACAGCATTGCCCCACCTCTCACCCAGGATATAAGAATATAAGAGATGCCATACTGGTCAGACCAAGGTCCATCAAGCCCAGTATCCTGTTTACAACAGTGGCCAATCTAGGTCACAAGTACCTAGCAGTTTCCCCAAAAGACACAGGTTCCACAAAGCCCCACAATGGTCCTGTATATACACACATACAGAAAGACAGATGTGCAGACAATAGCATACAGGGAGCAGCTGCTGGTTTGTTCCTTCAGTTGTTACCTTTTAATTTTGCCTGGTACTGCAGGATGAAGTCCGAGTTTCTTGTGGGTCCCCACCGCTTCAGCGCATATTCCAGTAATTCTTAAAAAGGAAGTCACCAAAGGCATCTAAACTCCGAGATGGGATGCCCAGTTTTTGGTGAACCACACACACAAAGATCTACAGACTCAAAGTCCCCAAGCTCCAGGAAACCATGTCCTAGGATCCCAAGCCAGGTGAAAAGAGTGAGAGTACCCTGGGACCAGGATCCCCCAAACCCCCTATTCACTAAACAAACCCCTCACACTACCCAAAGACATACACCCACTCACTAACAAACTCTCAACTACTAAGTATCCCTAACCATTTTACTTCACAAACCCCATCATAAGAACATAAGAACATAAGAAATGCCCATTACTGGGTCAGACCGAGGTCCATCAAGCCCAGTATCCTGTTTCCAACAGTGGCCAATCTAGGTCATACGTACCTAGCAGTTTCCCCAAAAGACACAGGTTCTGCAGTGCTTGTACTGGGTCAAGCATTGATATCCTGGGTCCCTTTTTAATAGTGGTTTATGGACCTTTCCTCCAGGAACTTGTCCAAACCTTTTTTAAACCCAGCTATACTAACAGCCCTTAGTACATCCAAGTACATCCACCACCAACTCACCTACCTAACTATATTTGTAAAAACAGATCAGTTCAGCTGAAGTCAGTGACTTTGCTTAAATCCCCTGCTATTTTTCAGTAGGTGGAGATTGGGGGTGCGTGTGTAATAGGTAAGTATGTACAGGGTGGTGGTGCTGATAGGGGTGGGGTGTGAACTCTCTGGTATCAGGGTTCCCCTGGGCTCAGACCTCCAGGGGCATTTGGAACTGAAACACAGAACCTCTGAAGTTTAAAATGGATGGAAAGTTTAACTTCAGGCCCATTTTAATGTATTTTCTGCTTTACTTCTTTTTTAGCACAGATTTCTTTACTTTAGTGATTTCTGCATATCATTAGTTTATTACACTCTAAATAATTAGTGTGGCAGTAAACAAAGCTGTGATAAAAGTCTAAACACAGATTTTTTTACAGCAGTGTTATTATATCAGCCTGAGAGTGAGTCTAATCTGGTGTTTGGTGCAACTCCTCCCCTCACTCAGCAGGAGGCGCTGGGTACAATGTGTCCGTGCTGCACAAAGCAGAGCCCAGGAAGCCCACACCCTGCAAGCAGCCCATTGGCCTTAATCCCCACACACTCGGGCTCACCACTGCAGGCAGGAAGGAGAGGCATGCCCAGTATACATGTGCTCGAAAAGGAGCTCCTGCAGGTTTAAGAGCCACTGCTGGGGTCTCTTATTGCTGAGAGCAGAGCCCAGGTGCTGGTGTGGACTTCAACCTCAGGCAGCGGTGACTGTGTCCCAGACTCAGTTCTGAGTGCACAGTGGGTGGGAAATGCTTGGCTATAATTCAGTAAATATGGCTGGATGGTAGACCTGGGCGTAAATATGCTCTGGTCCGCCTTTGTTTCTACCTGTTGTGAACTACTTGTGTATGTGAACACTGTTGGACCCCCACTGGCTGCCTGAACTCATGGCCTCATGGGAAGGAAGGTGAGAGAGACTCATTCTACCCAGATCCACAACAATCTCCTCCTGTAAGTTGCTGCCGAAATGCCCCAGTCCTGGAGTGAAAGCTGCCCTACTTGTGAAGGCTCTGCCTCAGCTATTCTCTCTCCTGCTTTTCTGGGAAGGATTCGCTCTTCCCCCTCTCTCTCTCTTTCCAGGGATGAGGCTTCTACCTCTGCTTCTCTCTCAATGGCGGATGATTGGGCATTGCAGAAAATCTTGGGGTGGGGGGGCAGGAAATGTTTCAGGGTCAAGAGAGAGGAGGGGAGGAGGGATCTAGACTGAGAAACTGAAAGACTAGGAGGGAAACACCTGTGGCTCTCAGGATCTCATGCAGGCACCCATCTTCAGAATGGCAGCAAACTGCTGAGCTGCAGGATGTCCGGCTTTATGCTTCTTTTCCCAGATACTTTCAAGGTCCTCTGACAGCCCTGCTAAATGAAAGCATAAAATAACAAATTGCTCATAGATGTTTCTTTCAAATGCAGACATGAAGTCTTTCTTGTTCCACTGACAAAGAAAGGTGCTTGCCCGTTTAGCTGGAGCCCTTGCAGCTAGCAGTATAGTGGTATGCGTTAGCTGCCGTCCAAGCGTAGTTCCAGCTTCCATTCCTGCCAATGCAGCCTTCCATCCTCCTGCCTTTCTTTGCCATTCACATCCGCTCCCTTTCTTAGCATCCTCTCCTTCCCTTGTCAGAGGGTATAAACTCTTTCAAATGGCAGCGACTAGAGTCCGTGACCAGAAGTTGGTGATTCGTAAGAGCGAGGCACACTGGTGGATATAGCTGGGAAATCTTATTCACTTAAGAGCGCTAGGCATTAGCAGTTTTCTGCCTTCACCAGCTCTCTTCCTCACCCTTATTTTTTTATTTATGGATGTATTAAAGAGTTTTTCTATACCACTTTTTTATTCAATCAAGGCGGTTTACAATAAACTTCAACTTATACAGAGAACTTGCAGAACATTAACCTATACAAAGAACTTTTAAGTATCAACTGTAACAGGATAACTTCAACAACCTGAGTAGTCCTCTTGTATTATTATCTAAACTATATACATCTTAAAGAGAGTAATGGGGTGTTTGATTGGTTTGTGTGTCATCTCTTAGGTCTGTTTGTGTAGAGACTTAGGATGATTGGTGGTCGTCTTTGAATTGTTCCATGAATAGGGTGGTTTTGAGAAGTTTCACCTTCTTTTCAAGAGGTAGTTAATGTATTTCTAATTGCTATAATCCCCTTTGTACATTTTGTCAAACAGAAAAGATGGAAGATGCATCTGTTATACAAATTTAAAAACACCTAAATTTATAATTACAACCACCTAAGAAAAGAAACCCTAGTTCTACGCCACCTGATATTCAAATGCGCTGACACTGAAAAGCCGCAGCGGTCAGCCTCACTGCTGAAATCTAATAATCTTGATCCTCAGCAGCAGTATCCCTAATAGAGGCTGCCTCTGAATCTCCAAGACTGAGTGCTTGCTATCCGGATAAGTGGTTATTTTCATTTGGCGCTTATCCAGATAACAATTTAGTTCTACTTTTAAGTGTACTAAATGTATCTCCTAGGGGCAATGTTGCACGAAGCATTTAAAAGATGATGTTGCAGAAATTTTTGAAAATTCAGAGTCCGCTGTGTTGAGTTCTGATCATGTTTATGTGTGGGGTTCTAAGCAAGTTAGTTCCGGATCTTCCTCTGTGCCGTGCTCTCCGTTTTATTGGTCTTTTCGCCGTTAAAGGCGCTAGTGACTCCAGGACCTCGTCTCCGTATTTTCTGTTTCTGTGTGCTTCTCTCTCCCGGTCTTCACTTCTTTCTCAATATCTATCACTGATCATCTAAACCTTTTGCTTCATGCTCGGTTTCTCTCCAATGTTTCTCCATCTACCTTTCTGTGTGACCTAAAGTCAGATTTTACTCCTCCTTCTCTCACCCTCGCTTCCAGTGCAATAGCCGGGCCATCTCTCACTTATGAGCTCTGGGCCATCTCCCACTCTCACTTTTGTGCACAAAAGTGAGATCCCTAGTCCTCACATTTCCCACTCTCCATTTCTCCCACCATACATCCACCCCCATCTCCCAGCCCCCAGCCAGTCTGCCCCTTCTTCGCACTCCCCAGAATCTGACCGTGGACATGAAACCTCCAGCACACTTCTCCGTAGTCCTATCAGCATCCGTCAGCATGAGCTTCCTCTTCTCCCTCCCTATACGGTTTTAAGCATGATGCCGACTCCCTGTGTGGTTCCCAATCACCACCATCCACCTGCTGAGCCTCTCTGTGTGCTAAGAGATTGGTCCGTCTTTTTGTTCTTTTTTTTTTTTTTGTTCTTTGAATTCCTTGGTCTATATATTTTTGCCCCTCCCACATTCAATATTTTCCTCCTCCTCATCTCCTTCTGCCTCTCCCCCTATATGGTCCAGCATCTCTGGTCTTCACTGTGTTCTTTTACCACCATCCCACCCATCAATTCTCCTCCCCCTCACGCGTCCACCATGGATCCAGCATCCTCCTCGCTCCCACCTCCCCTATAAGGCCCATGCTCACCCAGCAATCTCTGTTTCTCTCCCCCCTGTCCCTTCCTCCCTCCCCCAGGTCCATAAAAAGTCGTCTCCTGCGCTCCTTCTGCTCCAGCATGATGGCATTCCCCCCACCCCCCCCCCTTATTTCCCCACTTGGCCAAGTAACTGCTGCCATCAAACCTTTCTTTTTCTCATGGTAGTGAGATGACTGTAGTAATTTAAAAAACCCCAGTGATAATGCATGCCTGCAACTTGCATCATCTGAGGTGACTCCCACCCCTGTGATCTTCAAAGCTCCTTCTGCATCCCCCTTCTGTGTCAACATGACGCGTATGTAGAGGTTGTGCCATTGAAGAGCCTTTGAAGATCTCAGTGAATGGGAGAGTTTGTAAATTGCACACGTTACAGGCATTCAAATTTGGTTGGTTTTATTTTAATTGTTGAGTGTGCCAGCCTGGCCATCACATGAGAAAAAGCTTTGTGGGGTAGGCGCCAAGCCAAGGGAGGCAATAGGAAGAAGAGAGAGAGAAGATTGCTGGTTGGCGAATTGGCAGAACCAGACAGTACAAGTGTAATGGGGGCTGTAAACAGATCCTGTATCACATGCTATAAAAAACAGACTGTCCAGTTGAAAAACCAGGACCTTGGTGTTGGGGTCACCCTAACAAAACCCGTCCTGCCTTATCCACCACCCTCTCTATTGGGACCGTCACCCTCAACATGACATCCCATATAAAATACCTATCACAAAGATCTTCTATACACTCAAAATGCTGACACAACTTCACCCACTACTCTATCTACCTCAACCGACTTCAAATTCAAGCATCAAGCAATCATACCATCCATTTTTGACTTTGCCAACAACCACCCCTACAGGGCATAACAAACTAAACCTTAAGACAACTCCAATTAGCGCTTACACACTACAGCCACGGATAATGATGAACATCTTCCCCCGGAACACATAACCCTCCTACTATAATGACCTTCACTGGCTCCCCATACAAAGCCACATAAACGACGAAATACTTGTCACTACCTATTGTGTTCAGAAACTGGTTAAAAGATAGAAAGGCGATGGTAGGGCCCTAAATGGCCAACTTTTCCCCAATGGCGAAATTTGAATAGTTGGTGTAACCCCCGGGAATCTGTGCTGGGTCCGCTGCTTTTTGACATATTCATAAATGACTTGGAAAAGTGGAATAAACGAGTGAGGATTATGAAATTTGCAGATGACACAAAAAGACCCTCTTTTAAATTTGTTAAACACCGCAGAGGATTGTGGCAAATTGCAAGCATTATGCTTGATAAATTGGTATATACGTGGGGCATCAAAATGGCAGATGGTAAAATTTCCTGTGGCTCAATTGCCAAGTTATGGCACCTAGGGAAGAACAACCCAAACTCTATATGTTTCACATGATGCAAGGTTCCACATTACGAACCACCACCCAGGAAAAAGATTTAGGCGTCATTGTGGATACCATGTTAAAACCCTCGGCCCAGTGTGCAGCGGCAGCCAAAAGAGCAAATAGAATGCTAGGTAAGATAAGGAAAGGAATGGTAAATAAAACAAAAGTTATTATAATGCCTCTATATCGTTTCATGGTGAGACCGCACCTTGAATATTGTGTGAAATTCTGGTCGACATATCTTAAAAAGGATTATAGCGATTTTAGAAAAGGTTCAATGAAGAGCCACCAAAATGGTAAAGGGGATGGAAGGATACTCCTATGAAGAAAGGCTAAAAAGGTTAGGGCTTTTTAACCTGGAAAAGAGACGGCTGAGGGGTGATATGATAGAAGTCTATAAATTAATGAATGGAGTGGAACAGGTAAACGTAGATCGATTGTTTACCTTATCAGAATATAGAAAGACTAGGGGACATGCAATGAAGCTACAGGGTAAACTATTTAAGACTAATAAAAGAAAATATTTTTTCACTCAACGTGTAATCAAACTCTGGAATTTGTTGCCGGAGGATGTAGTAAAGGCTGTTAGTGTAGCTAGGTTTAAAAAAGGTTTGGACAAGTTCCTGGAGGAAAGGTCCATAAACCATTATTAAGAAGGGACCCAGGATATCAATGCTTGACTCAGTACAAGCATTGTGGAACCTGTGTCTTTTCGGGAAACTGCTAGGTACATATGACCTAGATTGGCCACTGTTGAAAACAGAATACTGGGCTTGATGGACCTTGGTTTGACCCAGTATGGCATATCTTATGTTCTTATGTAAATTAATCAATGATATCACCCCCTCACACCTTTCCACGCTCATTCAAAAAGAAACCAACTGCCGCTCTCAACAAAATTGCAACAAAAAACAGAATCTCTATACCACCAGACTTCAGGAAATCAACGAAGTCAACCAACAATAAAGCATTTTCCCACAATAACCCCATCCTCTGGAATGAGCTCCCAGATCACAAAAGAGAAAAGATCTCAAAATGTTCCGAAAATAACAAAAACCCATCTATTTTCCCTCCACTTTGGAACCCAAACCAAAAACAAGTGTTCAAACCCCCCCATACATCAACTCTACCCAGCTCACCACCCCACCACACACTAAATCATAAAATGTTATACACTATGGGGTATGTTTACTAAACTGCGGTAATAGTGAATAACGCATACTTTTTTGGTGGTTTACACTTTTTTTTTATTATTTTTATTTCTCTTATTACTTTTGTTTATTTTTTTTTTTTCTTTAACGTACACCTTAACGATCATTCGCATGTCATAACATGCGTTCTGACGTGCGAACGATCGTTAATACGTTACGCGCGTTAACCGCAGTTAACGATCGTAAACCCCTGCGGCGCGTTAAAACAGATACCGGAGATCCACGGAAGGAAGAAGAAGCCCTGGAAGACGTCGATGCCACCGAAGCTGCATCCGAGGGAAACAGGGTACTGAGCTTGGCAGCTCGGTTCGCCAACCTCTTTTAGACATCATGGCACAGGACACACAATCTTTGATGGAGTGGTCAGGACCTAAACATTTTAGACACCATTCATGGGTGTCGGTGACGGAAATGGTACCGTCACATTTGGTACACTTTTTAAAACCTGAGGCAGGTTTTTCCATATTTGAGGAAAATGTTTTGGGCCTAAGGCCCAAAAAGGCGAGTGTACCTGAAGAAAAAGGAAAGAAGATATATATATTTTTTTTACAGAAAATATAAAAGAAAAACCGACGGTACCGGTAGAGCATCGAAGAAGGCAGACGCGACCACAAAAAGAAATAAAGAAAAAAGGAAATTCTTCTGTGGTGACAGGAACACGACCTGCTGGCTCCGCGGAAAAAGAAGAACTGGAGAGAGGCAGTTGGGAAATGCGGGAAGGCAGCACGCAGGCACTGTGGGATGCTCCCAAAAGCTTTCTGATTGGACGCTGGGGAGCATTCCCACGCAGGCTCCGTCGGTACCGACGATACCCATATGTGAAGACTCATTCCTGCTTGTTCCTGGAGATATGTGAAATCCTCCAGCGTCTTCTTTCTACAATGACACTTTTTGGTTATTAGTTTTATCTCGGAAGTGTCCAAAGTCTTTGTGATGTTAGATACTCCAGGGCCAGATTTAGAGCAGGGGAAAGCAGGGTAGCTGCCCAAGTGCCATGTGACCAAGAGCCCTGGGACGAGTCTAGCATCAGGGAAGGAGAAGGAGAGTAAGAATGTGCATGAACAGGAAGAGGAAAGTTCCCATCACCCTGTGCCAGTCTCCTGCCTGCCCTCAGTGTGAGGTAAGTGCTCACCTCAGAACTAGCCCGCAGCCTCCCCAGCCGTTACCGACACACTCAGGCCATTATTACAGTTTGCATCAAACAAAAAGGTGGAAAACAAAATTGTAGGAGGGACCTTTACCTCTGGAAGCAGGGGGCACCACGGAGATGCCGTTGATGTGCCCTCATAGGGTGCTACCCACACTAGAGCCAGTCATGATAGAAAGAAACGTAATAACATGGTAAATGATGCCAGATAAGTTTGTGTTTATTAGGATTTACTATACCGCCTTTTATACAAAGCAGATTACAACATAAAAGAAGAGAAACAGGAAGTACAATCAAAGTGACAGAACAGTAGAGTACAAAGGCAAGCTGAAGTATTCCACAGAATCAGCCAACAGAGTAACCATTCAATGAGAGGAGACAGTCATATCTACTGTAAAAAGTCATCCAGGCGGGGGCAGCCCAAGGGAGCCCCCCCCCAGCAGGCTCATGTGTCCTTAAAGATCAAACCCCATTTGAAACAAGTAGGTTTTCAGGTCTGCTTTGAAGTGAGTGAGGGAGGTTTGGAGGAAGGGAAGGGAATTCCGTAATGACGGGGCAAGAACAAAGAAGGCAGAAGGCACCTCTAACTTCACTCCAGCTCCACCCAAGCAGAGCCCCGCAGGTAGAGATCCTTTCTGTTTGCAGACAAGGAAGGTCCTTGCCACCACTGTGGCTTTTCTTCTGCCATGGGGGATGGGATCCCTTCGAGAAGACTGCTGCCCGAGGGACCACGATCTTTGTAAAGACCCTTCCTGTCTGCCCATGTTTCTTGCGATCAGACAGGAAGAGTGTTTTCAATGATCGTGGGCGGCAGGCAGTAGGCTGCCCGCAGGGATCCCATCCCCCCATGGTCCGAAGAAGAGAAGCTGCGATTGCAGCAAAGATCTTCATGTCTGCCCGCATGGATCCAATCTCCAGGAGCAGACAGGAGGGATCTGTGATGTAATCGCAGTGTTCTTCTGCCCAAGGTGGATGCAACCTGCTGCTTGCCAGTCTTCCCCTACTTCTGCCCACAGGAGATTGGATCCCTGCATGCTGAAGAAGGGGAATGCCTTAACACAGAGCAGAGTTTTGGTGGGGCCATGGCCCCTGGGCTCCCCCCCCCCTTTACGACACCTCTGCATGCATGGATCGGAGTGACCAGTTGCCCTGATTGGTTGTTTCCATCTACACCGCTCTAGCTGAAATTATTACACTCCCATCGCTGTATGCTTGACCTCCTGCAGGGTATTACTTACCTAAGTAAGTCTTATTTTTTCCTCTTTGTCTTCTACCATTTTAAGCAGATGAGCAGACAAGTTCCAGTCCCCTCATCCATTTCTTTTACCCAGCCTCCAAACTTGCATCTGTCTGAAGCATCCTTATGTTTTGGTACAAGTGTTTCTGGTAGGTTAGGACTTTCCAAATCTATTCTGGAGATACCCTTAATAATAATGATGACCTCTCCTCACAGGGAACTGTGGTGCAGACTGCTGGATGGGCAGAGGGACTCAGCTCCTGCACAGTCACGTTCTGTGCGGCATGAAGGGGACCAACAGCAATGACCTAATAACTGAAGAATCCCTGCCCCCTCTCCCCAGCATACAGCATTGCCCCACCTCTCACCCAGGATATAAGAATATAAGAGATGCCATACTGGTCAGACCAAGGTCCATCAAGCCCAGTATCCTGTTTACAACAGTGGCCAATCTAGGTCACAAGTACCTAGCAGTTTCCCCAAAAGACACAGGTTCCACAAAGCCCCACAATGGTCCTGTATATACACACATACAGAAAGACAGATGTGCAGACACATAGCATACAGGGAGCAGCTGCTGGGTTTGTTCCTTCAGTTGTTACCTTTTAATTTTGCCTGGTACTGCAGGATGAAGTCCGAGTTTCTTGTGGGTCCCCACCGCTTCAGCGCATATTCCAGTAATTCTTAAAAAGGAAGTCACCAAAGGCATCTAAACTCCGAGATGGGATGCCCAGTTTGGTGAACCACACACACAAGATCTACAGACTCAAAGTCCCCAAGCTCCAGGAAACCATGTCCTAGGATCCCAAGCCAGGTGAAAAGAGTGAGAGTACCCTGGGACCAGGATCCCCCAAACCCCCTATTCACTAAACAACCCCTCACACTACCCAAAGACATACACCCACTCACTAACCAACTCTCAACTACTAAGTATCCCTAACCATTTACTTCACAAACCCCATCATAAGAACATAAGAACATAAGAAATGCCATACTGGGTCAGACCGAGGTCCATCAAGCCCAGTATCCTGTTTCCAACAGTGGCCAATCTAGGTCATACGTACCTAGCAGTTTCCCCAAAAGACACAGGTTCTGCAGTGCTTGTACTGGGTCAAGCATTGATATCCTGGGTCCCTTTTTAATAGTGGTTTATGGACCTTTCCTCCAGGAACTTGTCCAAACCTTTTTTAAACCCAGCTATACTAACAGCCCTTAGTACATCCAAGTACATCCACCACCAACTCACCTACCTAACTATATTTGTAAAAACAGATCAGTTCAGCTGAAGTCAGTGACTTTGCTTAAATCCCCTGCTATTTTTCAGTAGGTGGAGATTGGGGGTGCGTGTGTACATAGGTAAGTATGTACAGGGTGGTGGTGCTGATAGGGGTGGGGTGTGAACTCTCTGGTATCAGGGTTCCCCTGGCTCAGACCTCCAGGGGCATTTGGAACTGAAACACAGAACCTCTGAAGTTTAAAATGGATGGAAAGTTTAACTTCAGGCCCATTTTAATGTATTTTCTGCTTTACTTCTTTTTTAGCACAGATTTCTTTACTTTAGTGATTTCTGCATATCATTAGTTTATTACACTCTAAATAATTAGTGTGGCAGTAAACAAAGCTGTGATAAAAGTCTAACACAGATTTTTACAGCAGTGTTATTATATCAGCCTGAGAGTGAGTCTAATCTGGTGTTTGGTGCAACTCCTCCCCTCACTCAGCAGGAGGCGCTGGGTACAATGTGTCCGTGCTGCACAAAGCAGAGCCCAGGAATCCCACACCCTGCAAGCAGCCCATTGGCATTAATCCCCACACACTAGGGCTCACACTGCAGGCAGGAAGGAGAGGCATGCCCAGTATACATGTGCTCGAAAAGGAGCTCCTGCAGGTTTAAGAGCCACTGCTGGGGTCTCTTATTGCTGAGAGCAGAGCCCAGGTGCTGGTGTGGACTTCAACCTCAGGCAGCGGTGACTGTTCCCAGATCAGTTCTGAGGGCACAGTGGGTGGGAAATGCTGGCTAGTATTCAGTAAATATGGCTGGATGGTAGACCTGGGAGTAATATGCTCTGTCCGCCTTTGTTTCTACCTGTTGTGAACTACTTGTGTATGTGAACACTGTTGGACCCCCACTGGCTGCCTGAACTCATGGCCTCATGGGAAGGAAGGTGAGAGAGACTCATTCTACCCAGATCCAGAACAATCTCCTCCTGTAAGTTGCTGCCGAAATGCCCCAGTCCTGGAGTGAAAGCTGCCCTACTTGTGAAGGCTCTGCCTCAGCTATTCTCTCTCCTGCTTTTCTGGGAAGGATTCGCTCTTCCCCCTCTCTCTCTTTCCAGGGATGAGGCTTCTACCTCTGCTTCTCTCTCAATGGCGGATGATTGGCATTGCAGAAAATCTTGGGGGGGGGGGGGCAGGAAATGTTCAGGGTCAAGAGAGAGGAAGGGGAGGAGGGATCTAGACTGAGAAACTGAAAGACTAGGAGGGAAACACCTGTGCTCTCAGGATCTCATGCAGGCAGCCATCTTCAGAATGGCAGCAAACTGCTGAGCTGCAGGATGTCCGGCTTTATGCTTCTTTTCCCAGATACTTTCAAGGTCCTCTGACAGCCCTGCTAAATGAAAGCATAAAATAACAAATTGCTCATAGATGTTTCATTCAAATGCAAACATGAAGGGCTTTCTTGTTCCACTGACAAAGAAAGGTGCTTGCCCGTTAGCTGGAGCCCTTGCAGCTAGCAGTATAGTGGTAAGCGTAGCTGCCGTCCAAGCAGTAGATCCAGCTTCCATTCCTGCCAATGCAGCCTTCCATCCTCCTGCCTTTCTTTGCCATTCACATCCGCTCCCTTTCTTAGCATCCTCTCCTTCCCTTGTCAGAGGGTATAAACTCTTTCAAATGGCAGCGACTAGAGACCGTGACACAGAAGTTGGTGATTCGTAAGAGAGAGACACACTGGTGGATATAGCTGGGAATCTTATTCACTTAAGAGCGCTAGGCATTAGCAGTTTTCTGCCTTCACCAGCTCTCTTCCTCACCCTTATTTATTTATTTATGTATGTATTTAAGAGTTTTTCTATACCACTTTTTATTCAATCAAGGCGGTTTACAATAAACTTCAACTTATACAGAGAACTTGCAGAACATTAACCTATACAAAGAACTTTTAAGTATCAACTGTAACATTATAACTTCAACAACCTGAGTAGTCTCTTGTATTATTATCTAAACTATATACATCTTAAAGAGAGTAATGGGGTGTTTGATTGGTTTGTGTGTCATGTCTTAGGTCTGTTTGTGTAGAGATTAGGATGATTGGTGGTCGTCTTTGAATTGTTCCATGAATAGGGTGGTTTTGAGAAGTTTCACCTTCTTTTCAAGAGGTAGTTAATGTATTTCTAATTGCTATAATCCCCTTTGTACATTTTGTCAAACAGAAAGAAAAGATGGAAGATGCATCTGTTAACAAATTTAAAAACACCTAAATTTATAATTATAACCACCTAAGAAAAGAAACCCTAGTTATACGCCACCTGATATTCAAATGGGCTGACACTGAAAAGCCGCAGCGGTCAGCCTCACTGCTGAAATATAATAATCTTGATCCTCAGCAGCAGTATCCTAATAGAGGCTGCCTCTGAATATCCAAGACTGAGTGCTTGCTATCCGGATAAGTGGTTATTTTCATTTGGCGCTTATCCAGATAACAATTTAGGTCTACTTTTAAGTGTACTAAATGTACTCCTAGGGGAATTTTGCACGAGCATTAAAAATGATGTGCAGAAATTTTGAAAATTCAGAGCCTTGTTGTTGATCATTTTATTTTTCTAAGCAAGTTATTCCTGATCTCCTTTCTTCCTTTTATTGGTCTTTTCTTAAATCCTTCTCAGGACCTCGTCTCCTATTTTCTGTCTTCTCTCTCCCTTTCTTCACTTCTTTCTCAATATCTATCACTGATATTAAACTTTGATTCATCTTGTTTCTCTCCAATGTTCTCATCTACCTTTCTGTTTACCTAAAGTCAGATTTACTCCTCCTTCTCCCCTCTTCCAGTTCAATTCTTCATCTCTCACTTATGAGCTTTCCATCTCCCACTCTCACTTTCCTAGTCCTCACATTTCCCACTCTCATTTCTCTCATCTGCCCCAGCATCTGCCCCTTCTTCCATCCCAAGAATCTGGCATGAACCTCCCACTTCCTAGTCTCAGCATCTCAGCATGAGCTCTCTTCTCCCTGCCTTCTTTAACATGATGTTCATCCTCCACTGCTGACCTCCTTGTCTATTCCCTCCCACATTCAATCCTCCTCCTCTTCTGCCTCTCATATGTCCAGCATCTCTCACTGTGTCTTTACCACCTCCACCAGCATCTCCCCTCACCCACCATGCCAGCATCTCCTCCTGCCCCTCATCTCACCCAGCATCTCTGCTCTCCCCCCTCCTGTCCCCCCATCCAGCATCTCTCTGCTCTCCTTCTGCTCAGCATGATGCATCCCCCCCCCCCCCTTATTTCCCACTGCCAGTACCATCCCCCATGGTAGTGAGATGACATATATACCCCCTCTGCCTGCAACTTGCATCATCTCTCCACCCCTGTGATCTTCAAAGCTCTTCTGCATCCCACTTCTGTGGCAACCTATACCATCTTTGAAGATCTCATTTTGTAGTCCTTACAGGCATGCTTGTTGGTTTTTTAATTGTTGAGGTCACCTCCATCACATCTTTGTCCCAGCCCCAATAATCTTCTCCCCTCTTCCTCTCCCCTCCCATCCTCACCCCCCCCCTCCACCCCTCCTCCTTCCCTATTCTTCGCTATCTCTGTTCTCCCCACCCTTCCCACGACCATCCAGAAGCTCATAACCCTTTCTTTCCATCAGGGTCAACACTTAATTCAAAAAACTCTCAGTGACATAGTAAAAAAACCCATAATATGACTCACTGAGGACTCCCACCCCTCTTGTTCTGCATTTCTGTGGACAGGAAGGTAGTGGAGGGTGGGCCATGGAAGAGCTTTGGAAGTGAATAGTACAATTTGTAGGCAAAACAGTGTTGTGGTTGAGGCATTTGCCATCAAAAAAGCTTTGTGGACCCAAAGGGGAAAAAGGGGTTGCAATGGCATCAAAAAGATTATAAACAGATGCTGAAAACAAACGTCTAACAGGTCCACTTGAAAACAGAACCTGTGACTCCCCTACCACCAACATGACATAACACAAAAAAACCAAATACAAGAAACCATCAAAAAAAAAAAAAAAAAAACAAAAAAAAAAAGAAAAAGGTAAAAAAAAAAAGAAAGAATAGTGGTGTACCCTCCGCTGCGAAAAAAAATAAAGTGGAAAAAAAAAACAAAAAAAAAAAAAAAAAAAAAAAAAGGACAAAAAAAAAAAAAAAAAATTTAATGTGGAGGGCTGAATTAATGAAAAACAAAAAAAAAAAAAAAAAAAAAAAAAACCAAAAAAGCAGCGGCAGCCAAAAGAGCAAATAGAATTCTAGGTAAGATAAGGAAAGGAATGGTAAATAAAACAAAAGTTATTATAATGCCTCTATATCGTTTCATGGTGAGACCGCACCTTGAATATTGTGTGAAATTCTGGTCGACATATCTTAAAAAGGATATAGCGATTTTAGAAAAGGTTCAATGAAGAGCCACCAAAATGGTAAAGGGGATGGAAGGATACTCCTATGAAGAAAGGCTAAAAAGGTTAGGGCTTTTTAACCTGGAAAAGAGACGGCTGAGGGGTGATATGATAGAAGTCTATAAATTAATGAATGGAGTGGAACAGGTAAACGTAGATCGATTGTTTACCTTATCAGAATATAGAAAGACTAGGGGACATGCAATGAAGCTACAGGGTAAACTATTTAAGACTAATAAAAGAAAATATTTTTTCACTCAACGTGTAATCAAACTCTGGAATTTGTTGCCGGAGGATGTAGTAAAGGCTGTTAGTGTAGCTAGGTTTAAAAAAGGTTTGGACAAGTTCCTGGAGGAAAGGTCCATAAACCATTATTAAGAAGGGACCCAGGATATCAATGCTTGACTCAGTACAAGCATTGTGGAACCTGTGTCTTTTCGGGAAACTGCTAGGTACATATGACCTAGATTGGCCACTGTTGAAAACAGAATACTGGGCTTGATGGACCTTTGTTTTGACCCAGTATGGCATATCTTATGTTCTTATGTAAATTAATCAATGATATCACCCCCTCACAAACCTTTTCCACTCCTCATTCAAAAAAGAAACCAACTGCCGCTCTCAACAAAATTGCAACAAAAACAGAATCTCTATACCACCAGACTTCAGGAAACTCAGCGCTCAACCAACCATAAAGCATTTTTCCCACAATAACCCCATCCATCCTGGAATGAGCTCCCGAATCACAAAAGAGAAAAGATCTCAAAATGTTCCCGAAAAGAACAAAAACCCAGCTATTTCCCCTCCCACTTTGAAACCCAAACCAAAAACAAGTGTTCAAACCCCCCCATACATCAACTCTACTACCCCAGCTCACCACCCCACCCCACAACTAAATCATAAAATGTTATACACTATGGGGTATGGTTACTAAACGGCGGTAATAGTGAATAACTCACGTAACGTACACTTAACGATCATTCGCATGCCATAACATTCGTGCTCTGACGTGCGAACGATCGTTAATACGTTTACGCGCGTTAACCGCATTAAACGATCGTAACCCCCTGCGGCGCGTTAAACCCGCCGCAGAATTGGAGAGTGGGCAGAGATAAGGGGTCAATGGGCGGAGAGTGGGTGGGGAGAGGCTCCCCTCACACTAACGCGCTGAATTTCAGAGCTCAATTTCCAACGCGAATGCAAACCGGTCCCCTTAAAGGCATATTAAAGGTAAGAGAAACCATTGCCGTCAGCAATGTACTCAAAACCGGGGAAACCCACAAAACGTTAGCAGTTTGATACATGTGCACTGAAAAAAATATCAAATAGAAATGGAAAAAGACCACAACAAAATCCTAAAAAACTATAATCCAGCTGGTCAACAGTGATATTAATGGCCAACCATACAAAACACTCCCAGGAAAGCTCCAAATAAAAGAAATGAGTTTTGGAAGGGTCCACGTAGCGTCGACCCTTCCAAAAATCATTCCCCAATTCTAATTATGAGCTTTCCTGGGCTGTTTCCTATGGTTGCCCATTAATATCACGATTGGCCAGTTGGGGTATGTTTCCCTCCCCCTTATTCCAAGTTCATATTCAGGGTTTATTTGCACCTATGTCTCCATACAAGGTGAATTAGCCCACAGTAAAAATGTGCAGAGCAGGGTTTCGGGCTCTCTCGGCCAGGTGTCCTATCTCTCAGGGACTGCACTGTCTCTGTGGCCACAGTGTGGTGCTGCAGACAAAGAACAGTACCTGTAGGACCAGAGGGTCACATGGTTCAAAGCCCCGCGGGGGCTACATCCAATCCAATCCAGTCCACATATGTTTCCCAATAATGTACCATGATTGTCATGACAAACCTTTTATGCGGAGAACATACGCATGGTTATATACGCCTATATTTTGCCCCACCGAGCACAGACTAGGGGACCATAAACCGGTGCATTTACGCTAAGAGCATAGTGCTCCACAATATGCAGTCGTGGAGGGGCCAGCAACACCATTCAGGTTCCATGCTGCGCTGCGGGCAGAACTAAAGATGCCTGTGCTGCATATCTATGCACCACCCCCCATGTATATTCAGATGTAGGCTCATGCATATTTATGAGAGACAGGCATGAAAACGGCGAACCCGAATACTAGTGTATTTGTCTACTCGCTAGATCTCGAGTTTTGGACCTCTGCCATTAGAAGCAGCTAGCCACCAGGGGCCTAAGACACCCGCCATGCCCACCCACGCGCAGCCATCCCCAGCAGGCCGCCTTGGCTCATCGTGCCAAATGCCTGTTAGAGGCAGGAGCATTGGGGCCTGTGTGCATCTCCCAAATGCTACCAACATGCTATGAGCCTCTATCAATGCCACCCTACACTCCAAATCTACACCTGGGTATAGCGGTACTACCTAATACGTACAGCGCTATCAATACGTTTCGCTATGAGTAACTTGGTCAGGATTAGCAAGGTCCTTGAGCACGTTAAGCACAGTTTGCTGGGCATTGAGCATCCATCATAACAATCCTGTCTTGTATTGTCAGCGGCTTGTGTGCTACAGGTCAGGTCTCCTGACAGTGGTTTACCACATCCTGGGGAGTGTACTCCGCAAAGAATAAATAAAACCAAAGGGCCCGTAACAGTATTGCCGTACCAATATGCCATGGCTTGGCCTGTACTTGTGTAGCCCAGGAGCTGGTGTGGGTGTGGGGTGTTCAGAGGCTGCTGAACGTGCCGCATCTATCACAGGCTCTTATACATATGGCACAACTTGCTTATGGCATAGGTGGTCGGAAGTGTGTATCCTGTCTCTACAGTGTTAATGGTGGCTAGGCTCAAACACCTTCCCTCCACTGTCCTACACTGCCAGCACTGTTGCCACGTATTGGCCTTGCCACTTCGCTGCATAATGAGGAGGCAAGGTACCATGGGTATAGCCCAGCACAGGGTGGTCTGGGGCAGGCTGCATCTGTCATGCAGCGCAGTAGGGGCCACTTGACTGTGGGCTATCTTTTATGTTCTCTGGCCAACGCCACAAGAAAAAAAAA
Source organism: Ichthyophis bannanicus (assembly GCA_033557465.1). NCBI lineage: Eukaryota > Metazoa > Chordata > Amphibia > Gymnophiona > Ichthyophiidae > Ichthyophis > Ichthyophis bannanicus. Next base: position 80,716,269 of record CM066031.1, read on the forward strand.
AAAAGAAAACCTTAGCACCGATCTAGCGGTGACAGCAGTCGTATGCCCTAGCAGGGAGATCAATCTCACCCTGTACTGTGGGGCAGTGACGCACGAGCACTGGCTTAGGCATCCCCATCAGTGCTATATGGTATTTCTGCTCTTGTGGATGTATATGGGTTTCCTTTTGGGGTCTCCAGTCTGATTTGATCTGCTTGTATGTGTATGTATGACTATCCCACCGCGTTCTGGAGTGTCAATGCATCTTCTCACTGGGCACGATGCACTATTGATAACTTATGCCGACGGGGCCGGGGACTTTTTGGCAGCTGGTATGTGTCTCTTGTGGATTGGCTTGGCAAAAGGTGCGAGCGGACTGATAGTTTGCAAGGCAGGAGAATATCAAGATTAGTGGTTGGGTGGTTCAGCAACTGCTTTGCCAATACTCCAGGCCTACTGTCTAGCCTGCCTATTGTGTTTATGATGTGTATCAGGAGTCTTGCATTTGCACATGCGCCTGTAGGGTGTCTGTTTCCATCAAAGAAAACAAAAAGCAGGGAACCGGGGTTGTATGTTTCTCCCCTCATAACTGCCATCACTTTGCAGTGGGAGGTCTAGGTATTAATGTGGATCTATTGATAGGAGTAGCTGGGCCTGGTTTTGCTCACGCTCTTTAGGCCTGACTGGCTTTGAGGGGGGGGGTGGAGGTACATGGGCGCAGCCTAGGGAGGTCCTATCGGGGTGGCTAGCCACCTGACTGAAAGCAATGACAGATATCCAAGGTGTTTCTGCAGGAAAACTATCTCTATCTCACTACATTAACACTGGCTTTGGAAATGCTGTGCCATGGTGCGCATCTTTCAGCCATGGAACAGTTTACTGTGGACTTCTGGTGCTGGGCAGGGCAGCCTCACTGCATACCCTCAGCAAAAGAGTGTAGGGACACAAAAACCCACACACGTACCCGCTTGCTTCACAATGTTGATGGTGTGTGAGCTTACTCTGTGCCATGTACTAGCAAACACCCAGGCTCAGTACCTGCGCCCATACCAGCGCCAAGGTGCTGTAGGGGGTGCAGCATGGTTACCGTTCTTCCCCCTATGCGCAGCGCCGAGGTGCTAGTGGGTGTGCATTTGCCCCATGGTGTGTATCTGTGGGACCAGCTAATTTGGCATGTGCAGTGCTCGGTCATGGATTTGACTGGCACAATCCAGCAGATCCTGGGAAAATCCAGCACCCTGCTTCACAGGCTCTGAATAAACCATAGGCCATCACCACGTACATCTGTTAGCATTTAAGGCGGTCCAACAAAGGGCAAGATATCACATGAAGAATGGCACACAGTCCAAAACGTGATAAGGTGGAAAAACACTTTATTTCACATTCCTCAGACCGTAGCAACCCAACACAGGCTGTGTTTTCGGAGACACTTCATCAGGGGTTGTCCTAAATAGGTACTAGAAACATAGAAACAGACCAATCTTAAAAATGCACAATAATAGTGAAAGAACAAAATAATTAATTGTGGGACCATCCAATACACTCTATTTCATCCAAAAATGTGATATAAAATAAACAGCTAAATAATTAAAAACTAATAAATTAATAAATTAATAAAGAATAATTAAAGCAAAACACTTCAATTGCTCAAAACGTGATACTCAAATCAAATGCAATTAAATTATAAGAAAAAACTCATAATAACCATATATATAATATATTAAAACCAAAGTTTAAAACACAACAAAATTAAATAAAAAGAAAACAAAAAAAAACCAAAAACAGACACAATGCAAATAAATCTTTAAGGGAAGGTGATCAGCATTGTAATTCCAATATTACTACCTTCACTTGTAGAGATGATGGACATGTAATCCTTCACCAATGAGACAAAAACTAAAATAAAGAACACATGAAGTGCGGCATCTGGTCAATAAACATTGGGGATTAAACAATTATGATGTGTGTCCACGTACCTGCTACCCTCTCTTGTAATGCATATGAAATATCAATCGCATTCAAAATTCTCACAGAGGAATAAGAAAGAATGGCATGATTCTTCAGTCTTTGCCGGCCTTTCAAGGACCAAACTATTATTGTTGCACACAAACCGCAATATTACGTGCCCTCAGCACTCACAGAGAAGAGACTCCTAGCGCAATTACAAGGGTCAATTGCAATGCGGTAGATGTTCTATCTGTTGGAATGTTTTACCTGTTAGGATAACTTACATCCATCCAACCACACATAAGCAGTTTTCAATTAATGATTTTTGCGAATTGCTGACACACACAATGTTATATATGTGATACAGTGCCCCTGCAGATTGCTCTACGTAGGCACAACCACCCGTAAGATAAAAAACTAGGATTATGGAGCACAAGAGCTGCATTATAGAGAAAGGTAGAAGACAAACCTTTGGTTTCTCACTGGCAGGACATTACAGCATTTTAAAGTACACTGATCTCAAATTCTTCGTACTAAAACAAGTTAAACACCACCATTGGCGAGGGGCAGATATGAATAAGACCATTCTTCGGCTAGAACAGCGATATATTTTTCTACTGCTACTCTGAGCTACGAACGGTTCTGAATTTAGATCAAGATTTTTCTGTTGGTCTTTAATCAGGATATACTATACTCCCAACAGGCCATGACGACATTATTAGAGAATCGATACTGTGATCTCTATACACCGTTCTAGCCAGTCTTTTAACCCAGTTTTTCTCTGGAGCTGTTAGTATTATTTTTAATCCAAGTTTTATTTAATTATTATTATATTATGATTATTATTGTTTTATCTTATATGGATTTCTTATAAATATATATATTATATTTTTAACTTATTTTTAACAAATTATGGTTTTTATTAAATTTTAAATTGATTTTATTTTTGGACGTGTTTCCATGGCGTTTTTTTTAAAATTGTTATGTATTATTTATTATTTTATGTCTGTATGCGATTTTGTTAATATTCACTTAATAATTATTATTAGTATTTAAATTATAGCTACTTTTATTTCCATCATCTCCCCTTTTTTACTATTTTAAGTAATATTTTATTTATTCTTATATTATTCTTTGTATTATTTTTAGATTATTTTTTATTATATTTTTTATGTATTTTTATTATTTGATTTGTATTATTAGTATTTTCATACCATTATATTATTAACTTTTATATTAGTATAATATCACCTTTTAATATTATTATAATATTAGTGATAGTTACCATTCTTATTACTGTCTATATGTGTCTACCGGCAGGTGACGGTCCTCAAAATTGGTTATTTAATGTATCCAGTAGAGTTGAATCTGTCTCGAGTTTGATCTGATCTCAGGGCTATGATTATTAAGTTGAAGGGCATGCGAATAAATCTGTACAGTAATCCCAATAGATACGAATATACCTCTTCCCACCACCCCACCTTACAAACATTTGAGCGTTTACTTGCAAATCTTATGCCTTGTTGTTTTTTCCCCGTTCAAAAATGTGCCAGGGTTCTACTTTTATTTCATTTTTATTTCATTTTTATTTTTATTTCTTCTTTTTTATATTACTCGAGGTTTTCTTTTTTTTTTTGTTTTTAAATCGTTATTTTCATGTTTCAAACAAACCAAACACAGCAAATCACACAGAAATCTAACTAGACACCACAAGCCTAACGCTAAAACCAACAGTACAGAAAGACACAAGAAAAACCCCTGGGAACCCCCCAACTTCTACCCACCCCTGCAATCCCATCCAGGGTTCGAAATCTGGGATCCTTGAGGAAGGAGCAGAGCAGACCAAGCTTTAGGGGGATGTTTACTTAAAATCCGCAAATGTGCGCGCCGCGAAAAATAGCGACACAACACAATGTTATCTATGTGATACAGTGACCCCTGCAGAGATTGCGGTAGAAAGCATTTTTTTTAAGGAAGGAGGAAAAGAAACCATTTCAGTCAGCAATGTACAGCAAAACCGGGGAAACCTGCAAAAAACGTCAGCAGTGTGCTACATGTGCACAGAACAAAAGTGCAACTAAAAAAGCGAAAATGACCACAACAAACATTTTAAAAACTTATTAATCAGCTGGGGAAGGAACAGTGCGAGCAATGGGAACAAAATAATAAAAAACACCCCCGCGCCACCCCCCCCCCCCCCCCCAAAAAAGGAATGAACCATGGAAAGGTGTATGGAGCGGAGACTCTTCCAAAAACAAAATCCCTCTTTTGTAGCTGTCCTGGGAGTGTCACCCAAGTTTGTTCATGAAAATCACTGTAGGCCATTTTTTGTATAACTTATCGCACATTTCAGTGGTCATGTCAGGTTATGATTTGCAAGTATGTCACCGGACAGGGTGAAGGAGCCCACAGTAAAAATGTGCAGAGCAGGGTGTGTGACCCCATCCTGCCAGTTTTATTATCCCCAGGTACTGCACCATCTCTGTGGCAACAGTGTAGTGCAGTGGACAGAGCCAGTACCTGTAAGACCATAGGGTAACAGGTTCA
>CM066031.1:81321241-81707116 GCA_033557465.1 Ichthyophis bannanicus
TTATGGACCTTTCTTCCTGGAACTTGTCCAAACCTTTTTTAAACCCAGCTACCCTAACAGCTTTTATAACAGCCTCTAGTAACAAATTCCATGTGTTGAGTGAAAAAATATTTTCTCTTATTAGTTTTTTATAGGTTACACTGTAGCTTCATTTTATGTCCTCCAGTCTTTCTACATTTTGATGGCATAAACAATCAATCTATATTTACAGGTTCCACTACATTCATTAATTTATAGACCTATATCATATCTCCCCTCACCCGTCTCCTTTCCAGGTTAAAGAGCCCTAACCTTTTTAGTCTCTCATGGTTGGGGTATCCTTCAATCCCCTTTACCATTTTGATGGCTCTTTTCTGTACCTTTTCTAATAACGCTATATCCTTTTTAATGATATGGAGACCAAAATTGCAGACAGTATTCAAGGTGCGGTCACACCATGGAACGATACAGAGGCATTATAATATCCTTTGTTTTATTTTCCATTCCTTTCCTTGTGATTCCTAGCATTCTATTTGCTCTCTTGGCTACCGCTGCACACTGGGCAGAGGGTTTCAACATGTTATCCACGATAATACCTAAATCTTTTTCTTGGGTGGTGGTTCGTAATGTGGAACCTTGCATCGTTTAACCATAGTTCAGGTTGTTCTTTCCTAGCTGCATAAGTTTGCACTTGTCAACATTAAATTTCATCTGCCATTTGAGCATCCAGTCTTCCTATTTATCAAGGTCCTCTTGCTATTGTTCGCAATCCTCCTGGGTTTTAACAACTTTGAATAATTTTGTTTCATCTGCAAATTTGATTATCTCACTCATTGTTCCCATTTGCAGGTCATTTACGAATATGTTAATAAGCATAAGACTCACCACATATCCTTGGGGCACCCATTATTCACCTTTCTCCATTGGAAAAATTGGCCATTTAGCCCTATCCACTGCTTTCTATCTTTTAACCAGTTCCTGATCCACAATAGTATACTGCCTCCTATCCCATGACTTTTTAAGTCTCTCATGAAGGACCTTGACAAAGGCTTTCTGAAAATCCAGATACACTACATTGTCTGACCCACTTTTGTCTACCTGTTTATTTACGTCTTTAAAAACAACATAACAGATTAGTAAGACAAGACCTTCCTTGGCTACAGACCCATTAAACTCTGACTATCTACATGTTCAGTAATTTTGTTCTTTAGAATGGTTTCTACCATTTTTCCTGATACTGACATCTGTAGTTTCCCAGATCACCCCTGAAAACCTTTTTAAAGATTGGTGTTACATTGGCCATCCTCCAATCTTCAGTTATTTCCTATGATTCTAATGATAGTTCACAGATTACTAATAGTAGGCCTGAAATCTCATATTTCAGTTCTTTCAACACCCTTGGATGTATACCATCTGATCCAGTTGATTAGCTACTCTTCAGTTTATCAAAGAGTTGTAATACATCTTCCCGGTTTATCAATATTTCTTTCAATTCTTTTGCTGCATCAGCATTAAATACCATTTCAGTCATCGGTAACTTCCCTACATCTTCCTCAGTAGAGACTGAAGCGAAACATTCATTCAATCTCTATTTCATTCAGAATATCATTGAATATCTGTGGTCACCATATTGCCTCACGGTTGCCATAATAAGGCAGCAGTGATATTGCATGCTTCTCAGTTAGCCCCTGCAGCTAAAAGATAGGGACTGTCATCCGGAATTCCCACGACACTCTCTGATGCTAAGTGGTTAGCATCAGAGCATTGTGATAAGGAAGCTTATCAGGACCTAGAAGAAAGGGGTAAAAGGAAGGAATTTACCCTAAACAAAGGACCTAATTTAAAAGGTCAGGGATTTAAAACTCCATTTTCTCCTAAAAAGCAAGAAATGCATGGCTACAGTAAGGTTCAGAATGCCCCTAGTGGTAGAAAGGAGAGGGAATACAGGCCCAGGGTAAGGAACCCTTACGTCACTGCATTCCCTAATCACCCAGCTGCCACGTGGGAGCTTGATCTCTCACACCTGAGAGGAGAGAGGGTGGAGCAGGAACCTGGGGGGTTTAAGTGTAGCCCAGTTGATCCAGAGCTACAGCTGGAGAGGGAGTTGCAGCTGGAGATGGAGAGGGAGAGAGAGCTGGAGATACGGATGGAACAGGAACACAGGAAGGACGAGGACAAGCAGGACACATGGTGAGGAACTGGATGGACTCCTGAGGTCTGAGAGGGCTGCAGCTGCTGACCAGAGAGGAAGAGAGAGCAACAGTTTTGGCTTCTCCAGAAGGAATGGTGCAGTAAGGAGCAGGAACTCTACTTGGAGGACAGGAAGAGCTGGATATTGGCCAGCGCAAGTAAGAAGTGAAGTTACTACAGGCTTTGATCAAGGTATGAGCCCCAGAGGTTTAGTTAATAGGGAGCACTATCATTTTGCCAGAGACAGCCTTAACTATAACAGAAGGCAGTCCCTTAAGCTAGCTGAATCAGAGCCAGAGTCTGAACCAATGCAATTAGGAGAGTCGGATTTACCTTGTGAAGAAGAGGTCTCATACATGGATTGCTCTGCATGCCAGTCTGCCAAGTGAGAGGGGTTGTAAGAGTGTCAACCTTTAAAGAAAAGCTTCCAGTATCCAAAGTCCTAAGAACTGTGTTAGCTTGCATATGTTTTAAGTTCAGGAGAAGCGTGACGCAGTGTCAAGCTGAACTTTCCTGATTACCTTTGTGAGAAACAGTTGTGAAAAACAGTTGTGAAGTGTGCATGGCACAGAGTGAAGCCGTTTCATCCAAGGAAGAAAGAAATGCTTTTGTTTTACTAGTTGCTGAGAAAAATCCTGAAGAGATTTTAAATGCTTGGGAGAATCTCATTATCTGTATGAATTGCTGTGTTTAAGCATACAGGACTGCCTAGTATTTGTTACTGGCGTGAAAAAGGAAAGAAACCAAGGTGGAAGTTTTTTTCTCTGTATGTTTTGAATGCACTGCAGGCTTTGCCTGATAGCAGGTGCTATGAGAAGCTTTCTTAATTAAGCTGAGGAAAGCTGTTTGTTTAATTTCAAGTTATCCTATAATGAGTTACAAGAACTCCTGGTGAAATATCTAAAAAGATGGATGTGAACCTTAGTGTGTCTTTTTTTTGTTCTTGAATAAATTCTTGTCATTGAACCCACTCTGAACCAACTACAAAAAGGTGGGGGTTTTTTCATCTGAATATCCAACTGGACTACCTTTCCCATAATGCATTAGAAGGCATCCAGTTAGAAAAGCCAGGAATTTAAAGCACCTCAATGATAAAAACCAAAACCACGCCCCTCCATACAGATGTAAGGGGCTAAGGGCATGACAGCATACAAGGGAGAAGACGGGATATTCAGCGGCACTAACAGTGTAAATGCCTTTTGAATATTGGGCCCTATGTTTTTAGTGCTTTCTCTGTTGGTTTTGGTTGTGTTTAGTAGAGTTTGTAGATGGGAGGAAGATTAGATGTTGATGATTTTGAAAGTTAGGTACAGTATTTAGTATGTGATGTGGCTTTGCAGGGGAAGCTAGTGGAGTTGTCACAGGATAGGGATTATGTGGTCATATTTGGGGCTCCTTGAATGATTCCAAACAGGGGTTCTACAAGATCAACCAACAGTAAGGATTTGAGGGTTTATTTCATTATATTAAATTGCTAGCTCTCTGACTGGGAGCTCTTAAAAGGTTTTTTTGTATATTTTTAAAGCAAGTTTACTTTCTTTTTGGTGCTTTAGTGGAACTTTCCTTGAGCACAGTAGGTTGCTGAACTCTAGTAACCTCCTCAGCTTTGGGAACTGCTAACACCTAATCAGATGTTAGTTCCCTCCCTACCCACCCCAACTCCAACCCACCCCTAGTGAGCAGTCTTGCTTTATAGGGCACCTCCCCATTTAACAAATCACAGAGAATTGGACCAGCACATTTTGAATATAATTAAAGAAATTTAACTTCTTTTTCTCTGAAAGGACAGCTGGGAAACTGGCTGGTACTTGGTAGATATCTCTCTTTTGCTTTAACAGATACCTAAGCTCCACGAACAGAATAATGGCTGGGAAAAATCGTATCGCTAAAGCTGTTGCCCCCATTACAGCTTCTGCCTTGGTCCAGACAGAGGTCCTAATGCCAGTTGAAGGACCGGTTCCATGTGCAGGGTACCTGCATGCTGAAACTCTGAGAAAACAAGTGGAGGAACTCAGAAAGGAGGTGGCGAGGCTGAGGAGCATTCAAGACAGTAAGAAGTACATTGATGAGATGCTTCTTACAGCAACCATGCTCTCCAGCAGCGGAGAAGAGGGGTGCCAAAAGAATGTCGATGGTTGGACACAAGTCACCAGGGCCTGCAAAATCACCAATCCAACTTCCCCAGCCCTTGAATTGAAGAACCATTATGCAGCCCTGGAAGTGGAGGAGGCGAAAGCATCCCTGGAAAGGGAAGAACCAGAGCTCAAGTATCCCAAAGTTGCAGAATCAGTGACCACAAGGAAACAAAGGGTAGTGGTGGTTGGAGACTCTCTTCTGAGGGGTACTGAGGCATCCATCTGCCGACTAGACTTGATGTCCAGAGAGGTATGCTGTCTGCCTGGTGCCAAAATCCAAGATGTTATGGAGAGTTTGCCGAGACTCATCAAGCCCATTGACTATTACCCAGTGTTGCTAATCCATGTTGGAACAAATGATACTGCCAGGTATAACTCGGAACATATCAAAAGTGACATCATGGCTCTGGGACAGAGGGTGAAGCAGTTAGGTGCACAGGTGGTGTTCTCTTCAATCCTCCCTGTTGAGGGTAAAGGCCAAGGCAGAGAGGCTCGCATCCTGGAGATAAATGCATGGCTGCATGGATGGTGTCATCGAGAGCGTTTTGCTTTCCTAGACCATGGGATGCTGTTCCAAGGGTTGCAGAGCAGAGATGGCATCCATCTGTCCAAGAAAGGTCAACGCGTCTTCAGTAGTAGACTGGCTAATCTACTAAAGAGGGCTTTAAACTAGATTCGTTGGGGATGGGTGAAGAAAGCCCCCAGGTAGGTGATACATTAAATACCTTTATGGAAATGGGTAACAGGGGTAACATATGCAAAGCAGTGTGTATAAATGCCCGTGGCATGGGAAATAAGATCCCAGATGTTGAAGCTTTGGTGGGAATGGCTGACTTGGATTTAGTGGCAGTTACAGAAACATGGTTCACAGAAAACCATGATTGGGATGTAACTATACCTGGCTATACTTTATTCAGAAAGGACAGGGTAGGAAGAAGGGGAGGAGGAGTGGCACTATATGTAAAAACTACTATTAAAGCTTTAGAATTACAGAGCTTAAAAGGGAGAGAGGAGGCATTGTGGGTTAAACTAGAAAGAGGGAAAGAGAAATCTATTTGCATTGATGTGATATACAGACCTCCCTCACAAGAGGAAGAGGTGGACAGAGAGTTAATTGAAGACATACGCAGCATTGCTAGGAAAGGGGAAGTGCTACTGATAGGAGATTTCAATATGCCAGATGTTGATTGGCACATTCCTGCTGCAGTATCATCTAGAAGTAAGGAGATCCTGGATTCTCAACAGGGAGAACTATTCAGGCAATTGATAACAGACCCCACACGTGAAGGGGCCATACTGGACTCGGTGCTTACCAATGGTGAAAGTGTTTCTGATGTTGTAGTGGGAGATCATTTTGCATCCAGTGATCACCAGATGGTGTGGTTCAGTATTAGAACTAGGGCTGTTAGAATCCATTCAAAGGTGAGGATCTTGGACTTTAGGAAGACTAACTTTGCAAAGATGAGCCAATACCTCAGGGAGTCGTTAGTGGGATGGGAACAGCTGGGGGATGTGGAAAAACAGTGGGTAAATCTGAAAGGGGATATTTTAAGGGCAACCAACCTTTTTGTTAAAATGGTAAATAAAGGTAAAAGGAAAAGGAGACCACTATGGTTTTCAAAAGAAGTAGCTGAAAAAGTGAAGAAAAAGAGGAAGGCCTTCATGAAATACAAGAGATCACAGAGAGGGGAAGACAGGCATCTGTATTTGGAAAAACTTAGAGAAGCTAGCAAAGTAGTCAAGAAGGCAAAGTTTCAAACGGAGGAGAAAATAGCCAATGCAATATAATGGGGGATAAGACTTTTTTCAGATATATTAGTGAGAAGAGGAAGGGCAAAAGTGGTATTGTCAGACTCAAGGGTGCAGGGGACGAATATGTAGAAGCTCATAAGGATAAAGCAGAATTGCTTAACAAATATTTTTGTTCTGTGTTCACAGATGAAGAACCAGGAGCAGGCCCTCAGAAAACACCCACAAATAGGAACAGAAGCGAGGGACATCTTGAACAATTTTCAGAAGACTGTGTTCGTGAGAAACTAGCTCAACTTAAAGTACCGGTAGACAAAGCGATGGGACCGGATGGGATACACCCTAGAATACTGAGGGAACTTGGAGACGTTCTAGCAGCTCCACTGACTGACCTTTTCAGTGCCTCGTTGGAGTTGGGAGTGGTGCCAAAGGACTGGAGAGAGGCTCATGTGGTGCCTTTACAGAAAAGCAGAAGTAAGGATGTGGTTGAAAACTACAGGCTGGTTAGTTTAACTTTGCTGGTGAGTAAATTATTGGAAACGCTGCTGAAAAAGAAATAGTGAGGTTTCTGGAGTCCAACGGATTACAGGATGCAAGGCAGCATGGATTTAACAGAGGCAGGTCTTGTCAGACAAATCTGATTGATTTCTTTGACTGGGTGATCAGGGAGTTCGACCCAGGGAGAGCCCTAGATGTGGTGTATTTATATTTCAATAAAGCCTTTGATACCATTCCTCACAGGCGACTTATAAACAAACTGAGCACCCTAGGGATGAACTCTAATGTTACTGCTTGCATTAGAAATTGGTTGAGAGGGAGGCGACAAAGGATACAGGTAAATGGAGCTCACTCTGTGGAGAAGGATGTTACCAGTGGTGTGCCCCAGGGATCTGTCCTTGGTCCAATTCTTTTTAACATCATTGTTAGTGATATAGTGGAAGGGCTGTCGGGTAAGGTTTTCCTCTTTGTGGATGATACCAAAATTTGCAATAGAGTAGACAACCAGGAAGGAGTAGATAACATGAGGAGGAATCTAACTAAGCTTGAAGAATAGTCTAGAATTTGGCAGCTGAAATTTAATGTTAAAAAATGCAAGGTCATGCATTTGGGCTGCAGCAATCCAAGGGAGCAATATAGTATAGGGGGTAAAGTATTTTGTCCACTAAAGAAGAGCAGGACCTAGGCGTGATTGTGTCTGATCTTAAAATAGCTAAACAGGTAGAAAAGGTGATGGCAAAAGCCAGAAGAATGCTTGTGTGCGTAGGGAGAGGAATGGCCAGCAGAAGAAAAGAGGTGATATTGTCTCTGTATAAGTCTTTGGTGCAACCTCATTGGGAATATTGTGTGCATTTCTGGAGACCGCACCTTAACCTAGAAATAGGTTGTAGTCATTGCAGACGTTGGCTGCTAAAATGGTTAGTGGTCTTCATTACGAAGCATATAAGGACAGACTTAAAATGTTACTATGTATACTCAGAGAAAAGGCAGGATAGGAGCGATATGATAAGAACATAAGAACATAAGATATGGCATACTGGGTCAGACCAAGGTCCATCAAGCCCAGTATCCTGTTTCCAACAGTGGCCAATCTAGGTCATACGTACCTAGCAGTATCCCCAAGAGACACAGGTTCCACAATACTTCTATTAGGTCAAGCATTGATATCCTTGGTCCCTTTTTAATAATGGTTTATGGACCTTTCCTTCAGGAACTTGTCCAAAGCTTTTTTAAACCCAGCTACACTAACAGCCTTTACTACATTCTCCGGTAACAAATTCCAGAGTTCGATTACACATTGAGTGAAAAAATATTTTCTCTTATTTGTCTTAAATAGTTTACCCTGTAGCTTAATTACATGTCCCCTAGTCTTTCTATATTCTGATAGCGTAAACAATTGATCTATGTTTACCCGTTCCACTCCATTCATTAATTTATAGACCTCTATCATATCTTCCCTCAGCCGTCTCTTTCCCAGGTTAAAGAGCCCTAACCTTTGTAGCCTCTCTTCATAGGTGTAGCCTTCCATCCCCTTTACCATTTTGGTGGCTCTTCTCTGTACCTTTTCTAATAACGCTATATCCTTTTTAAGATACAGCGACCAGAATTGCACACAATATTCAAGGTGCGGTCGTACCATGGAACGATACAGAGGCATTTTAATATCCTTTGTTTTATTTTCCATTCCTTTCCTTATGATACCTAGCATTCTTTTTGCTTTCTTGCCCGCCGCTGCACACTGGGCAGAGGGTTTTAACATGTTATCCACGATGATGCCTAAATCTCTTTCCTGGGTGGTGGTTCCCAATGCGGAACCTTGCATCGTGTAACCATAGTGTGGGTTGTTCTTTCCTAGGTGCTTAACTTTGCACTTCTCCACATTAAATTTCATCTACCATTTGAATGCCCAGTCTTCCAATTTATCCAGATCCTCCTGCAGTTTTCCCACAATCCCCTTGGGATTTTAACAACTTTAAACAATTTTGTGTCATCTGCAAATTTGATAACCTCACTAGTTATTCCCTTTTCCAGGTCATTTATGAATATGTGAAAAAGCAACAGACCCAGTACAGATCCATGGGGTACTCCACTATTCACCTTTTTCCATTGGGAAAATTGGCCATTTAGCCCTACCCTCTGCTTTCTATCTTTTAACCAGTTCCCGATCCACAATAGTACACTGCCTCCTATCCCATGACTTTTTAGTTTTGCCAAAAGTCTCTGATGAGGGACCTTGTCAAAGGCTTTCTGAAAGTCCAGATACATTATATCAACCAACTCACCTTTGTCTACCTGTTTATTCACACCTTCAAAAAAAACTTAACAGATTAGTAAGACAAGATTTTTGTTCTTGATGGTTTCTACCATTTTTCCCCAGTACTGATGTCAAGCTCACTGGTCTGTAGTTTCCCGGATCACCCCTGGAACCCTTTTTAAAAGTTGGTATTACATTGGCGATCCTCCAATCTTCAGGTATTACAGATGATTTTAATGAAAGTTCACAGATTACTAATAGCAGGCCTGCAATCTCATATTTCAGTTCTTTCAACACCCTTGGATGTATACCATCCAGTCCAGCTGATTTGCTACTATTCAGTTTATCAAATAGTTGTAATACATCTTCCCTGTGTAGCTATAGTTCTCTCAATTCCTCTGCAGTATCACCTTTAAATACCACTTAAGTCATAGGTAACATCCCTACATATTCCTCAGTAAAGACAGAAGCAAAGAATTCATTCAGTCCCTCTGCTATAGGCTTGTCTCCTCTTACTACCCCTTTTATCCCTCTATCATCTAACGGTCCAATTGACTCTCACAGGCTTTTTGCTACGAATGTACTTGAAAAAGTCTTTATTTCGCGTTTTTGCTTCCGTAGCAAGTTTCTTCTCAAATTTTCACTTTGCCTGCCTTATCAATGCTTTGCATTTAACTTGCCAGTGCTTGTGCTGTTTCCAGTTTTCGTCATTTGGCTCTTTTTTCCATTTCCTGAAAGATGCTTTTTTGGCAGCAACAGCCTCTCTGACCTCACCTCTATACCATGCTGGCAGTTTTTTGGACTTTCTTCCACTTTTCTTAATGCGTGGAATACAGCTGGTCTGGGCTTCCAGGATAGTATTTTTAAACACCACCCAAGCTTAATGTAAGTCTTTAACCTTTGCAACCACTCCTTTTAGATTTTTCTTAATTATTTTCCTCATTTTATCATAGCCTCCCTTTCGAAAGTTAAAAGGTAGTACTGTGGATTTCCTTACTATCCCTCCTCCACTAATTAAATCAAACGCGATCATGCTATGATCACTATTGCCAAGTGACCCCAACACCCTTATTTCTTGCACCAGATCTGGTATTCCACTCTAAGGACTAGGTCCAATATGGCTTCCCCTCTGGTCGGTTCATGTAATTGACTTCTCCTTGATCTTGGATAACCCCACTCCACTCACGGAGGAAGAGAACCTTGGATGGCATTCGTCACAGTAAGACTGCAACTAGCGTTGGTAATATTGGGACGGTTTAGTAAACATACCCCAAAGTAACGTTACTAAGAAATTTAAAAAGGAGTAGGAGCAGGTCCGGACCAAGGGTTTTTACCACCCCAGGAAAAAGCCCCAGCTGTGCCAAGCCCTTCGCCCACTGCCGCCAATTCTGTCGGTGGGGTTGGGGAAGGGGACAGCGACAGGTCGTGTGCTTTGGCACACATGGCCTGCTGCTCCTGACCCCCCCTTGACACAAATTCCTGTTGGAGGGGGGTCAGGAGTGGCAGGCCATGTCTGCCGAAGCACATGGCCTGCGGTAGGTGCTGTGTCGCCCACCTAGGTCTGCTACCCTGGGCGGCCACCTAGCATGCCTAGTGGACAGGCTGGCTGTGAGTAGGAGTTATTTAGGCAAAGGATGTGAAGGGATCAATTGAGGGAAGAAATAAATTTTAAGATTTTGTGGAGTGATAGTGTTTGAGACGCTTCTCTGTTTTTTTTAAATTTGTGACGTCTGGTTGCAAATATTTATGTTTTTGGTCTGTGCGAGATCCAGTAAACATGAAGTTAAAAAAAATATAACGCTAATCCATTTGCTCCATTATACAACTGTAAGAAAGTATATTGCTGTACTGTTAACCTGATACCTTTTTGTACAGCCTCAGGGAGCTGCTGAAGCATCCACAATGATAAAGCATCAATCTTCATAATCAGCTTTTTCTGTTTCTTCATTTGCAGCTTTAAAGCTTCTTCTGTTGTCTGACGATCAGCTTCTAGGCGCCAAATCAGCTCAATAATTTCTGCTACTACTGCTTCTGTATCTTGCTTCACAGATATACTTTTCCCTGGGGCTTTAAAATATAATATATAAGAATATGTAAATAGAATGCTCCATGAGATTTAATTGTCCATTTTGCAATTCTAATAGGCTTTATTTTTTTTTAATACTTATTAGAGGCACATAAAACAATACAAGTATTGTTAAATAATTTTATGAAATTGTTAGAGGATCATGCCTGCACAACAGAAGGCAATTATGTACATAGTTTTCACCTATTCTCCAAGTTTAAATTCCTTGTTTTACTGTAAGTCCAATGTAAACCCCACACTGGACATTTATGTTACTTGTAAACCGTGCTGATGTTAAATAGTGCGGTATATAAACAATGTTAAATAAATAAATAAAATAAAAACAAAGTTAGACGATTCAGAGCATTTAACAAAGATGCTTTTCTAAAGGAAACAATCCCACAGCTCCAACAGGAGTGCAACACCCTCGACAAAACCATAGAGGAATGGAACCGCATAATAGCTGAGGCAGTATCAGCTCCTAGCAGAGAAGGACCACATGCACACAGGAGATCCAATGCTCCCTGGTATTCAAATATCAGGGTTGCAAAACGCATACTCAGAAGACTGGAGAAGAAATGGAGGCGAGACAAGTCACAGCACTCTATGGCCCAATACAGATCCAAGCAATTGGAATACAGCTTGATCAATGAGTGCAAGCAACAGCAACCATACCAACTTAATCATGAGATCAGCCAACAAACCAAGGGAACTATTAAACATTGTGCAGAGGTTTACCAAGGACACCACCCAGCACAGCACACACCACCTGGACCCACAAGAATTTGCAAACTATATAAAAATCAAAGAATACCAACCAAACAAGCATCCCTCTCCCCCAGGCACACAACCTCGGAATGACGGAACCTCAGCAAACCTGGGAGGACTTTAGCATACCATCAACACAGCAAATAGAAGACATAGTGAATGACCTTAACCCAACTACCTCGCCATCTGACTCATGCCCTGTGGCATGGATCAAAGCCACTAGAAGCCAACTAGCCCACTACCTCCACAAAATCGTTAAGGAATCCTTCCAGCAAGTACATATGCCGCAATCCCTGAAGCAAGTCATGATACGTCCGATCCTCAAGAGCACCAAACCAAAATCCTACCGCCTCATCTCTAGCCTACCATTCCTTACAAAAATCATTGAAAAGACACTGCAAATACGACTACAGGACCGCATAGATTTGCATGCCCCATTAGACACCCACCAGCATAGCTTTAAACCACAGCACAATGTGGAAACTCTGCTCACCTCCCTCTTCGACAATCTCCTAAAAGGCATAGACAAGATTAACAATAGCAGGAATCCGTTCTTTATGGACATCTCAGCGACTTTTGACACAGGGTCCCATACCATAATGCTGCAACGCCTTCAGCAGATCGGAATAAGTAAGAACACCCTAAAATGGTTTACCTCTTAATTGAATGACCGGATGCAGCAAGTCAAATGTGCTCAAAAGAAATCACGGCAGTTCCCCGTCACACAAGGAATACCACTATCATCTATACTCTAATATATACATTGAAACCCATATGTAATGTCATCAAATGCCACAAACTACATTACCACCTCTATGCTGACGATATTATGGTATATGCCCCAATCAACCTACAATCATGTGACATGACAGCAATGACAAGATGCCTTGAAGACATGAATACCTGGCTCACCACAAACAACCTGTCAACTTTGATAAAACAGAGGCTATGTTCATCACTAGGAGACTCCACTTTCATTCCGCCACAAACAATCAGCATTCTAAACAAAACTATAGCAGTCAAGGATGAAGTGAGGTACCTGGGCCTTATCCTGGACAGAGTTCTGAACCTAAAATCTCACATTACTAAAACTGCGGCAAGAGCCTACCACCGATTGAGGATCATCAGAAAAGATAGAGACATTTAAATACCTCCATGGCATAAATGCACAGGAGAGTCTCTTTCAATTGAAGGCAAGCTCTACTATGAGGGGACATAAGATGTGGGTAAAAGGGGATAGACTCAGGAGTAATATGCAGAAATATTTCTTTACAGAAAGAGTGGTAGATGCGTGGAATAGTCTCCCAGTGGAGGTGATAGAGACGAGGACAGTATCTGAAGTCAAAGAAACATGTGACCAACAGAAAATCTCTAAAGGAAAAGAGGGGACTATTTAAGTTGATATGGACGGGCAGACTAGATAGGCCATCATGTTTCTATGTATTATAGTGTGGGAGTGTCACAGTGCATTCTGGGAGCTGTAGTCCTTCACAGTAGGGACTACTGTGTAGGATTGTCACAGTGCACTCTGGAAGCTGTAAGTGTGAGTTTTGCACCTAACATGACAGCCATGAACCTCACTTCTAAGCCAGGGTATGTGGAATATGACCTCAGTCTCTCAAACTTATTGCTAATGCCTGTTGTAGTACCTGCATCATGCAAAAGAGCTTCCTGCTGGAGTTCATAAGATACATACATACATACAACCTTCTCATCGATACACTGTCCTCGCTTGGCTTCAAGGGCTCTGTACTATCCTGGTTCTCCTCCTATCTCTCCCATCGCTCCTTCAGTGTGTGTTCTAGTGGCTCCTCCTCCTCCTTCGCTACCCCGCTCTCAGTTGGTGTACTCCAGGGATCTGTCTTGGGTCCGCTCCTTTTCTCTCTCTATACCCAATCCCTTGGTGCCCTTATCTCTTCCCATGTCTTTCAATACCACCTCTATGCTGATGACTCCCAAATCTACCTCTCTAGACCCAAACTCTCTCCGGCAATCCAGTCCCGTATCTCTGCCTGCCTTTCCGACATTGCTGCCTGGATGTCTCACCGCCACTTGAAATTGAACATGGCCAAGACTGAACTTCTCATCTTTCCCCCCAAAACCTCCTCTGCTCTTCCTCCTTTCTCAGTCTCTGCGGATAGCTTTGTATTCTTTCCTGCTTCCTTGGCCCGCAATCTGGGGGTCGTCTGACTCCTCTCTCTCCTTCTCCACACACATCCATCTTGTAGCTAAGACCTGCCATTTCTTTCTCTACAACATTAGCAAAATCTGCCCTTTCGTTTCTGAATACACTACTAAAACCCTTATCCACTCCTTAATCACCTCCCGCCTTGACTACTGTAACCTACTCCTTGCTGGCCTGCCTTTTAGTCATCTCTCTCCCCTTCAATCTGTTCAACACTGCTGCACAACTAATCTTCCGCCAGCCTCGTCATGCCCATATTACTCCTCTTCTCAAGTCACTTCACTGGCTCCCTATCCGCTTCCGCATCCAGTTCAAACTTCTCCTGCTGACCTATAAATGCATTCACTCTGCAGCTCCTCAGTACCTTTCATCTCTTCTCCTTATAACCCCCTTCGGGAACTCTGCTCCTCTGGTAAACTGCTTTTATCTATACCCCGCTCTTACTGCTAACTCTAGACTTCACTCCTTTCACCTGGCTGCACCTTACGCCTAGAACAAACTACCTGTGTCTGTACACCAGGCACTCTCTCTAGCCCTCTTCAAGTCCCGGTTGAAAACTCACCTCTTTGCTACTGCCTTTGGAGCTTGACTCACCTCATCTCCTTTTCTCTCCCTTGTTCTACCCTTGCCCACACCTTCCATGTTTGTATGTCTTGCCTTGACTAGATTGTAAGCTCTGATGCTCTCATTTGGTTTGCAGCTTGTCGTGCTGTGAGGGCTTGCGTGCATCAGTGATGCTGAGAGCTAAACTATCGGTAGTTTAACTACTGGCAGGGTCTCCCAAGATGGTCAGGTCTCAGCTGAGGTGCCAGACCAAGACAAACCACCATCTGGGCAGTAGCAGAATGGGACAGTGTTGACGGCGGAGGATCACATTTTTGTGACAACGGCAACAACACCAAACTTAAACTGCGCGGAAGAAAGGCCCGGCAATCTACTTCTGTATCTTGCCATGAAAACCCAATGGATAGTTACAACAAAACAAATTGTGCTATGGTGCTGGAAGATGAGACCCCCAGGTCAGAAGGCACTCAACTAGCTACTGGGGAAGAGCTGAAGACTTTTCAGAGTAAAGCCAGCATTTATGATGTGGTTGGATCAAAGCCCTCAGGAAGTCTGACTGCTGATGTAGCTGCGCATGAAATGAGAGTCAGAAGCTGTAAAGATGTCTTACACATTGGAACATGGAACGTACGAAGCATGAACCAAGGGAAGTTGGAGGTGGTCAAGAATGAAATGGAATGTGTACAACTTGATCTGTTGGGTGTCAGTGAACTGAAATGGACTGGCATGGGGCACTTTGCATCAGATGATCACATGGTCTACTATGCTGGAAATTAAAGACAAAGAAGAAATGGTGTTGCATTTATAATAAAGAAGAAACTTGCAAGAACTGTAATGAAATGCAATGCAGTCAGCGAAAGCTTAATCTCTATTCGTCTACGAGGATTGCCTATCAACACAACTATAATTCAAGTATATGCCCCAACAACAGCTGCAGAAGAGAATGAAATTGAAGAGTTCTATGAACAAGTACAAGCTGAAATTGACAGAACATGCAAACAGGATATCCTGATAGTCATGCGTGACTGGAACGCAAAAGTTGGCAACAAAGAAGAAGGCAAAGTAGTTGGAAAATATGGACTTGGCAACAGAAATGAAGCTGGAGAAAGACTGATAGAATTCTGCAAGACCAATGATCTATTCATCTCAAACACCTTCTTCCAGCAACACAAGCGGCAACTGTACACATGGACTTCACCAAATGGATTATATAAAAATCAAATTGACTACATATGTGGAAGTCAACAATGGAAAAGCTCTGTAACATCAACAAAGACAAAACCTGGAGCTGACTGTGGTACAGATCATCAACTACTAGTATGCAAACTCAAGCTAAAGTTGAAAAAGAGCAAACCACTCATGAATGCAGCAAAATATGACCTTGAGAATATACCACTGGAATTTAAAGACTGCCTGCAAAATCGATTTGCTGCTTTAGATACAAATGACAGAGCTCCGGAAGAGTTATGGAATGACATCAAGAAGGTTGTGTTGGAAGAAAGTGAGAAGTCTCTACAAAAGGTGAAAAAGCAAAAACGGCCAAAATGGATGATGGAAGAAACTCTGAAAATTGCCCAGAAACGCAGAGAAGCTAAAGCAGAGGAGAAAGAAAGACAATCACAGAACTCAACAGAGATTTCCAACGTGCAGCAAGACAGGACAAGGAAAAGTACTACAATGACACTTGCAAGGAAATAGAAGCAGAAACTATTATAGGAAGAACAAGATCGGCTTTCCTAAAGCTACGAGAGTTAAAGAAAAAGTTCCAGCCTCGAATTGGAATGTTACAAGATGCTCAAGGTTCTATGTTGAATGATGCTGAGAAGATCAAGAAAAGGTGGAAGGAATATACAGAGATTTTATATGATAAAGATCAAGTGGACCAACAGCCGTTTCAACCTGTACCTTATGATCGGGAACCATTGGTGATAGAAGAAGTTGAAGCAGCATTGAAAGCCTTATCAAAGAACAAAGCACCAGGCATTGATAGCATTCCCATAGAAGTATTGCAGCAATTTGATGCAGCTGTTACCGTACTCACAAGACTCTGCCAAGAAATATGGAAGACAACATCATGGCCAACTGACTGGAAAAGATCTGTGTTTATACCAATACTAAAGAAAGGTGATCCAACTGACTGTGGAAATTATCGCACAATCGCTATGATCCCACATGCCAGCAAGATTCTACTGAAGATTATTCAAAAGAGACTACAACCATACCTGGAACAAGAACTACCTGAAGTGCAAGCAGGGTTCAGGAAAGGGCGAGGAACGAGAGACATCATTGCGGATGTGAGATGGATCCTTGAAAAGACTAAAGAATACCAAAAGGATATCTATTTGTGCTTTATCGACTATAGCAAGGCTTTTGACTGTGTAAACCATGAGAAACTCTGGGCCACATTAAGAAGCATGGGTATACCAGAACACCTGATCGTTCTCTTGCGCAATCTGTACATTGATCAAGAAGCAACAGTTCGAACGGAACAAGGAGAAACAGAATGGTTTAAAATAAGCAAAGGTGTAAGACAAGGCTGCATACTTTCCCCCTACCTGTTTAATTTATATGCAGAACAAATCATCAGAGAAGCAGGATTGTATGAAGACAACAGAGGTGTGAAGATTGGTGGAAGAGTCATCAACAACCTTCGCTATGCTGATGATACCACATTACTGGCTGAAAGTGAAGATGATCTGAAACATTTGCTTCTCACAATCAAAGAACATAGTCTGAAAATGGTCCTGCACCTTAATGTAAAGAAGACAAAGATCATGGCAACTGGCATAATCAACAGGTTCATCGTTGAAGGAGAAGAAATTGAAATTGTGAACAACTTTAACCTACTTGGATCAACAATCAATAAAGAAGCAACAAGCAGTCAAGAAATCAGACGACGCATTGCTCTTGGCAGAATGGCTATGAAAGACCTAGATAAGATTCTCAAGAGCAGAGATGTCTGTCTCCATACAAAGATTCGACTTGTTCAAGCCATGGTATTTTCAATAACATCATATGGATGTGAAAGCTGGACAGTGAAAAAGATAGACAGGAAGAAAATTGATGCCTTTGAATTATGGTGCTGGCGGCGAATACTGTGTATACCATGGACTGCCTGAAGAACAAATCAGTCGGTACTAGAGGAGATCAAACCTAAGCTTTCTTTAGAAGCTCAGATGAGAAGACTTTGACTTTCATACTTTGGACACATCATGCGAAGAGAGAGATCATTAGAGAAAGACATTATGCTTGGCAAGATAGAAGGTCAACGCAAAAGAGGAAGGCCAGCAATGAGATGGATCGATACAATAACAGCAGCTATGGGTACCAGTCTGTCAACAATGAGCTGCCTGACTGAAGACTGAACACAATTTAGGATAGCTATGCAGAGGGTCGCCATGAGTCGACTCCGACTCGACGGCACTTAACAACAACAACAAAGCTCTGATGAGCAGGGATTGTCTCTTACATGCCTTCTGTACAGCGCTGCGTACGACTGGTAGTGCTATATAAATGTTGAGTAGTAGTAGTAGTAGTAGTAAGATATAACAGGCAAGAGTAGTTTATCAAGCTTGTTATGCCTAGTACAATGGGAAAGATTACTGTATCTTTCTGCCACATTTTCTTGGTCTTTGACTGCACTTCTTGGTACTTCAGGTTCATCTGCCTCTCCACGCAATCCAGAGAAGAATTACTTAGAACAGACACCTCTGTTATCAATGTCGTTTAGATATTATTCAAGACTACCAGTATTTATTTATTTATTTATCAGGTTTTCTATACCACTCTATCCTTCAATCAGAGCAGTTTACAAAATAAAATAAGTTGTCTTATATCAACACAACAGTATATCTAACACTTAATTTCAGTGTACATTGGATTGAAAGGAGATATAAGGTATACTTGGAGGGAGGGAGGGGACACTGGAAGGGATATTTCAGGGAGGGAGGGAGCTATTTATATTGAGAGGTCTTTGTGAGGGAGGGGGAATGTAGGGAGGGGGAGAGGGTTTCAAGGGTGCTTATTTACAAATGGGAGAGTTATATATAGCAAGGGAGAAAGCTAGTGTATGGGCTTTACTGAAGAGAGCGTGGACTATGTGATGGCCCCTTAGTAATCAGTGAATGGGAAGGTCTTCAGCCTTCACATCAGTAGTAGTCCTGATGTCCTGGGGGAGTGAGTTCCATAGGGAGGGTGCTGCAAGAGATAGAGCCCTCTTGGATGTCGAGTTCATTGATTTGCAGTATGAGGCCAGTGTCTGGATGATGTCCATCATTGGTCTGTCTTGGCCTAGTGTCAGTTTTTGTCTTGATCAAGTCCCTGAGGGTGTTCGGTGCCAGATTACACTGGATTTTGAAAAGGATGAGGGCTGTTTGAATTTGATTCTGAGCATGATAGGTAGCCAGTGTAGTTGGCTCAGGACAGGGGTGATGTGTAGGTGTCTTACAGAGCCTGTGAGGATACGTGCAGCTGTATTTTGTACCATCTGTAGGGGGTGAATAGTTGATGCAGGTAATCCAAGGAAAATGGAGTTGCAGTAATCTAGTATGGGTGTTATTATTGCTTGACATACTGTTCTGAAATGGTCTTGGCTTAGTATGGGTTTTAGCCTTCAAATGATTGCCAGTTTGTGGTATGCATTCTTTGTAGTTTTTGACAAAAACAAAAGTTTGATCACCTTCCGGAGCGAGTTATACTAACAAGTATCATCTAACAGAATTGTTACCGTTGCGTTTCACTGGAATGTTTTTTCAAGGGGTCATGTCCGTACTCAGCTTTCACGCCAATCTAAAGATATAGAACAGATATACTGATGAAACTACCTCCTATATGCTGTCCATTTCTCATAAACCCCATTTCTCATGACGTTAAGGATTTCAAGAGACAAGAAGTTTGATTGAAATCTCGATTTCAAGAACGAGGGTATCCCATAAGGATTATAGAAGTAGCGTACAAGAGAGCACTATACAACAAAAGGGAATCCTTATTGACCTTAACCCCCCGACAGATAGAGGATGAACACAAGATCAATTTGATCACTAGTCATTCACCTTATAGTGTTCACATACAACGCATTATTCGGAAATATGAGAGTGTACTTCATAGCATGAAGGGTCTTGAAAATAAAAACATATGATGTGTATGGACGAGACAGAAAAACCTGAAAGAGTTTCTAAGCCCAGCTGTACTGAGACCAATGGACCCCATCGAGGGAGTACGAGGAACGGGCCATTATAAATGTGGAGAATGCAATATTTGCTCAATCACAGAAGAATGCACTTACTTTGAACATCAAGATCGCAAATATGCTTTGCGCAGCAAGACGTCTTGCACTTCAACACACGTGGTTTATTGTATCCGATGTCCGTGCAATCTGATTTATGTAGGACAAACTACACGTTCGTTTCAAGTGCGGATTCGTGAACATTGCAGTAGACTGAAATGCAAACGTTTAGAAGTGCCAATTGTGGCTCATTGTCTTGATCTCCGGCATTCTTTTGAAGAGTTGAAATGTTTGTGCATCGAGCAAGTTATGCAAGGTAGCGGGAAAAAATCCCGAGAACAACTGCTATTTTACAAAGAACAGAAATGGATTTTCACCTTACAATCTGTGGCACCTTTAGGATTGAATCTCCAAATTGACTGGAAAGCCTGTTTATGATTAACAAGAGTGAACCCTCAATGAGATCGTAACCAGTAAACATCGGATGTGGTCATAAATATAAAGTATTAATTTTAACTATACCATGGGATCCCCTCGTATATGTTCCTCTCACTGAAGCCACACTTTTTAGTCTGATTGACTAGCTAGTTTAACCTGGGAATCATTATCACTGATTCTGATGTATATAAGGACCCAGCCATACAGGGAGCATGCGCGGCATCTTAGTAGTAAACTGTGAAGAACACCATATATAAGACGACAGCCACGGTTGAATTAAACGTGAGTGGATTATGATGAAATATTAATTTATGAGAAATGGACAGCATATAGGAGATAGTTTCATCAGTATATCTGTTCTATATCTTTAGATTGGCGTGAAAGCTGAGTACGGACATGACCCCTTGAAAAAACATTCCAGTGAAATGCAACGGCGCATTGGTTGGCGTTGGGGGAAACTGACCGAACCAGATAAGTACTCTGGTGCCGCTATTTAAAAATGTACTAATAGTGGCTATATATGAAATCTGGTTTGGGTTAAACAGCGTCAGTACATTCACTTTATTTAAAGAAGATAACACTCAGTGAACGAATCAATTAGAACAGTAATATAAGGCAACGTAACGGATCGTTGATGCAATCTGAGAGCAAAAAGTTCTGGATTTTATCCTAAACTTGACTTCCCGCTCTAGTACAGTCTGAGATCTGGTTGCCATTCACAAAAAGATTTTTCTACCTCGGTAGGTTAAGAGTGGGGCGGTAACAATTCTGTTAGATGTTCTTTGTAGTTTTGGCAATGTCGGAGTGGAAGTTTATGTTCTTATCTAGAATTATTCCCAGGTACCTTTTCTCCTCTTTGACAGTAATGGTCTCATTGATAAGGTCAATGTGCTAAGGAGGAGTGAAGTTGTGTTGTGTGTGACGAACAGAGCTTGTTGTTGGATAGCCATCGGGATAAATCATGGAGGCAGTTAGTTATAGGTGCATAGTCAGGCTTATCTAAGTCAATTTGGGGGTAGATCATGATGTCATTGGCATATAGTGTGTATTGGATGCCGTGTTGCGTTATGACTTCACAGATGGATTGGACGTAGAGGTTAAAGAGTAGGGCGGATAAGGAGGATCCTTGAGGTACTCCTTGTTTTAATGGAAATGGAGAAAAAGAGGTATTCTACCCAGTGTGAGTTCCAAGATGCCTCACTAGCCTTCATTTTGTGCAGAAATATCTCCCACATTGCATACAACTAAAGGTCTCTCCCCATTGTGGGTTTTATGATGCGTCACTAGCTCTGAGTTCCATGGAAACAATTCCCACTTTCAATACAACTAAATGTTTTCTCCCCAGTGTGGGATCTATGATGCAACACTAGTTTATCTTTTCTGGTGAAACATTTCCCCACAATCAGTACAACTAAAAGGTTTCTCCCCTGTGTGGGTTCTATGATGCTGCACTAGATGTGCTTTCGTGAGGAAACATTTCCCACAATCAGTACAACTAAAAGGTTTCTCCCCTGTGTGGGTTTTATGATGCTGCACTAGATTTGATTTCTTGAGGAAACATTTCCCACATTCAGTACAACTAAAGGGTTTCTCCCCTGTGTGGGTTCTATGATGCTGCACTAGATGTGCTTTCGTGAGGAAACATTTCCTGCAATCAGTACAACTAAAAGGTTTCTCCCCTTTGTGGGTTCTATGATGCCGCACTAGATGTGCTTTCCTGAGGAAACATTTCCCACATTCAGTACAACTAAAAGGTTTCTCCCCTGTGTGGGTTCGATGATGCTGCACTAGATGTGCTTTCGTGAGGAAACATTTCCTGCAATCAGTACAACTAAAAGGTTTCTCCCCTATGTGGGTTCTATGATGCTTCACGAGATCTCCTTTTGTGGGGAAACAAGTCCCACATTCAGTACAACTAAAAGGTTTCTCCCCTGTGTGGGTTCTATGATGCAGCACTAGATGTGCTTTCCTGAGGAAACATTTCCCACAATCGGTACAACTAAAAGGTTTCTCTCCTGTGTGGGTTCTATGATGCCGTACTAGATTTTTTTTCATGAGGAAACATTTCCCACAATCAGTACAACTAAAAGGTTTCTCCCCTGTGTGGGTTTTATGATGCTGCATTAGATTTGATTTCTTGAGGAAACATTTCCCACATTCAGTACAACTAAAAGGTTTCTCCCCTGTGTGGGTTCTATGATGCTGCACTAGATGTGCTTTCGTGAGGAAACATTTCCTGCAATCAGTACAACTAAAAGGTTTCTCCCCTGTGTGGGTTCTATGATGCAGCACTAGATGTGCTTTCCTGAGGAAACATTTCCCACAATCGGTACAACTAAAAGGTTTCTCCCCTGTGTGGGTTCTATGATGCCGTACTAGATTTTTTTTCATGAGGAAACATTTCCCACAATCAGTACAACTAAAAGGTTTCTCCCCTGTGTGGGTTCTATGATGCTGCACTAGATTTCTTTTCGTGAGGAAACATTTCCCACATTCAGTACAACTAAAAGGTTTCTCCCCTGTGTGGATTCTATGATGCAGCACTAGTTCTACTTTTCTGGGGAAGCGTTTCCCACATTCAGTACAACTAAAAGGTTTCTCCCCTTTGTGGGTTCTATGATGCTGCACTAGATGTGCTTTCGTGAGGAAACATTTCCCACAATCAGTACAACTAAAAGGTTTCTCCCCTCTGTGGGTTCTATGATGCTGCACTAGATTTGATTTCTTGAGGAAACATTTCCCACATTCAGTACAACTAAAAGGTTTCTCCCCTGTGTGGGTTTTATGATGCTGCACTAGATTTGATTTCTTGAGGAAACATTTCCCACATTCAGTACAACTAAAAGGTTTCTCCCCTGTGTGGGTTCTATGATGCTTCACTAGATCTCCTTTTGTGGGGAAACAAGTCCCACATTCAGTACAGCTAAAAGGTTTCTCCCCTGTGTGGGCTCTATGATGCAGCACTAGATGTGCTTTCCTGAGAAAACGTTTCCCACAATCAGTACAACAAAAAGGTTTCTCCCCTGTGTGGGTTCTATGATGCTGCACTAGATTTTTTTTCGTGAGGAAACATTTCCCACATTCAGTACAACTAAAAGGTTTCTCCCCTGTGTGGGTTCTATGATGCAGCACTAGTTCTACTTTTCTGGGGAAGCGTTTCCCACATTCACTACAACTATACGATCTCTCCCCCGTGTGGGTTCTAAGATGCTCCACAAGTTGTGAGTTTATGAGGAAAGATTTCTCACACTCTGTGCAGTGAAATCTTTTCTCACTCCTGAGGATTTTCTGGTGCATTGTTACAGATTTCTTAAGAGTGAAATTTCTTCCACATTCAGGACTTTTAAAAGATGTAGAAGGCCTCTTTGTTGTGGTACTTTCCTCTGTTGTGTGAGTTTTCATGTGGCTTCTTATGGGATCACTATGAGTGAAACCGCTCTCACACCCTGTCTGTGGAAAATGTCTCTCTTGCGTGTGAGAGTTTAGGTGGAGTGTTGGATGCATCTCCTGTGTGAGAGAGTTTCCCCATTCTTCTCTCTTCTCCTCTCTCTTCTTTTCCTGTGTGACCCCGTCACCTGCTGGACATAAAAAGAAGGCACTAATCACACGTTGGGATTGATGATCTCTTGATGACCCATTTTTCATATAAAATAGCAAAGCAATTTGCATTAAATAATTACAATTTACTGGCCAGTATTCAAGGCACCTTCTATATGTAAACAAAAAAATATGTTGGCAGGTAAAGACCATATGGCCTCTCCCTTCTGCCCTTCCATACCATCTTTGACTCTACTCTCTCTTTCTTTGCAGCATCCTAAAGCTAACTAAAACCTGTCGCTTCTTTCTCTATAACATCAGAAACATTTGTCCCTTCCTTTCTTCACACACTACTGAGACCATCGTCTACTGCTACTGAACATTTGTATAGTGCTATAAGACATACACAGCGCTGCACAGACATATGTAAAAGACAGTTTCTGCTCTTCAGAGCTTAAATCTAGTCAAGACAAACAACACAGTAGCTGTAGACATGGGATACAGCTAGGGGGAATGGTAAGGAAACCCAAAGGAGATCAGGTGACTCAACCTACAAAAGCAGCAGAGAAGAGGTGAGTTTTGAGTCTTAATTTGAGAAGGGCCAGTGAAGGCATCTGACATATAGACTTAGGTAGTTTATTCCAGGCATAAGGAGTAGCAAGGCGAAAGAGGCAAAGTCTGGAATTAGCAATTTTGAAGAGAAGGGCACAGATAGAAGAGGTTTGCAAGAAGAGCGGAGTTCCTGAGGAGGGGTGTAGGGAATGAAAAATAGAGGAAAGGTAGTGAGGAGCTACAGAGTGAATGCACTTATAGGTCAGCAGGAGTAGTAGTTTGGCAATGAGGTGACTTGAGAAGAAGGGTAATATGAGCATGACGAGGCTGGTAGAAGATTAGCTACACTGCAGGGTGTTGAATAGAATGAAGGGGAGAGAGATGATTCAGAGGGAGACCAGCAAGGAGCAGGTTACAGTACTCTAGATGGCAGATGACAAGTGTTTTATTATCCTCAGAGACTGAGAAAAGAGGTAGGGGAGACAAGGGTTAGAGGGAAAATATGAAGCTCAGTTTTGGCCATGTTCAATTTCAAATGGCAGTGAGACATTCAAGCAGCAATGTCAGAAAGGCAGGCAGAGATCCGGGCCTGGATTGCTAGAGAGACTTCAGGTGTAGAGAGGTAGATCTGGGAGTCATCAGAGTAAAGATGGTACTGAAAGCCTTGGGAAGAGAGTAGTGCACCAAAGGAATGGGTATAGAGAGGGGAAAGGAGTGTGCCCAAGACAGATCCTTGGGGTATAGCAACTGAGAGCAGAATAGCAGCAGAGGAGGATCCACCAGATCAAACACTGAAAGAGCGATGGGAGAGATAAGAAGAGACCCAGGACAGTACAGATCCCTTAAAACCAAGCGAGGACAAGGTATCGAGGAGCAGCAGTAGTAATACTTTGGAGGAAAGATGGGAGAGAGGAGATATGACAGAGATGTTTAAATATCTCCGTGGCATAAATGCTCAGGAGGAGAGCCTCTTTCAATTGAAAGCAAGCTCTGCAATGAGGGGAAAATTTATTTTA
The DNA here is from genome assembly GCA_033557465.1 of Ichthyophis bannanicus. Lineage (NCBI taxonomy): Eukaryota > Metazoa > Chordata > Amphibia > Gymnophiona > Ichthyophiidae > Ichthyophis > Ichthyophis bannanicus. The sequence goes on from CM066031.1 coordinate 81,346,396, forward strand.
TTTATTTATTTAACAAGCTTGTTATACTGCCTTCTCATAAAATCAAAGCAGTTTACATTAAAATAAACATTACAGAGAACTCAATGTGTAAACTTAGGAAGGGGAGACGTGCAGGGTTTGCAAAGAAGCAAAACATATACATTGCAATATATGTACAAGAGTTAGATATTCTTTTAGGCATGTGAGATGAGGGGCAAGAAGAAGGTATTGTCTCTGAAGTGATCAGTGAAAAGGAAGGTTTTGAGATGTTTTCTGAAGTCCTTTAAGTCCTTGGTTGTCCTGACCTTCTCTAGGAGAGAATTCCATAGGGCGAGTGCCGCTAATGAAAGAGCCCGCTTCGTTGGTGTAAGAACTAGGAGTTGAAATGGTGTCTCTGGTGATCTGTCTCTTAGGTCTGCTGTTTAGTTTTGTGCATATCAGTTCCTGTAGAATTCCAGCTGATGTGTTGTTTCTTATCTTGAAGATAGTCAAGGCAGTTTAGTATCTGGCACGTTGAGGTAATTGGTAGCCAGTGAAGCTGATATAAGAGCGTTGTTATCTGATCATGTTTGGCGGATCCTGTGGTGATGTGGGCAGCCTTGTTCTGCGCTAATTGCAAGGAATGAGTGGTTTGAGTTAGAAGACCTTGAAAAAGGGAGTTACAATAATCTAGCATAGGGATTATAACTGCTTGACAGACCGTGCAGAAGTGATCCAGACTGAGGAAGGGTTTTAGTCTTCGGATAAAAGAGAGCTTTTGGAATGCATTCCTGGAGGTTCTGTTGATGTGGGCTTGTAAGTTTAGAAAGTGATCAAGGGTGATAACAAGGTAGCGTACTTCCTCTTTTACTGGGATTAGAGTGTCCATGATGGAGACAGATGATGGGGGGTAACAGAAGAGTCCCGTGTTATGAATAGTGCCTCCGAGTTTTTGAAGTTGACTTGGAGATTGTTGAAAGCCAGCCAGTTGCTCATCTCCTGTAGGCATTTAATGATAGCTGTATAGTCTGGCATGTTGAGATGGATAGGGGAATGGACCATGATATCATCTGCATAAATGGCATAGTTAATTTTGTGCTGCTTGAAGATGCTGCAAACTGGTTGTAAGTAGAAAGGGCAGGCAGGGAAGACCCTTGCAGGACTCCTTAAGTTGTGTTGAACGGAGTGGAGGTGTTTGAACCAACTTTGACCTTTTGTTGTCTGTCAGTGAGGTAGGATTGGAACCAGTTGAATGTTGTGCTGTGAAGTCCAATCCTAGTTAGTTTAAGAAGATGCTGTGTGATACAATGTCGAAGGTCAAAGAGATGTCAACAAAGACGAGTAGGTATCCAGTTTTTATGTTGTCGATTCCTCTTAGGAGTATGTTGAACAGATGTATGAGAAGAGTCTCAACATTATGATTAGGAGGAAATTCATGTTGGTGTGGATCCAGAGAAGCATACAGGTCAATATGGTCTTGCAGTTGTCTCTGCATCACCTTTTCAATTATTTCGGATAGAAAGTGCAGGCTGGAAGTAGGATGGAAAGTTGGAGGATCAGAGCTGCTGTTTTTTGGAATGAGTTGGATGTTAACTTGTTTGAGAGTAGGGGGCATGTATCCTTGAGATAGGGATGAGCTTATGGTGTGGTGGATGCAGCTGACAACTTTGTCCTTGACTTATTTGATCCACATGGCCAGGCAGGGTTCAGAGGGCACTGTACTGCACAGCCACCCTGCATGATTGCAACCCTACTCACTAGATCACGAGACATTCTGCAGATGGAAGGTGTACATACTCTGACTAGTCAATCTGTATATAATTAATCAATCTGTAAATAGTTGTGAGCTGACCACGTCACCTGTGACAGCTACCTTGCCTGTACATAGCTACCCTGTTAACCTGAGCTTTGCACCTAGCAGAGGAGAAACTACTTTCACAAGGCAATGTAATCACGTAACTTCTGCCAAATCCTCAAGGTACCCTCTCGCCATTCAGGCTCTACTCTGGACCTCATCTTTGTCCCAAAGAACCTTCACTCACAGGACAGCATAATGACCCCTCTTGCCCTACCAGTACCCTGGTCAGATCACCATTAATTAATTAAGAAAGCGATGGTGCGGAATATTTGCTCTGTAGATCAGTACCATTTGTGTTTGATGTTGGGTTCTGCAGTTGAGGCGTTGGAGGTGTTTAGCACTAAGTTCTTAAGGGTGGTTTATTCTTGTTGATGAGGAAATCTGCAAAGATCTGGGGATGGATAGTGTCTTCTTTGTGGGATAGGCTCTTCATGAGGGTGTGGACAATTTCAAATAGCTTTCGAGGCTTGTTGCTGACTTTTAAGATAAGGTTGGTGTGGTATTCTCGATTGTGCTTGTCGATCAGATCATTGTAGTCTCTGTGTTTTCTGGTATTGAAGAAGGGTGGCTTGTGAACAGTCATGTTTCCATTTATGCTAAAATGGCAAAGTTTTTGTTTCCTTTCTCTTATTGCATCAGAGTACTATGGGGCAGATTAAGATCTTTATTCTCTATTAAGTCGTTAGTGGGATGGGAACAGCTGGGGGATGTAGAAAAACAGTGGGCAAAACTGAAAGGGGGTATTTTAAGGGCAACCAACCTTTTTGTTAAAATGGTAAATAAAGGCAAAAGGAAAAGGAGACCGCTATGGTTTTCGAAGGAATTAGCTGAAAAAGTGAAGAAAAAGAGGGAGGCCTTCATGAAATACAAGAGATCACAGAGAGAGGAAGACAGGCATCTGTATTTGGAAAAACTTAGAGAAGCTAGCAAAGTAGTCAAGAAGGCAAAGATTCAAAAGGAGGAGGAAATAGCCAATGCAATAAAATGGGGGGATAAGACATTTTTCAGATATATTAGTGAGAAGAGGAAGGGCAAAAGTGGTATTGTCAGACTCAAGGGTGCAGGGGGGGAATATGTAGAAGCTGATAAGGATAAAGCGGAATTGCTTAACAAATATTTTTGTTCTGTGTTCACAGATGAAGAACCAGGAGCAGGACCTCAGAAAACACACACAAATAAGAACAGAAGCGAGGGACATATTGAACAATTTTCAGAAGACTGTGTTCGTGAGAAACTAGCTCAACTTAAAGTAGACAAAGTGATGGGACCGGATGGGATACACCCTAGAATACTGAGGGAACTTGGGGACGTTCTAGCAACTCCACTGACTGACCTTTTCAATGCCTCGTTGGAGTCGGGAGTGGTACCAAAGGACTGGAGAGAGGCTCATGTGGTGCCTTTACACAAAATCGGAAGTAAGGATGTGGTTGAAAACTACAGGCCAGTTAGTTTAACTTCGGTGGTGAGTAAATTATTGGAAACGCTGCTGAAAGAGAAAATAGTGAGGTTTCTGGAGTCCAGCGGATTACAGGATCCGAGGCAGCATGGATTCACCAGAGGCAGGTCTTGTCAGACAAATTTGATTGATTCCTTTGACTGGGTGACCAGGGAGTTGGACCGAGGGAGAGCTCCAGATGTGGTGTATTTAGATTTCAGTAAAGCCTTTGACACTGTTCCTCACAGGCGACTTATAAACAAACTGAGCACCCTAGGGATGGACCCAAAAGTTACTGCTTGGGTTAGAAATTGGTTGGGTGGGAGGCGACAGAGAGTACAAGTAAATGGAGCTCACTCTGAGGAGAAGGATGTTATCAGTGGTGTGCCCCAGGGATCTGTCCTTGGTCCGATTCTTTTTAACATCTTTGTTAGTGATATAGCGGAAGGGCTGTCGGGTAAGGTTTGCCTCTTTGCAGATGATACCAAAATCTGCAATAGAGTAGACACCCAGGAAGGTGTAGATAACATGAGGAGGGATCTAGCTAAGCTTGAAGAATGGTCTAGAATTTGGCAGCTGGGATTTAATGTTAAAAAATGTAAGGTCATGCATTTGGGCTGCAGCAATCCAAAAGAGCAATACAGTATAGGAGGTGAAGTACTTTTGTCCACTAAAGAAGAGCAGGACCTAGGCGTGGTTGTGTCTGATGATCTTAAAGTAGCTAAACAGGTAGAAAAGGCGACGGCAAAAGCTAGAAGGATGCTTGGGTGCATACGGAGAGGAATGGCTAGCAGAAAAAAGGAGGTGATAATGCCTCTGTATAAGTCTTTGGTGCGACCTCATTTGTAGTATGGTGTGCAATTCTGGAGACCGCACCTTCAAAAGGATGTGAACAGGATGGAGTCGGTGCAGAGGGTGGCTACTAAAATGATTAGTGGGCTTCATTATAATGCATATGAGGACAGACTTAAGGATCTTAATATGTACACCTTAGAGGAAAGGCGGGATAGAGGTGATATGATTGAGATGTTTAAATACCTCCGTGGCATAAATGTTCAGGGAGAGAGCCTCTTTCTATTGAAAGCAAGTTCTGCTATGAGGGACATGGGATGAGGGTGAAGGGAGATAGATTCAGGAGTGATATGCGGAAATATTTCTTTACGGAAAGAGTAGTGGATCCGTGGAATAGTCTCCCAGTGGAAGTGGTAGAGATGAGGACAGTAACTGAATTCAAAAAAGCATGGGACCAACACAGAGGATCTCTAAAGGTAAAAAGTGGACTGTTGTAGTTGTTATGGAAGGACAGACTAGATAGGCCATGTGGTCTTTTTCTGTGATCATGTTTCTATGTTTCTATTTCCAAGATTTGGGCGGTAAGGAGCCTTCACTGCTGCATTGATGGTGGAGTTCCAGGTTTTAATTGCCTCATTTGTATCTGCAAAGTACTGGGGGAGGCTGGGAAGGATATCTTTGAGGAATTGGTCTTAGTTATATCCTTTAAATCTTCTTTCAGAGTTGGGTATTCTCTGTGATGTTCCTTGTTGGGGGAGGTCAATCTTGAAGTGTATCGCATGGTGATCTGACCAGGGTACTGGTAGGGCAAGAGATAGTAATTAGGTCTTACCTGCTAATTAGTGTTCCTGAAGGAACCACAGTCCAGTCCCTTTACTTCTGGGTTACGCAACCCTTCCAGCAGCTTGGAGGCTGAGCCCAACGTTTTTGGGGATGGAGCGGTATAAATATCACTGGGACCACCCACCAACTCCAGTATTCGAATGAAAAAGCAGACATAACTAACTTCCATCAATAAACTACCTAGCATAATACCTCAAAGAACTATTAAACAATCTTTTTTTTTTTTTTTTTTTATGGATGGTATAAGGGAAGGAGACGGAGGAATGGCAGCGGGGGGAGGGGGATAGCTGAGTCTGCCCGAGCCGGCTTTCTCCTGCACCTCTTCTTGCCGAACCGGCCCTACACTCGGTCCGATGCCCGTCCATGAACAGGCTTTAACGTTCGCCGGAACCGGGTGGGATCAGGGACTGGACTGTCGTTCCTTCAGGAACACTAATTAGCAGGTAAGACCTAATTACTATTCCCTTATCGTCACTCCAGTCCAGTCCAGTCCCTTTACTTCTGGGATGTACCAGAGCAGTTCAACCCTGGGGGGGGATCTGGCATACCGGACTGAAGAACCGCTAGACCAAACCGAGCGTCCGCTAAGCTCTGCACGTCCAGTCTGTAGTGTTTGCTAAAGGTATGCAGCGAGGACCAAGTCGCTGCCCTACAAATATCCAGTGGGGGAACCAGGCTGAATTCTGCCCAAGAGGTAGCCTGGGCCCGAGTGGAGTGGGCCCGCAGACCCTCTGGAACCTGTTTCCCTTTCAGGATGTAGGCGGAGGCGATCGACTCTCTGATCCACCTGGAGATAGAGGCCTTGGCTGCTGCCTCCCCTTTGTGCGGACCTCCGAAATGAATGAATAGACGGTTGGACTTTCGGAAGGGCGCTGTGCGAGAGAGCTAACGTTTCAAAATCCTCTGGACGTCTAGGAGACAAAGTTTGCTATCCCTACCTTCATGCCCCTCGGCCGAGAAGGCCGGAAGGGTAACTGTCTGGTTCACATGAAAGGGAGAGATAACTTTGGGCAAGAAGGAAGGGACTGTGCGCAGAACCACTTTGTCCTTGAGGAAGGAGAGAAAGGGGGGCTGAGCAGACAGCGCCTGTAATTCCGAAACCCTCCTGGCCGAACAGATGGCGACTAGAAAAACTGTCTTTAGGGTTAAATCTTTTAAGGAGGCCCTCTTAACTGGCTCGAAGGGTTCTCCGATCAAGGCATTTAGCACTAGGTTAAGATCCCAGGGAGGGATGACTGACCTCCGCTGAGGACGCAGCCGTCTGACCGCCCGTAGGAACCTGGAGACGTCCGGGTGTGCCCCAAGGGGTTTGCCCCGGACCTTGCCTCTATAGCAAGCGATCGCCGCCAGCTGGACCCGTAAGGAGCTGTGCGCTAGCCCCTTGTCAAATCCTGCTTGCAATAATTCTAAAACCTCCGGGACTGAGGCCGAGAGGGGCTTCCGACGGTGCTCTGCACACCAGGCTTCGAAGATGCGCCAAACCCTTACATAGGATAGACAGGTCGATCGCTTCTTAGCATTCAACAGCGTCGAGATTACTGCTCCTGAGTAGCCTCGTTTTAGGAGCCGCGCCCTTTCAATAGCCAGGCCGTAAGCGAGAATCGATCCACGTGAGGCATCCGGACCAGGCCTTGCCTCAGCAGATCCCTTTTGCAAGGGAGCCGCCAAGGTTGGTCGGCGACCATCCTCACTAGATCCGCATACCAGGGGCGGCGAGGCCAATCCGGGGCTATGAGGATTACCAATCCTTGGTGGGACTCCACCCACTGGAGAACCTTTCCGATCAAGACCCAAGGGGGGAATACATAGAGAAGACCCTCCGAAGGCCACTTTTGGGACAGGGCATCTAAGCCCTCGGACATTCTTTCCCTCCGCCGGCTGAAGAATTTGTCCACCTTGGCTGAAGAGAACCGTGCCATGAGGTCCATGACTGGGAGACCCCATCGGGCCACTATCTGGTTGAAGGTCTCCTGTTCCAGTTCCCACTCTCCATGGTCTATCTTGTACCTGCTAAGGAAATCAGCTGTGACGTTGTCTTCGCCCGCCACGTGCTGGGCTGAAAGTGCTTGCAGCCGGACCTCGGCCCACTGGAAAAGGGCGTCCGCCTCCTTCTCCAAGGCGGGACTGCTGGTGCCTCCCTGGTGGTTGATGTAAGCCACCGCGGTGACATTATCGGAGAGAACGCGAATTGCTCTTCCTTGCACTAATGTCTTGAAGGCCTTGAGTGCTAGGGTGACGGCCCGCAACTCCAGTCTGTTGATGGGCCATTGCGCTTCCCCCTGTGTCCAGCGGCCCTGGACGAACTGGTCCTCGCAGTGCGCTCCCCAGCCTGACAGGCTGGCATCCGTCATCATTAGTAACCACTGATGCGGTTCGAGCGGCATCCCGCGGTCCAGATTCCTTGAGCACCGCCACCAGTGGAGAGTCTGTTTGGTCCGCGGGGCGCAAGGTAACTGCATAGACAGAGGCTGATGCTGGGGGGACCATCGACGTAATAGGGCCCGCTGCAACGGCCGCATGTGGGCCCTGGCCCATGGCACTACCTCTATCGCCACCGCCATTGTTCCCAGAACCTGAAGATAATGCCACGCTGAGGGACTTTGTCTGCCTAGAAACTGCGTGACTAGGAGTCTTAGCTCCCTTGATCTTGATCGTGACAGGAATACTCTGCCCCTGTTGGTGTCGAATCTTGCTCCGAGGTACTCGAGTTCCTGGGAGGGAGTCATCCTGCTCTTCGCATGGTTGATGACCCACCCCAACTCCTCCAGAACCTGGATCACTCTGGACGTCGCCGACTGACTTTCCTCTTCCGACTTTGCCCAGATCAGCCAATCGTCTAGGTAAGGATGCACTAATATTCCCTCTTTCCGGAGGAAGGCCGCTACTACCACCATCACCTTGGTGAACGTCCTGGGAGCCGTGGCTAGGCCGAAGGGTAGGGCCTGGAATTGAAAGTGGCCTCTTGGCACTGCGAATCTCAGGAACTGTGCAAGTAGGCTTCTGTCAGATCGAGGGACGTTAGGAACTCCCCGTCCCTCACGGCTGCTATGACCGAACGTAGGGTCTCCATCCGGAAATGCGGTACCCTGAGGCAGCGGTTGACCTGTTTTAGATCCAGGATCGGTCGAAAGGATCCTTCCTTTTTTGGTACTACGAAGTAAATCGAGTACCGACCCGCGCCAAACTGGTCTGGTGGTACTGGAACCACGGCCCCTAGAGCTATTAGTCAATCGAGAGTTGCTTCTATCGCCGCCCTCTTTGTAGGGGAACCGCAGGGAGACTGAACAAATGCAGAAAGTATTTGCTTTGCAAATTCGAGAGCATAGCCCTCTCTGATCACCTCTAGGACCCATTGATCGGACGTGACTCGGGACCAGGCGGAAAGAAACAGCCTTAGGCGTCCGCCCACCGGCCACCCTTCCTCCTGGACCCCCGTCACCTCATTGTTGTTTTCTAGGTCCCGAAAAGGAGGAGGAGGGTGCCCCAAAACCTCGACCTGCTCCTCGAAACCCTCTGAAACCTTGACCCTTCGAGGGAAACCGGCCCCTGGGAAAGGAGCTTGACCTGGCTGGACGAAACCTCTGTGAGTCCCTCGGCTGGGTACGTACTGGAGCTAGGAGGCGTCCTTGTTTTGGTCTATCTTCTGGGAGTCTGCCTCCCTTGGACTCGCCCAGGTCTTTAACTAACTTCTCTAAATCCTCCCCAAATAACAGTTTCCCCTTAAAAGGGAGTCGACTCAGGCGTGCCTTCGAGGAAGGATCAGCTGCCCAATTCCTTAGCCACAGATAACGCCTAGCCGCCACCACCGAGGCCATGTTCTTGGCTAGACTTCTGATGAGGTCATACTGACTGTCCGCCAAGTAGTCTGCCCCGGATTCCACCCTAGCCGAGTTGGCCTGTATTTCGCCCGTTGAGCCCTCTGCCTGGAGCTGTTGAGCCCACCTTAAACAGGCCCGAGCCACCCAAGCTCCTGACACGGATGCCTGCAAGGCGAGAGCGCTTACATCAAAGGCTTGTTTCAGGAGCGTGTCCAACTTCCTGTCTTGTGCATCTTTTAAGGCCGAACTGCCCTCAACTGGGATGGTCGTCTTCTTAGTAACTGCTGAGACTGCTGCATCCACCCTGGGAGATTTCAGCAGCTCTTTATCAGCCTCTGGAAGAGGGTAGAGGCGAGTCATGACTCGGACTCCCCTTAAGCTTGATTCTGGTTGGTCCCATTCTTCCTGGATCATCTGGCGCATGACTCTGTGGACAGGGAATACCTTCTGGGATCTCCTAATGGCCTGGATTAAGGGATCCTCTAAAGTCTCTTCCTGGGCTGGTATGTCTGATGCCACATTGAGGACTTTTAGGGACTCATTAATTAATGCCGGGAGCTCCTCCCGACGAAAAACCCTAACTATCCGTGAGTGATCTTCTTCCGGGATTTCCCCCTCTTCCAGCTCCTCCTCTTCCTCATCCAAGTCCTTAATAGAGCCATCCTCCTCTGAGGTACCCTGAGAGAGGGACGCTAGAGGCTCCTCCCAACCAAGGCGTGGGCGCTTAGGAGGGATACCGGGATCCGGAATGGCCGCCCCGAGGGATCTAGCTGATTTGTCGTCAGCTGGCGGTGCAACCTCTTCTGACCCTAAGCCCTGTTTACGCAAGCAGTAGGCCTTGTGAAGTAAGAGGATGAAGTCAGGGGAGAAAAATTCTCCTGCCCCCCCTGCACTAGAGGGTGGAGGGAAAGGCGGAAGAGGAGGAGGAGGCAGATCCGAGGGTGTAGAGAGAGGGAACTGGGATCCCCCTTCCCCTGCTAGGGGGTCTTCTGACTCCTGAGAAGGCTGTGACATGGTCAAGTTAATCTCCTGCTCCACTGAGGCGGCCACTGCGGCACAGTTCCTGCAGATTCCTGCTTCTGCGGAAGTGCCCCTGCGAGTTCCACAGGAAGGGCAGCGAGGTTTGGACGCCATGACTTATTGCTGGGGCTTCCCACAGTGAGCTCCCCAAACAAAAGGCAATATTTCCCCCGGAGAGCCCCTTAGCTTGGTAGCTAAAGGCAACTTAAGGCAGTTTAAAGATCAGAGGAATTAAACTGGAAATAATCCTTGAACTGAAACTAAACTGAAATTAAACTGAAATTAAATTGAAGCTAAATTGAAACTAAATAGAAATTAAAAACAGCACAAAGAAGAAACTGAACCAGTCAAATAAATCGCTAGAATAAAGAAAATAAAATCGCTAATATAAGCAGAGTACTTGCGATTATGTTTCTGTTGCTGGATGGGCCCGACTCAGCCAAGAGCAACCGCCGGCTCTACACGTGGTAGGCCTCGCCACGTGGAGCCTGGACGGGGGGCCGCAAGACCGCTCTCCGGGCCGGTGGATCACAATCCGGAACGTAGCCCTGAAGCGGGAACCGCTCTCCAAAGAAGATCGCCGCTGAAAAAAACTGCTCCGCGGTCAAATGGGAGACCCGGGACTCGCCTCCACGTCCTCTTACTCCGGGACGGGTCCGGCGGTGGAAATGGGCCTGCGGCAGTGCCTCAAGCGCTCAGCCACCAGGAGGGCTTCGGCGCGAGGCAGGGCCAGCTCGGGAGAAGTAGGGCAGGAGCCAGCCGAAATCGCAGCAAAAGGAACCGGGCAAGGCAGGTCTCTTTGCTTAAGCCTGCACCCTGCAGCCTGCAGGAGAAAGACACCTCCGATGTCCTTGACGACCCGGGGAGGGAGGGGGGGGAGAGCGAGCAGGCAGGGAATTAAAGGGGCAGGCCTGGGAACAAACACTGAATATACAGAAATCAAAAAACAAGAAATAAAAGTGAAAATCTAAGTAAATGATCTAAATAAATGATCTAAATAAAGGAAAAGGCTCCAGTAAGCCCTAGGCTTACGGAACCCTCCAGCTGCTTGGAGGCTGAGAATACTGGAGTTGGTGGGTGGTCCCAGTGGTATTTATACCGCTCCATCCCCAAAAAGGTTGGGCTCAGCCTCCAAGCTGCTGGAAGGGTTGCGTAACCCAGAAGTAAAGGGACTGGACTGGAGTGACGATAAGGAAGGGTCATTATGCTGTCCTGTGAGTGAAGGTTCTTTGGGACAAAGATGAGGTCCAGAGTAGAGCCTGAATGGTGAGAGGGTACCTTGAGGATTTGGCAGAAGTTACGTGATTCCATTGCCTTGTGAAAGTAGCTTCTCCTCTGCTAGGTGCAAAGCCTAGTCGTATAAGCAGCTTATGAGGAGAGCTGGCCAAACATATGGCTTCGAGGATGTTGGATGTGTCTTCAGCGTGATCATTTGAGGCTCTGTAGGTAAGACAAATGGCTAGATGTCTGTTTTCTATTGTGATTAAGTCACAGTGTTTGTGGCTTACAGATTAGGATATTTTAAATTTAAGGCTAAGTACCACATCACCTCTCTTGTGGGTGTGCGGGCAGTTGAAGGCAGTATGGGATCGTGGAGTGATCTCAGATGGAATGACCTGGTCAGGGCTTTATAGCCAGGCTTTGGTGATGCAGAGGATGTCAGTCTGGGTGATATTGAATATAGTCTATGATGGTGTTTGTTTTGTATCTGATGGACCTAGCATTGATTAGCCCAATGTTAATTGGAGTGATTAGTGTGTGTAGGATGTGGCAACAAGTTGTGTGAGTGTTGGTTTGAATTCTTATTAATATGGGGGTTCGTCTATTCACAAGCTTATGGGGGTTCATCCATATGTGTGGGTGGCAAGGTATGTGTAGTAGGGGAGGTTGTAGGGCTCTTGTGGGTATGTTTATGGTATAGGTAGCTGTTGAGGAGTGGCAGAGTAGGAACCAGAGGAGAAGAAGGGCATACAATACTAAGTTGGCTGGCAACATTGGATTCTGTGGCATTAAAGCAGTTTTATGCTTTTTGGTAAAATCATAGGAGGGTAGGGGTGGGGCTCTTTCAGCAGTGAGTTCCATTTCTGATGAGTGGTACTTACAGTTTGTAGTGTTCTTGCTGAAAGTGTGTACTGATACAATCCAAAGTGTCTAGGAGATGTGTGGGGTGAGAGTTGCCTGCTTGTGAATAGATCTGATAGGGATGAGGTCAGCATTGAGGTGTTCATTGTTGAGGTTTTTCGAGGTTGTTAGGCTTAGTGTTGGCAGCTTTTTGATTGGGTTGAGCTGATTTTTGCATACCTGCCTGAGTTCCATGCCTAAGGGCCATGTGAAAGGGCTCTCTGGCACAGGCCCACCAGGCACGGGTGCGCCTGATGGCACTTCTTTTTTAAAGTTCCTGTGGTGGGCCCGGATTCATCTTGAGATGTATAATGGGAGGGGTTTCAGCCTCCCGCTCTCTTTCCTGATGCCGATTGGGGCTCTGGATCCGAGGGTGCAGTCCTGCAGCACCTGATGGATGAGGGTGAAAGAGGATAGACTCAGGAGTAATATGCGGAACTATTTCTTTATGGAAAGAGTGGTAGATATATGGAATAAACTCACAGTGCATGTAGTAGAGATGAGGACAGTATCTGAATTCCAAAAAGAAGGGAACAAACACAGATGTGCTGTGGAGAAAAATATACATGAGCACAACAGGAGGCAATGTAGAACTGAAGATATGATAGACTATTTTATTTTTTAAGTAATGTTCTAGGATATTCCTCAAGGGATGAAGTTATAGGAACCATCTATATATGTATGGGGTAAAGTAGGACGGTTCCTGTGGGAGCCTTGAACTCAGTACCCCAGAGTTTACCGGACTCATCCCACACTCAACTCTGCAGGTTCTATATCTAGAATTGAATTATATATTGATGATTTATAAAATACTGCTTATTGTATCTGGTGGGTACTGGGTGTTAATATGGCTGGAAAGTGCTATGTGAGCACATTTTCTGGATGTGTACTATCTCTGGAACCTGGAAGAATGGTAGATACAGTATAATAAATCAGTCTCACTGTCTGCTAGAAATGCAGATTCAGTCATACAGTCCTTACCCAGGGAAATCAGATTCTCATAATTCTCCTTCATCACCTCCCTGTAAAGCTCCTTCTGCCCTTCATCTAAATACTCCCACTCCTCCTGGGAGAAAGAGACAGCGATGTCCTCAAACGTCACCCGCATCTGAAACACAAATCAGAAACACACTCAGGGACACGTGGAGGTGCTCAGAGTACATTAGATGTCGGCTGGCTTTATTCTCCTCCCCTAGAAATCCAAGGGAGCTCTGCATTTAAAACTTGTAGGAACAGACCCAGAAGCTTTTACTGGTCTTCAGAGCACCGGGGGTGGCAGCACATTGAGTGGATCTCTCTGGCTAAGTTTTTATTCTTTTTCTCTTGCTTGCTTTGAATAGCTTTAGCTGCCTGTACCTCATCGGTATTTTGGAATTACTTTAATCACAGTTCTTTACTTATTGCCTGTGTTTAACATAGTAACATAATATATGATGGCAGACAAATACCAGTATGGTTCATTTAGTCTGCTCAGCAAGGCAGCAAGAGTTGGTGCACCTGCCGCTCTGTGCAGGTCACCCCTATTTGTTGATATATATGAGATAATTATGTTTATTTTGATTTTATCCTATTGCTATAAAAGGATCCACTGTGTCTGTCCCATCCCATTTTGAATTCTGTCACTGTATTTGCCCCCACCACTTCCTTCAGGAGGGTATTTCAAGCATCCACTATGTAGATTTCTTTAGCCTTTGAGAAAATAGCAATATAGGAATTACCTAGCTTTATAAAAAAAAAAAAGAGTTCAAATTTTCTGCCTGTTTTAGAAAAGTAGCTTCATAAGAATATGTTTGGCCTGTATTGCAGAGACAAGTCTATGCCCTGTTAGGTAACAACTGCCCTACAGGGTCTTTGTCTTAGGAAGTCAAACTTGTAGCTTACTGCCACTTATTTCTCACCCTCCCTCCCCTCACCCACTCACCCACTCACCCATCCCAGGGCTGGATGTTCTTAGTCATCCCAAGACACACAGTCGTTTGTCCTAACTTTAGTGGAAACCACATCTCTGTTGCTTTTTTATCTACCAACATCTCCACACACACTAATCAAAGTTATTTTTAATGGGTGCAATAGCTGTGGTGCTTTAAGCCTCATGAAAACTATTTGGAGCCTTTGAGCTTGTCCTATCCATTTTACACTATCTACTATGGAAAAGAAAATTGATTCAATTGAGGGAAGATTTAGCTGCAATGAAACAGACCTCCCCTGTGATACATTTTGCAAACAATCCATGCAACTCCCTCAAAAAATCCAGCAATGCAAGAATAAATGGATGACACTGGTTCTGGCCGATTATGACGCATTACACGGAGACACCAACTCCACCTCGAGATACCCTTGCAGAATACCTTCTTTGCCTTGGTAAAAAAGGATTATCCATTAATGGAAACTGAGGTGGCCTTAGACAAGAAAGGTGACATCAGTTTACAGACATCTAAATCATAATAGACAACGAGAGGGGCTTACATCAATGATCATCTCTATCAGCCCTTTTATTTAACATTCATCTCCAGCCAATCTGTAGGATCTTCCAGTGAATTGCCAATATGGCTGAACTCCCATAATCTGCTGATTAATTTATAGAAAACTGATAGATTAGGTAACCAGGAACCATGACTTTAAACCTCCCTCAACTTTACACCTAAAAGAAGCTGCTTTACAGGAAAAGAACGAGGTGAAATTCCTAGGCATTACTCTAGATCAATCCCTTAGCATGATCACCCATATAAAATTAACCCCTGGTAAGATCTATTAAAAACTAATGATGATTCATTAATTGAGACCACTGCTATCAAGCTATGACTTTCGGTCTGTCGTTCAGGCAATGATCACCCCACACTTTGATTATTGCAGCAACATTTTCCAGGGCCTCTCCGAACAGGCAATAAGCCAGTTAGAGATGGCCTAACATGTGGCTGCCAGAATTATTTGGAAAGTTAATAGAACTTAATATTTCACACCCATATTATATGAATTACACTTGCTGGCAATTTATAGCTGTATAAAATACAAGTTACTCATGATCACATCCAAACTTCTAAAGAATATAGCTCCATCATACCCCAACTCTCAACACCCTCATAGTCCCCACAGAATTCCGCAAGGCTAGCCGCTTGATGAGCAACACAGCCTTTGTATTGACATACAATATAAGAGAAATGTCCTAGGTGTTGTTAAGGTATTTCAAAACAGAAAACTGCTAATACTAGGTGATTCCATTATCAGAGGAATTAATTTCAGGAACTCCGTTCCAGGGTTAGAAGGTAAGAAAATGCCTTCCAGAGTCTTCAGCCAGTAAGAATAAGAACCAGCTTGCTAGGGAAGTCCCAAAAGAAAGTAGGGTGTTTAAAAATGATGTTGTCATCCATCTGGGAACACATCATATGTCCAGAACAGTATCTATACAATGCAAAGATACTTCCAAATTTAGTGAAAATAATAGAAAAGACAGTATAATTACAGCTATAGGACTTCATAACACTTCCGTCCCCTTGGACATGCAACAACATGAGTTTAGATCAAAATGCAATGTGCAAACACTGCTCACGTCACTCGTAAACACTCTGGGGGTCATTCTGTCCTGTGAATAGCGGGAACATCAGTCCCTGCTATTCGCTCCCCTGCCGGCCCTGGCAAAACCCTTCCATACAAACAACGTGTTTTACAGGGAGGCTTAGAAGTGGGTGTGAAGGGACGTCGCTGAGACAGAGCGAGGGTGGGCAATGGGTGGTCCGCAACCCTGAAGATCGGCTGACAGAAATGGGAATAAACAGTAACCCCCCCCTCTCCTGGTTCCAGTTTTACTTGACAGCATGCATGCAGCAATTTAACATGAGGGACAAAACTTCCAAACCAATTAAACATCTAAGTGACATATCCCAAGATTCCTCCCTGTACATACAACCACTTTGCAAACTTATTCAGAGCCACAACATAAATTACCACTTATACGCCAATGACCTAATGCTATATGCCCCTTTCAACACCTAGAAAAGGGGACTGCTACTTCTGGAGAGAGATCTGCAATTGTAAGTATTACTTCTGGGATTTTTTCTAAATCTTGGGTAAAAGGAATTCTTTAGATTAAAGCTGATTAATCTGTGAACCAAGTGTATTTGTTAAATCAGTCGGGGCCTAGTAGCAGCAAAGAGTTTCAGTTTAAATTTAAAACACAAAAGAGAGCTGATAGAAGAATGTAAATTGTTATTTTTACAGAATGATCAGAAAATTATTATAGAGGCTTCTAAAAGTGTTCTGCAAAAACTGCCTGGGATAAATGCCCGTCATTTCATGCAGATTCTTATCTCACTCCATTGTTCTGCATCTAGAGATAGCAGAGTCTAAGAGCCACTAAGTACATACTCCTCTCTCCCCCTCCCTCCTTATTTTTGTGGTCCTTTATGATAAGGACTGACAGAAAGAACAGAAACCCAAAGCCAGAAGGCATACTGTGTGGATCATGAGAGCCAAAAATTGTTAAAAAGTCAGGGAGCTGTGTCCATATAACACATAGAGGATTAAAGTGTGTCTATTATACTACAGTACTTATAAAAAAGCTGCTTCTTTTAGTTGCCATATTGTAAGAGACAAGAGCCCTCAGTAGGAAATGTATGCAAGACAGAAAAATTAGTTTTTGCAGAGGTCAGGGCTGTTTTGAGTAATATACAGTAATGAAGCTATGGTAAATAAAAGACTGGGATCCTTGCTCTGTTGACCTTTTGCAATGCAAAGGTGTTATGGAGCAAACACAAATGTAAATAAACCATAGACCACCTGAACATGCAAAAGAAAGATAAGGACTAATATCAGTATGTACTACCATAAAGGGGATAAAAGATGTCAGAAGAACACGGTAAACTGCATTCTTGCATATGGTCTGTCATGTAAGAGAATATGTTTGTTTATTTATTTATTTGTACATTTTTCTATACTGCCTCTTCCAGAGATCAGAGGCCGTTTACATATAACCGAACAATAATAATAAGGAGCGTTATTATTATTTTACAATGAACAATTTAGGTAGTTTAACTAAAGGCAATATATAATGAAACAGGTGG
The DNA here is from genome assembly GCA_033557465.1 of Ichthyophis bannanicus. Classification (NCBI taxonomy): domain Eukaryota; kingdom Metazoa; phylum Chordata; class Amphibia; order Gymnophiona; family Ichthyophiidae; genus Ichthyophis; species Ichthyophis bannanicus. Next base: position 81,363,298 of record CM066031.1, read on the forward strand.
CAAAAATGTGCTGATATAATAACAGCAAAATTACATTTAACTATCATCAAAAAACTATTTACATGTGTATGGCATGGAGATACCTGAGGAGTGTGACATATTATAAGCTATTGGCATTTTAACATGCAGCAAGAACTATTTACATGAGTATAGTATTGAATATCCATGAGGAGTGAGGAAATGAATAGTAACTGATTTAAAAGAAGAGGTGTGAGTGTATGCTATGTCTAGGTAGGATCGGGATAGGGTTGCTGGCTCGAGCTGCTTTATTAAATAGAGTAAAAGAATAACTAGAGGAGATGAGACTACAGAAACCCACGTGTGCTGCCTGAGCACAATAGATAGGTCAATAACACTGTATTAGTTAGCCAATAAGATACTGGGGGTAGGGGCTTGTTGATTTGACAAAGGTATAAATGTCACAGAGATATATCAAAAAAGTGTGCCTACAAGCTAGCCACCCGTCGTGCAAGATCGATAATAAATAGGGTCCTTCCATCTGTCTACCTGTCTGTATGCCAGTAAAGATGCATAGGAGGCAGGGAAAAAGCCGGCGGGAGTCCCCAGATCCTGCCAGCAGGAGGCAGCAGAGGACAAGCAGGAGGGAGTCCCCAAATCCCACTGGTGAAGATGGGCTGGGCATCAGAGAAGGGAAGTGGAGGGAGTGGGGTGGAATGGAAAGGGCAGAACCTAAATGAAGGGGTATGTTTAGAGATGACAAAAGAAGGAAGGGGCAGAGCACAAAGGAAGGGGTGGAAAGGGGAGGAGTGAGGGGGAGGAGCATAAGGGAAACGGCGAGGTTAGAGGAGGGAAGAAAGGGGAAGCAGGGAGAGGGAAGAGTCAAGAGATTGGAAGGAAATTAGGAGAGCGCAATGGGGGGGCAGGGAAAATAGGGCGACAGTGCAAGAAGTGAGAGGGGAAGGGAGTGGGAGGGAGAGGTGGTGGCAGGGAAAGGGAGACAGAGTGCAGCGTTGAGTTGCATGAGAAGGAGAGAAAAGAAAGTGCATGAGTGGACGGCAGCAGGAGAGGAGGGAGTGTGGTGAATGGCGGGAAGGGACGGTGCAAGACAGTGAGAATTTGTGTAGGACAGGGGTTTTCAACCAAGTCCTCGGGGAACCCTGGGCCTGTCGGGTTTTCGGGATTCCCGGGAAGGGTGTGCATGAGAGAGATTTGCATGTTCTGCCTTCAATGTATGCGGGTCTATCTTATGCATGTTCATTGTGGGGGTCCTGGGGACCCGACTGGCCTGGGGTTCTCCGAGGACTGGGTTGAAAACCTATTGTGTAGGATGTCAGTGGAAAGGGTAAGTGAGAGAAGCCTACATACCCACACCTCCATCCCAAACTCACTTATGCTCACATGCATGCACACACTCACCCATTTAAGGTTCTGGCAAAACTTCTGCTTTAAACTATATAACTTCCTTGATCAGAAAGGAAGGTTTCAGGCTGAGTCATCACACAGACTCGTTAATCTGACATCTGTGGTAAGCAAACTAATGGAAACGCTGCTTAAACAGAGGACAGTGAAGTTTCTGGAACATAATGGGGAGGGAGGGGGGAGGGGGAGGGAGGGGGGGAAAGGTGCTGTATGGACCCATAGGCGGAGTGTGTTGTACCACCGAACATGCCCTCTGGAACTCAAGATCCCCAAACAACGGACCCACATTCTATAGCCCTGCAATGGTGGCGGCAGAGAGGACCATCAACCGCAGTCCGGCTGGGGTACAGACAACCTACGGGCACTCCATGCAGGTCTGTACGCATCCATACTTCAAGAGCAGACAGACAATAGGGCCTAAAATGCCCAGCTGCCCCACCCCCCACCATTTACCAGCAGCAAGCACAGGGAGTCCCCAGCTGCTGCACCCTGCACGGTGCTCCAGCCATACACATACCAACTGCAGACAATTTGCTAGCTAGTCCATGTCACCGGAGGGGATAGGAGCACACCCACCAGGCAGATATGTCAGTGTTTGGGCCCCCAAAAAAAGGAACAAATATATATCACTTGACAGATATTCTTATATAGCACTATGGTGGAACCTAGCTATGCCGTGGTCACTGCACAGTCAGGGTGAGAGTGACCTCCCAGCAGGACATGCTGTGGCCACCCTGTCTGTGCAGGTGGTGGCCGGGCACTACACTGTCCCAGCCATTGCCCTATGCCCTGTGCAGATGCATCCTGCACAGGCCGCCCTGTCCGGGCTATACCCACAGTACCTTGCTCCTCATTATGCACATCGGCAGGCCGATACTGGCAACAGTGCTAGCAGTGTGGGCTGAGGAGGGTGTTGGCAGTCACCACACACTGGATAGACGGACACACACTCCCCTCACCTATGCCAGCATTAAGCAACTATAGAGGTCTCTGGCAGCCCTGGCCACCACACCAGTCCTGGGCACAGTGCAGGCATGGCTATGGCACACAATACTGTAGGAGTCACCCCCCAGGGTGGTAAACATTGTCAGACACAGGACCTGTATCACACTCCACAGACATCTGAGCGATTGCTATGATGCAGCTCACTCAGCACCAGGGCCGGATTTACCTTGAGTGAGGCCCTACGCCAACAAAAATTGTGGGCCCCCAGCAGGGGCGGCCCAAGGGGGGTGCGGACCTCATTTGCATAAGGGGCCTCATTTGCATAAATATTTGCATAATGTTACCATATACTAACTTTTAGTAAACGTGCCTCTTAATGAGTGTATGGATAAAGAAAGACTAAAAGATTTCTACATTACTATAATCCAGTGCCAACTGCCAGACACATTAGGAACTACTACAAACACTGCCCATAGTAAACCCGCCGTATCCTAACAGCACTACCAGGACTCACAAAGCACCATACTCTACCAATCAAAAGGCAACACTGCAAATATTAAACCAATACATTTCAGAGAACAACAATACATGACCTACTGGGGAAAGAGAACAAGTGGCAATGTCAAATAGGAATTATATAAACAGAACACCTCAGCTCAGTTACACATGCAGAACATAGACCATCACCAAACAAGTAATCACAATTTAGAAATAGGAAGACAATAATTAAACTGGGAATCCCAAAAGCCAAACTTGGAATGTACAACACTGTAGAAATAAAACTATACATTAATTTGCTCTTGTACTAAACAAAGCGCAGATGTTAATGATGCACATTTACCAGAGCTGACATATTCCAATTAATAAATTCAAAATAAAGAGATATTTTTCTACCTTTTGTGCATTTTTTCAGCTGCAATTGCTCCAGCCACTTTCTTCTGGTTTCTTCGTGTCTTCTGCTAACTCTCCATCGTCTGCTGTCCATTTGTCCTTTCTTCTCTCTTCTAGATTTTTTTCCATTCTCTCTCTACATCTGCTTTAACATACTAATCTTTCTCCTTTTGCTCTTTCCTCATTCCTATTTCATCCACTCAAATTTTACCCCTCCATCCTCAATCCCCACTTACTCTCCCAATACCCGGCCAATTGTAGATTTTTTATCCCTCCCACACAAAATATTTTTCCCTTCTCCATTTTACTCTTCCAGCCCCATCCCATTCTAATCCTCCCCCAACATCAGCTCCCTTCTAGTTCCAGCCTCACCCAGCATCCATTCCCTTCTAGTCCCTGCATCAGCCCATTTCCAGTCCTAGCCATCCATCAGCCCATTTCCAGTCCTAGCAACCCCCCAACCCAATACCAGTCCTAGCCCCCCCATCACCCCACTTACAGTCCTTAACCCCCCATCACCCCATTTTCAGTCCTTAACCCCCCATCACCCCATTTTCAGTTTAAGCCCCCCCTATAACCCATTACCAGTCCTAACCCCCCATCAGCCCACTTCCAGTCCTAACCCCATCAACCCATTTCCAGTCAGCCCCCCATAGCCCATTGCCAGTCCTACCCCCCCCCATCAGCCCATTACCAGTCCTAATCCCATCATCCCACCTCCAGTTTTAACCCCCCAGCCCATTTCCAGTCCTAGCCCCCCATAGCCCATTACCAGACAACCCCCATCAGCCCACAGCCCATTACCAGTCTTAACCCCCCCAAAGCCCATTACCAGTTCTAACCCCCCCCAACAGCCCATTACCAGTCCTAACCCCATCAGCCCACCTCCAGTCTTAACCCCCCAGCCCATTTCCAGTCCTAGCCCCCCCCCATAGCCCATTACCAGACAGCCCCATCAGCCCACAGCCCATTACCAGTCTTAACCCCCCCCCTAAAGCCCATTGCCAGTTCTAAGCCCCCCCCAACAGCCCACAGTCCATTACCAGTCCTAACCCCATCAGCCCACCTCTAGCCTTAACCCCCCCCAGCCCAGCCCAGCCCAGCCCAGCCCAGCCCCGCCCATTTCCAGCCCCAGCCCCCCAATAGCCCATTACCAGCCCTACCCCCCCCCATAGCCCATTACCAGTCCTACCCCCCCCCCCCCGGCCTAAAGAAAATGTAATTTAAAAAAAACCTGGTGGCTGCCGCCGCGGGGCCCCCTCTGCTGCCGCGGGGGCCCCGTCTACAAGCTGAAGCGGTGCGGTGCGGTGCGGTGCGGTCGGGTCCGGTCGGGTCTCTCCCTCCCTCCTTCCCTCCCTGCAGGCTGCGAGAGACGCGAAGATAGAGCGTCTCCTCGCGTCTGTGTTAAGCCGGCAGGGGCTGATGGGAAATCCCATCAGCCCCTGCGGGCTTAACACAGACGCGAGGAGACGCTCTATCTTCGCGTCTCTCGCAGCCTGCAGGGAGGGAGGGAGAGACCCGACCGCACCGCACCGCACCGCACCGCTTCACCTTGTAGACGGGGCCCCCGCGGCAGCAGAGGGGGCCCCGCGGCGGCAGCCACCAGGTTTTTTTTTTAATTGAGTAAAAAAAAAATTACCTGGTTCTTTTTTTGTGGGCCCCTGCCGGCTGTGGGCCCTACGCCATGGCGTACATGGCGTATAGGTAAATCCGGCCCTGCTCAGCACATTGTGCTTAACTTAGGAATTGCTATCTACCACTACTCATGGCAACCTTTTGAAAGATGTATACCGTATTCCCAGGTGTAGGGTGGCATTGCTAAGTTATGCTAGTATTCGGGGAAGGAAACAGGGCCCAAAGCCCTGCCTCTCCAGGTGGCTTTGGATAATGGGGCCTCTGGGTGCAGGTGTGTCTGCTCCTGTTGTCCACTGCGCTGGGGCAGAGGTTCCCAACTCCGGTCCTGGTGGGCCAAACACTGCTCGGGTTTTCATGATATCCGTAATGAATATGCATGAGATACATCTGCATACCATGAGGGCGGTGCATGGAGATGCAGCACAGACATATGTATTGGAAACAGCAAGGAACCTGAATGGTGCTTGGCACTCCAGGACTGCCTTTGGGGGACTCTGCTCTGGGTACTGCACATGTTTATGGTGTTTGCGCTCCATGGGGTAAAATATATGCATTTGAGGCAGGTTTCTGTTTTCAGCAATACAGGTTCAGCCTTTACTACCATGTTTTCTTCATGGGTAAAATAAGGGGACTGGGTTGGCAGGAGCCACAGCTGGTACCTGAACCGGTGACCTTCTGCTCCTGAACACACTGGCTGTGTGTGCTGCACCACACTGTGGCCACAGAACTGGTGCTGTCCCTGGAGATACCATGACTGTTTGTCAGACAGAGCCTGTTTGTTGAAGTGCACGGCACCCACCTACACAGGGCTAGGCTATGGTCTGCTGTGGGCAGCAGCCACTGCCCCCTCCACCACCAGTACCCCTCCGCCACCATGCTGACATGGCCTTCTATTGGAGACAGCATCAAACCTGAATGATTTGTGGCCCTCCAGCACTGCATTTGGGGGACTCTGCTCTAGGTAATGCACATGTTTCTGGTGTCTGTGCTCTGTAGGGTAAAATAGAGGTGTTTGCGCCATGCTTATGTTCTCTGCAATAAAGGTTCGTCTTTACTATCACGGTTTAGTTGTTGGAAAAATTTGGGGACTGAGTTGGAAGGAGCCCCAGCTGGGCTTTGAACCTGTGACCTTCTGCTCTTGCACACACTGTCTGTGTGCACTGCACCACCATGTTGCCACAGATATGCTGTATTCCCTGGGGAGTCCATGACTGTACATCCGACAGGGCCTGTTTGTTGCAGTGCACGGCACCCACCTGGACAGGGCTAGGCCATGGTCTGCTGTGGCCACCAGCCGCTGCCACATCTGCCACCAGTACCGTTCCATCCTTAGATTGGAGACAGCATAAACCCTGAAGGATTTGTGGCCCTCCAGGACTGCATTTGGGGGAATCTGCTCTAGGTAATGCGCATGTTTCTGGTGTCTGTGCTCTGTAGGGTAAAATAGAAGTGTTTGAGCCATGCTTAAGTTCTCCGCAATAAAGGTTTGTCTTTACTATCACGGTTTAGATGTGGGGAAAATATGGGGACTGGGTTAGGAGCCCCAACTGGGGCTTGAACTGGTGACCTTCTGCCTCCAAACACACTGGTTGTGTGCACTGCACCACCGTTTTGCCACAGAGACAGTGCATTCCCTGGTGATACCATGACTGTTCATCCGGCAGGACCTGTCTGTTGCAGTGCATGGCACCCACCTACACAGGGCTCGGCCATGGTCTGCTCTGGGCAGCTGCCACTGCCCCCCTCCACCACCAGTACCCCTCAGCCAACATGCTGCATGCCCTTCTGCTGGTGGTGCTGGTGGTGCACAGTCTTAGGCCATCCAGTGTGCAGGTAGGCGACTGCCTATGGTGCGTGTTCTGGGGTCGGGGTGCCTGCATAGTCGTCCACGCTTCCCCCCAACTCCGCCATGCTGTTGTGGAACATGTGCATGCCATAGGAGACCTGTCCATTGGAGAGGGAAACCCTGCTCTGTCCTATTTCACTGTGGCATCATTCACCTTGTATGGTGACGGAGCGTGGACCCTTCCAAAATTCATCTTTTTTTCGGGGCTTTATTGGGAGTGTTTTTTGATGTTTCCCATTGCTGTCACCATTGCCCAGCTTAGTTATGTTTTTTGTATATTTTGTTGGGGTCATTTTCACTGTTTATTTGCCCTTTTGTTCCGTGCACATGTATCACACATCACTTTTTGTAGGTTTCCCCGGTTTTGCTGTACATTGCTGACGGAAATGGTTTCTCTTCCCTTTAAATCGGCTCTACCGCGAGGTTTTCACTCGCGGTAATTTTTGCCTCGAATTTCAGCCCCGCTAATGTGCAGGGAGCCTCTCCCCTCCCACTCTCCACCCACTGACCCCTTCCCTCCGCCCCTGGGGAGCCTTCCTCCGCCCTCCGGGAGCCTTTCCCTGCCTTTGGTGCACATTAGCGCACCGCGCACTTGTGCGTGCACAACAGTGCCTGTAAAGCGACATTAGCGTGCGCTAAGGTACCTTAGCGCATGCTAACGTCATGCCGCGCACAATAGCGCAGTTTAGTAAACATACCCCTTAGTAATGTGTGTGTAGAAAGGAAGGGACAAATTTTGCCAGTGTTACAGAGAAAGAAGAGGCAGGATTTAGCTGTCTGTTGGATGTGTGCAGAGAATGAATTGTAAAGGTCGGAATGTCCACCTGTGTGCATGTGTATCTGGATCTTATTTTCTGCAAATTAACACAAAAGAAATTGTGCAAAAGAAAGAGCAAGAGATGAAAAGAGAATCCAAAGACATTGCAGGAAACAGAAACTGAGAGCATCATGGGAGGAGAATGAGGAGGAAGAGCCTCAGAAGCTTGCAAGGAATAAAGAGCAGAACTTTCTTTCCTGGAATGAGCAGTGTCAGGCTCATTTCCCCTTCTGCTTGCCCCATGTAGCATGTGTGTCTCTAAGGCTGGATCCTGGCACTGCCTCCCCTGCTGCCCACCTCCTGCCAGTCTCCTACCTGCTGAGCAGAAAACCCTGCGGCCATTCTTCTTCCCTTCTCTGGAACACTTCTTGATTCCCTCTTTGCAAAGCTGGTGGTGTGAATTTTGCTGGTGCTAGTACAAAGCAAGCGTCTTTCCTGGTGGCTTCAGTGGAAGGCAGGAAGTGAGAACAGAGACAGAGGGAGGGAGGCTGGAGACCGAGTGCCCTCCCCCAGCCCTGAGAAGCCTGTGAAAGGGGCTGTACTAATGCTGGGTCATCTCACAGATCCACTTCCTGAGAAATTCAGGCAGATAAAAGCAGGGAAGGAGAGAGGAGTTACTACCAACAGAATGCCCTGCAGGATTTCATATGTCTGATCTATAGAAACAAAGATATTATATGCACAGAGCAAGTTCCAGCCAAAGAGCCCTGCAAATAAACTACAGTTTCTCTATGGGAGTGTCACAGTACCCTCTGGGAGCTGTAGTCCTTCCTAGGTGGGATTACTGTGCATGAGTGTCACACTGCAGGAGTTGTAGTCCTTCCTAGAGTGTATTGCTGTGTGTGAGTGTCACAGTGCACTCTGGGAGCTGTAGTCCTTCCTAGAAGGGATTACTGTTTGGGAGTGTCACAGTGCTCTCTGGGAGCTGTAGCCCTTCCTAGAAGGGATTACTATGTGGGAGTGTCACACTGCTGGAACTGTAGTCTTTCCTAGGGGTATTACTGTGTAGGAGTGTCACAGTGCACTCTGGGAGCTGTAGTTCTTCCTAGAGTGTATTGCTGTGCGTGAATGTCACAGTGCATTCTGGGAGCTGTACTCCTTCCTAGGAGGGATTACTGTTTGGGAGTGTCAAAGTGCACTCTGGGAGCTGTAGTCCTTCCTAGGGGATATTACTGTGTGGGAGTGTCACAGTGCAGTCTGGGATCTGTAGTGCTTCCTAGGTGGGATTACAGTGTGGGAGTGTCACAGTGTAGGAGCTGTAGTCTTTCCTAGGGGGTATTACTCTGTGGGAGTATCACAGTGCACTCTGGGAACTGTAGACCTTCCTAGGAGAGATTCTCTGTGTGGGAGTGTCACAGTGCACTCTCAGGTGCTGTACTCCTTCAAAGGGTGTATTTTAGTGTGTGTATGTACAGTGCACTCTGGGAGATGTAGTCCTTCCCAGAGGGATTGTCATGGGAGGGCCGGCTAAGCCTTCCTAATGTGGTAGGCGACGGCCTATGATCCATGCTAATTGAACTAAGCAGACAGGCCTAAGCAGCTTGACCTGTAACTGAAGCCTGTAGTTAGGCCCAGAGGAATGAAAACCCCCCTGAATGATGACACCATAGAATTGAAACTTAACTCAGTTTAACTGAACATAGCTAAGCAGAAACGAAACTTAGAAAATATAGAAAAACAAGTTTAATTGGTACTGATAAGGTGTGCTATGCTTCTATGGAATTAATTAACTCTGCAAAAAAGCAAGGTTACAGTGCCCTGCTTCCCATATGTTTTAACAAGCTAAGCGACCTTGGAGGAGAGATGTAACAAGTTAGAGACACTGACCATTGTAATTGGGACTAGAAGGGGGGCAACCAGGTGCTGAGCCCAGACCAGAGTCCCGATTGGGTAGCCATATCAGTACCGGGACCAATAGATGGGTGAGAGGGGTTACTGGGACCAATGAAAAGTTTGCCTATGCTTAGAATGGACAAGAAAGCTATAAAAGTTGTTGTTTTACTAACAGCCATTGCTCAGCCATTTTGAAATTGCTTATTGCTTGAGCCATGTGCACATTAAACTGGCTTGGATCCTTGAAAAGACTCCTGGATTTATTTATTGCATGCTTATCTGCTGCTACATTCTTGGTGCGTTGGCCTGGAAGTGCGAGTGGTGGATGGTGTTCAAGTGAATAAATCCACGTAATTCGCCTTGAGGTTTGGTCCAGTTGGAACCATGCCAATCCGACGCAGGGGAATTTCCCTGGGCCCACCGATCCTCTTGAATCGGAGGGAGTTCTGCCTGGCCTCGGCAGGCACTGAATCCAGCTGGCCAACACCTCCGACCCAGGGGAGTCCAGGATCCAACTCAGAAGCTTGGGAACCAGATCTGGTAAGTATAGTTTTGAAAACCTGTCTAGACAGATGAGTTAGAACTGCAGTTTGAAACTTTGGTATATGCGCAAGGCGAAGCCATCGTCCTTTTTGTTTGGTAAGACTTAAGTCAACCTCGCATGAGTATGCGCGAGGTCCCTACATGAGTATGCGTGGGGAAAATTTGTTTGGAAATCCTTGCATGAGTATTCGCAAGGTACAGCTGTTAAAAAAAAATCATGATTTAGCCTAGTCAGAACAGACAGGAACTTGGAATTTGTAATCTCGAGATATTGGGAATTGGTAAGAGAGCATGATCACCTCTCAAGGAAGGGCCGAGTAACCCCGCATGGGAATTCGCCGGGTGAAACCCTCATCCTTTTTGTAATTGGGAAAAAGACTAGTCAGAATAGATAGAAAGGAATGCATTCTGAGATATGTTGCTAGCATGATTGTGTGAATGAAGTGTGAATGAGAGGTCTGGCAGCACGGACCAAGCGAGAGTGGACTCTGGACTAGCGCAGTTCCTAGTCGGGTGACTGCGTCTAGGTCGCAAAACGGATGAAGCGTTTGGTGTATTGTCCGTCCTGTGTATTTGATTTTTGTTATCTGTTGAAACTGCGAGTTTCCCTTCTGTTATAAATGTGAGATTATTCTGTTGAGTAATTTGTGACAGTTCACTGATTAAGAAATTGTATTAATAGAGCAGAATGAAGACCCAAAACACCTACAGTCATTTTTAGAAATCAAAAAGCTGGTCTCACCCAGTTGGTTTTAGCACAGTGAAAAGCTGACAGGGGGCGTGTCTGAAGGAAAGAATGTATAGTGTTTTTCTAACCCCGTGCAGGTTTAAATCCCAATGCTGTTAGTTTGTGCTTATTTCAGGATAATTGTACCTGTTCTGCTATGGTTATATAATATATATATCATTTATATCATTTAATAAGAATGTTTAGTCAGGATTGTGGGTCCCGATAGTTTTTGGGACTTAGCCTAGAAAGGGTTAAGTTCTTATTCGAATGCCGGCATGTCTCTGTCTGTGTCTCTATGTGTGTGTGTGTGTGAAACTGTGATTATTTCATTTCCAGTGAGCAGAGAGGTGTGGCTCACACAGCTTACGAGACAGCCGTTCCCGATTGAGCGAGCAGTCTCTTTTGCTTGTTTAAAATAAAGGATTCATGTATCTAAATTGTTCCTGTTTGGAATAAGTTGCAATAAGCATAATGGATGTATGTGCTCAATCTAAGTGTTTCCTGCCTGCCCTATGTTTACAGAAATAATAAGTGTCTTTTCAAGTATGATCAAGAATTTCAGTAAGGGATTTACTGAAGATTATGAAATGTCTCTGTCCCAATCAGGATTTTGCCCCAGAATTTCTAGATATCCTGTCTCGTCTCTCTCTCTCTCTCTGTAAGTAGTTCTGTTCAGAGTGCTTAAGGGGGGGATGGAGCCCAGTCCACCGATGATGTCAACCCCCCCCCCCCCCCGGTGGGCGTGAACTAATGTGCCCACAGCAGAGAAGTGGATCCTTAAAAAAAAAAAAAAAAAATCAACCTCCTGGATAGAGCATTGCTAGGAGAAACAGAATCCAGGAGAGGGGGGGGGGGGACTACAGATTCCCAAGTAGTTTGCTAGCCACCTCTGCAACAGGGGAATGTCCACCCCCTCCGGACTAGAAGTGAAAGTCAGCTGACCAGACTTGTTTAGAACTGAAAAAAACTGCATTATACACTGAGAAGTTTTAGGACTTGATTGAACTAATGAACGGAAATTGCAAAGAACTGGATGAATTTGCGGGCATAATGGTTAAATGAAAGTTAATCAGAGGGTGTGTGAATTGTGAAAATAAATGTAACAGAGAAAGTGAATGATATTTTAGTTGAATGATGTGAGGAGGTTATCCTAATCGAAAGAACAGAGGAAGTGAAAAACTGGGTGTGAGTACGCCCATTATAGAAAAAGAAGGACATTAGAGAAGTGAATGCCCGTATCTTGACTCCACCCCAGGAGGGAGTACTTGATTGTAGAATCATAGACAGAATAAAACCAAGCACAGTGTTTCAGCACGAGAGTGGAGCAGCTATAGCGTGAGTGGCAGCCTGAGAGGGCTACAGCATGGATGAAGACTAGGCCAGACCGGACTCTCCAGTTTCCCTGGGTCCCCAGGAGTCAGTCTGAAAAATAGGGGACCAATATATGGACTTTTATGGGGGATACAGGAGCAGAATACTAAAGCCAGTAGCCCCTGTGTTTTTCTCGCAAAGCCTTTTCTGCAGAACCACATGTGTGAACTAGAAAAAAAATAATAATAATAATGTACCAGTTCCTGTATATGCCTGAATGCCCTATTCCATTTTTGGGCCGAGACCTGCTTGCAAAGCTTCAAGCACAGATATCCTCTGTTGAAGGAAGAAAAAAATGAAACTCAAAATCTGCTGGCCTGATGGTGTTAACTGTCCCCAAGAAGAAGAATGGCGGTTCTATTCACCTGCATCCAAAGCAACAAGCTGTACACTTACCAACCTCATAGCCCCACCTGGAGGATGGGCAGAAGATAATCCACCTGGCCTAGCGAAGAACATAGCTCCTGCCATTGTCACCCTCAAGCCAGTCAAGAAGCCTGGGACAGGTGATTACCGCCCAGTGCAGGATCTAAGAAGAATGAATGATGCAGCTGAAACTATACAACCAGTGGTACCAAAATCCTTGTATTCTCTTGGAACTGATCTCTGCTGAAGCTATATATTTCATCATTCTGGACTTAAAAAGATGCCTTTTTCTGTATACGCTTAGCCCAAGACCCCACTACAAGGAGGTAGGGCCAACTCACCTAGACAAGATTACCTCAAGAATTCAAGAACTCGCCTTACTCAGCAAAAAGATTTGACAAGTTATCCAGTAATTCCAGGAGAAAGAATTCTACTGCAATATGTGGACAACTTGCTTATAGCCACCAACTCAGAAAGTGAATGTCCACAAGCCACCAGTGAACTCTTGCACCTTTTTAATGAGGCTGGATACAAAGTCTCAAGAGCCAAAGCATAATTATGTCAAACAAGTTAAATACCTAGGATTCCAGTTGTCCAGCGGAATTCGACGCCTGGAACCCTTACCAGAACGCAAAGTAGCTGTATGCAGTATTCCTACTCCAACCACCAGGAGGCAAGTGAGAGCCTTCTTGGGTGCCACAGGGTACTGTTGTATATGGATCCCCAATTTTGCGTTGCTAGCAAAACCATTGTATCACATTGTATCAAGCTACCAAAGGAATGAAAAAGTCTCCATTGGAATGGGGACTTGAATAGGAATGCAGTCTTTTGATCTTTGAAAACCGCTCTGATGTTATCACCAGCTCTGGGTCTACCAGATGTCCAGAAAACCTTACAGTCTCTATGTTCATGAGTCGCAAGGAAATGTTCTAGGAGTGTTGACTCAATCTCTTGGACCTTATTTGAGAAGCTGTTACAGATACAGCCTTCCTAGTAAGCAAAAAAACTAAAAGAAAAATCCCTTTGAGACAGAATCTTCAAGTTACTGTACCACACTCTGTTCTAACCAATATGAAATACAAAGGAAATTACTAGCTAACAAATCTATGAATGTTGAAGTATTAGAGTATGTTGTGTGAAAACCCCAGATACAACTGAAGGGTCAGTCAAGCTTTCAATCCTGCTATGTTGTTATCAGTTGGTCTTGATCCCCTGATCATGACTGTTTAGAAGTTATGGACACTGTATTCTCAAGCCACCTGGATTTGACTGATGACCCTATGGAGAACCCTGAACAGACTTTCTTTGTGGCTGAAGGCAGTTTCATCATCAATGGACATTGTTGTGCTAGATATGCAGTGGTGACCCCTGATTTGATAGTTGAGTCCTCAGCCCTGGCCCCAGAAACTTCACCACAGAAAGCTGAACTGCTAGTCCTCACTAGAGCACTAACAATAGGAAAAGGGCCCTGTCTAAATGTGTACCCAGATTCCAAGTATGCCCTTACAACCTTGCATGCCTATGGGGCCCTGTACAAAGAATGAGGGTGGATAACCTTAGGAAGCAAGTCCATTAAGTATAGCCCCAAGATATTGATATTAACAGATACATACTGCCTATAGATCTCAGAATTTAGGAAAAGTAGAATGTATGAATTGAACCCTGAAATCTCAGTTGTCCAAACTTTGCCAAGAGGTTTACCTGAAGTGGCCCCAGGTTCTTCCCATAGCCCTTCTTAGGATATACTTAGCCCCTGCTAAGTCTTTAGGAGTTTCCCCTTCTGAGATTCTGTATGGGCAACCCCTGCCTATTGTATAGGAAATAAAAGGAGATATGAGACAGATAGGATCTGAAATTATTAGACATGAACTATTGGTTTTAAGTTCTGTTTTGCAGGAGTCTTCATACCTGAGTACAAAATCGATTACTCATCAATTTGCCTGCACCCCTGCATCCTTTCAAGCCTGGAGTCTCGGTGTGGATCAAAGAGTGGAGAAAGATACTGTTAGCCCTGCATTGGAGAGGACCCTATGTCGTCATCCTGTCAACTCCAACTGCAGTAAAAGTCGCAGAATTTGAACCTTGGATTCATCATAATCAAGTGAAGCCAGCAGCTGCTCTTGAACCTGATCACTGGACTACTGTACAGCATCCTGAGACTCCATTGCACCTCACCCTACGACAACAACCACGGACCTAAGACTTATTGGTCCCTCAGAAACTGCACTGTTTCAAGACTGTTTGTTTATCTGAAGGTAAGCCTCGCATCTGGAGAAAAAAAAAAAACTGCAATCATCAGAAAGAGACTGTGTTGTGTTAAGAAATTGAATCTTCTAAGAGACTGTGTTTAAATACTCTGAAAAGACTGTTTTGATCTCCTAAAGAGTGAACTGCTCTAAGGAAGCAATAATAGCCTAAGAGACTATGCTATGATATTTTAAGAAATTGAGACATCCCAGAGGACAGTGATACTTTGGAATCTACAGCCCTACTCCTGCCAAAAAGTTGGTAGGTCTACGTACGGCAGAAGCTTGAGGATCTACAATCAACCCTACATCTGTTATCTGTTGTGGAAGTCGACAGTTCCACCAATTTTCCAGAGACTATGCCCATTATGAATTATTATTATTGCTTTATTCTGGCAACAGTTTTGGAGTGCTTTGAAATGACTTTTGCCTTATCTCCCTGGGCAGCCTGTATAAGTACAACATGAACTGGACCAAAGGTCACTCAGACCTTGTTTTATCATTCTTCCTATACTTGCATTGGTATACTCTCCAATCCAAAAGTTGTTCTAGATCTTGACTTTCTACAAGGCTATGCAAGCCACCGTTGCAATTCCTCATACCACCACCAGAACTTGTTTCTTGAACTTGCTGGAGCAATAGCATCTAGTCTCCACACTTCTGACTGTTTCTTTTGTGGAGGAACTAAGATGGGAGATCAGTGGCCCTGGGAGACGCAAGAACTGAACTATTCTATCTTATACAATCAGACTGATTTACATAATACTACTAGTGAGTGGGTATTGGCCCACCCCATTGTTGACAGTTTGTGTTTTGTTTGGACTGGACCACAATCTACTACGAAGGATGGACAGCTGGTCTGTCTAAATCAGAAGCTTTACGACAGCACAACAAAGATGCAACTGAACCTTCTAATCCTTTAGTTCTTTTTCCCACTCTTGCCAAACTATGGACTTTGACTATCTGCTTGTTGCTCCCTTGTTTCTTGCTACTTTGCTTGCGAATGATAACTTCAGTTATTAATAACACTGTAGAGCATAAGGCAGCTACAAAGATACTAGCTATGTGAACTTACTACCCTATACCACAGAGTGATACCTTTACCTAGTATTATGTGATTTGATTCTCACACCTTATTAACATGCGGGTGAGAATAATCAAAGGGGGGAATGTGGTAGGCGACGGCCTATGATCCATGCTAATTGAACTAAGCAGACAGGCCTAAGCAGCTTGACCTGTAACTGAAGCCTGTAGTTAGGCCCAGAGGAATGAAAACCCCCCTGAATGATGACACCATAGAATTGAAACTTAACTCAGTTTAACTGAACATAGCTAAGCAGAAACGAAACTTAGAAAATATAGAAAAACAAGTTTAATTGGTACTGATAAGGTGTGCTATGCTTCTATGGAATTAATTAACTCTGCAAAAAGCAAGGTTACAGTGCCCTGCTTCCCATATGTTTTAACAAGCTAAGCGACCTTGGAGGAGAGATGTAACAAGTTAGAGACACTGACCATTGTAATTGGGACTAGAAGGGGGGCAACCAGGTGCTGAGCCCAGACCAGAGTCCCGATTGGGTAGCCATATCAGTACCGGGACCAATAGATGGGTGAGAGGGGTTACTGGGACCAATGAAAAGTTTGCCTATGCTTAGAATGGACAAGAAAGGTATAAAAGTTGTTGTTTTACTAACAGCCATTGCTCAGCCATTTTGAAATTGCTTATTGCTTGAGCCATGTGCACATTAAACTGGCTTGGATCCTTGAAAAGACTCCTGGATTTATTTATTGCATGCTTATCTGCTGCTACACTAAGGCTTGTTCTCCAGCTCAGGAAACAAACAACTGTAACCATCTGAAGGGCAAAAGCATAAAGTTTAGTAGGGAAGTGACATCACTGAAGCAAATGGCAGCTTGAGTCTCTTTCACCACCACCCCGAGGAGACAAAAAGCCCCCAAAATTACCAAATTGGGCAGGTGAGCCACTAAAAACTGGAGTAGAAAGTGCCTGGAGTTACTGGGAACACATGGCTAAAAATACTAAACTGCCGGAGGTGAAGGAAAAGCCGAACGTCTCGCAGCGGCTGATGGGCAGGGCTGGACTACATGGCAGTTCCCCGCGCAGCCCAGCGTCAGAGGAATCTGAAGAGGACATGCTAAGTGAACTAGAACAACCAAACAAAACAGCCTCAACACATTCTCTTACAGCATGAGCTTCGAAGGGGCTTTGAAGAAATTGCTGCTGAGTTTCGATCTATGCGGGTGGAGGTGACGTCTACGATCACAGAGCTCTGCGGAGACATTAAGGATTTAGGCCACCATTTGGAGGAGGTGGAACTAAAATGTAGGACTATACTGGCATAAGAACATAAGATATGCCATACATATGTACATAGTTACCCTGTTAGCCAAGTTGAATATCCTGTTCATATGTAAACACAAAGTGTGGTAGGCGACGGCCTATGATCCATGCTAATTGAACTAAGCAGACAGGCCTAAGCAGCTTGACCTGTAACTGAAGCCTGTAGTTAGGCCCAGAGGAATGAAACCCCCCCTGAATGCTACAAAAGTACTATTGGAAATGTGTATGTTCATTGTTTATTGTAAACCGCGCTGATGCTGAATAGCGCGGTATAAAAGAGACTTTAAATAAATAAATACTGGGTCAGACCAAGGTCCATCAAGCCCAGTATCCTGTTTCCAACAGTGGCCAATCTAGGTCATAGGTACTTAGCAGGTTCCCCAAAAGACACAGGTTCCACAATGCTTGTACTGGGTCAAACATTGATATCCTGGGTCCCTTCTTAATAATGGTTTATGGACCTTTCCTCCAGGAACTTGTCCAAACCTTTTTTAAACCCAGCTATGCTAACAGCCTTTACTACATTCTACGGTAACAAATTCCAGAGTTTGATTACACGTTGAGTGAAAAAATATTTTCTTTTATTAGTCTTAAAAAGTTTACCCTGTAGCTTCATTGCATGTCCCCTAGTCTTTCTATATTCTGATAACATAAACAATCGACCCACGTTTACCCGTTCCACTCCGTTCAATAATTTATAGACTTCTATCATATCTCCCCTCAGCCGTCTCTTTTCCAGGTTAAAGAGCCCTAACCTTTTTAGCCCTTCTTCATAGGAGTATCCTTCCATCCTCTTTACCATTTTGGTGGCTCTTCTCTGAACCTTTTCTAATATTGCTATATCCTTTTTAAGATATGGTGACCAGAATTGCACACAATATTCAAGGTGCGGTCTCACCATGGAACGATAGAGAGGCATTATAATATCTTTAATTTTTTATTTTCCATTCCTTTCCTTATGATACCTAGCATTCTATTTGCTCTCTTGGCTGCTGCTGCACACTGGGCCGAGGGTTTTAACATGGTATTCACAATGACGCCTAAATCATTTTCCTGAGTGATGGTTCCTAATGTGGAACCTTGCATCGTGTAACCATAGTTTGGGTTGTTCTTTCCTAGGTGCATAACTTGGCACTTGTCCACATTAAATTTCATCTGCCATTTTGATGTCCAGTCTTCCAATTTATCAAGATCCTCTTGCAACTTTCCACAATCCTCTTGGGTTTTAACAACTTTAAATAGTTTTGTGTCATCTGCAAATTTGATAACCTCACTCGTTATTCCACTTTCCAGGTCATTTATGAATATGTCAAAAAGCAGCGGACCTAGCACACATCCCTGGGGTACACCACTATTCACCTTTCTCCATTGGGAAAATTGGCCATTTAGCCCTATCCTCTGCTTTCTATCTTTTAACCAGTTCCTGATCCACAGTAGTACACTGCCTCCTATCCCATGACTCTTTAGTTTTGCCAAACGTCTCTGATGAGGGACCTTGTCAAAGGCTTTCTGAAAGTCCAGATACACTATATCAACCGACTCACCTTTGTCCACCTGTTTATTCACAACTTCAAAAAAAACATAACAGATTAGTAAGACAAGATCTTCCTTGTCTAAAGCCATGTTGGCTGTCTCCCATTAGGCCATGACTATCTACATGCTGAGTAATTTTATTCTTTATGATGGTTTCTACCATTTTTCCCGGTACTGACGTCAGGCTCACCGGTCTGTAGTTTCCCAGATCACCCCTGGAACCCTTTTTAAAAATTGGTGTTACATTGGCAATCCTCCAATCTTCAAGTATTAAAGATGATTTTAATGATAGTTCACAGATTACTAATAGCAGGTCTGCAATCTCATATTTCAGTTCCTTCAACACCCTTGGATGTATACCATCCGGCCCAGGTGGTTTGCTACTCTTCAGTTTATCTTATAGTTGTAATACATCTTCCCGATGTATCGATATTTCCTTCAATTCTTCCGCACCTTTAAATACCACTTCAGTCATGGGTAACATCCCTACATCTTCCTCAGTAAAGATCGAAGCAAAGAATTCATTCAGTCTCTCCGCTATCGCCTTGTCGCCTCTTAGTGCCCCGTTAACCTCTATATCATCTAATGGACCAACTGACTCTCTCACAAGTTTTTTGCTACGAATGTACTTGAAAAAGTCTTTATTTCGCGTTTTTGCTTCGACAGCAAGCTTCTTCTCAAATTCTCCCTTTGCCTGCCTTATCAATGCCTTGCATTTGACTTGCCAGTGCTTGTGCTGTTTCCAGGTTTCCTCGTTTGGCTCTTTTTTCCATTTCCTGAAAGATGCTTTTTTGGCAACAGCCTCTCTGACCTCACCTTTAAACCATGCTGGCAGTTTTTTGGACTTCCTTCCTCTTTTCTTAAAGCGTGGAATACAGCTGGTCTGGGCTTCCAAGATAGTATTTTTCAACAACACCCAAGCTTGATGTAAGTCTTTAACCTTTGCAACTGCTCCTTTTAGCTTTTTCTTAACTATTTTCCTCATTTTATCATAGTTTCCCTTTCGAAAGTTAAAAGGTAGTACTGTGGATTTCCTTACAATCCCTCCTCCACTAATTATATCAAAGGCGATCATGCTATGATCACTATTGCCAAGTGGCCCCAACACTCTTATCTCTTGCACTAGATCTGGTGTTCCACTAAGGACTAGGTCTAATATGGCTTTCCCTCTGGTCGGTTCATGAACCAGCTGCTCCAAGAAGCAGTCATTTATTTCATCTAGGAATTTTATCTCCCTAGCATGTCCTGCCGTGACACTGACCCAGTCGATACCGGGGTAATTGAAGTCACCCATTATTATTACTGCACTGTAACTTTTGTTAGCTTCCTTGATTTCTTTGAGCATTTCATCATCCAATTGTTCATTCTGGCCAGGCAGTCGATAGTACACCTCCACTGCCATCGCCTTCCCCGTTTTACATGGAATTTCAATCCATAGAGATTCTACAGCAGATTTTGTTTCCTGCTAAACTTTATTCCTTTCTGACTCAATGCCCTCTCTAACATAGAGTGCAACCCCTCCACCAATTTGATCAGCTCTATCATTACGATATAGTTTGTATCCAGGTATCACAGTGTCCCACTGGTTGTCCTCCTTCCACCATGTCTCTGATATTCCAATCATATCTAACCTCTCATTTAGTGCTATATATTCTAACTCTCCTATCTTATTTTTTAGACTTCTAGCATTTGCATACAAGCATTGAGAGACTTTATTTTATTCATATTAATTTGGCTATTGGTAGACATGGGTAATTTGGGATCTTTAAGCTCTGTCTGCTCCATACTCGAGGGCATTTGAGCTACTTTACTGTTTTTTGGAACCTCTCTGCTTTTGGTAGTATCCTTCAAGGATACTTTCTCCCGAACCATCCGCTCTTGGGCGATTGTCAGCTTTCCCCTATTATCTAGTTTAAAAGCTGCTCTATCTCCTTTTTTAAAAAAAAAATCTTTATTTATAATTTAACAATACACCAATAACACACTGAACTCGCAACAACATAATTACATCCAAACTCACAAAAAAAAAACCCTCCAACCACCCCCCCCCCACCCGGCTCTCCGAGGCATCAGCATTAAAGAATATCAGCAAAAGCAAGCTCACCCCTCAAAAACAAATAATAAGGTATGCAACTTATCACTAAGGACAACAATGCTCTATTACTCAAAAATTAACACTACTTATTTGAGACCGAGCAACGAAATTGTCCAGTGACATCCACCTGTCTATATTTATACCTTCTTTATCCGGATGGTGGATTTTGCTGTACAGCTTCTCGTATCTGGCAGATTGACATACAAGATTCCAACACATATCCATACACAACTTTCGTGAATCTTTCCAATTTGTAAAAATAACTTTTAAAGCAACGGTAATCATGAAATTGAACAAAAAACGATTTTCTTTAGTTAAGCCAGATATGAATGAAGTCGATCTCAAACATACTATACCCCAGGACAATGTAGCAGTAAACTTCAATACAGTTGGCATCTTATTCCAGATAAGCTGCCAGAATCTCTGAACATGAGAGCACTCAAAAACCATATGCCTAAACGTGCCGAATTCCGTTAAGCAGGACCAGCATTTAGCCGAAGCCGCTTTATCCCAATTGGCTAATTTAACTGGGGTAATATAAGCCTGATGCATGAAGAAAAATAGAGACGGGGTATTCGCAGCTGACCTGGAAAGCCTCGTAACAGGGCCCCATATGGTTCTCCACACATTGCAAGGAACAGGTCTCAACACCTCCACTTCCCAACTTCTCTCGAGTCCCCGCAAGTGAAGTGGGCTGCTATCTTTCAAACAAGCATAAATTTTGGATGTAGCTCCTGCAGAACCTGCGATCTCCCCCAGCCATTGAACTAAACAATCGTCAGAGGATATCACGGGAGGAGATATATTTGCTGCCTTAAGACTATGGTGGAGCTGAAGCCAATAATACCGGGCAGAATCGGGGAGAGAATAATCTTGTTGCAGGGTGCAGAAATCTTTCCAGTCCGTAGGACCAAGCAAATGATCTAAAGACCAAATGCCACACATTTGCCATTTTCTCCAGGAGAACATCTTACCATTAATTTTAAACTTTGGATTCCACCATAAAGGTACTCTCCTGGTGGGGGGCAGGGGGGGGGGGGTCAACAGACCCCAATTGACCCATCAGCAGTAAGTAGGCCTCCTGAGTAGCATAAACCACTTTACCTATTAATGATTTCTCGGGATGCTTCATTCCTAAGATCAGCCGCAATGAACAGGGACCTACTATTCGTTTCTCTACTTCTAATCAAACAGGTTTGACCACCAAATCCTCTTCACAAGCCCACAGTGCACCTTGCTTTAGGAGGAAAGCTTGATGATAAGACCGAAAATCAGGGAAGTGAACTCCCCCCTTGTCCTTAGCAGCTTTCAACTTTTTAAGGGCAATCCTAGGCTGCCGGCCTACCCATAGAAATCTGGATAAACATCATTCCACTTCATCATAAAACCCCGAAGCCAGTGGGATCGGGAGCATACCTAGCATGTAATTAATTTTGGGCATTAGAGTCATTTTTATGGTTTCTAACCTCCCCCACCAGGAAAGATACAAGGGAGACCAGGCTAATACCGAGTGCTTTATGGACCGTAGAAGGTCATCCACATTCTCTTGGACAGCTTGCTCCAGGGGGAAGCCATATTTAACACCCAAATATTTAATATTAACTGCTTCCCACCGGAAAGGAAAGGACATTAATTGATCCGCTGTGACTCTATTATTCATCGGAAAAACAACAGATTTGGTCCAATTTATTTTGTAGCTGGATAACCCAGAGTAGTGTTCAATTAAATTCAGAATCGCAGGGATTGCAGTGGGTTGCGTAAACAACAAAAGATCATCAGCGTACGCTGATACTTTAACTTGCCAATCCCCAACAATGAAACTGCTGATGTCCTTGTTTTGCCGTATTGCAAGGGCTAACGGCTCTAAAGCCAAATTAAAAAGCAGGGGTGAGAGAGGGCAACCCTGACGAGTGCCCCGATGTAACGAAAAAGAACAGGACAGAGCTCCATTCGCACGAATTCGGGCTTTAGGCTTCAAATAGAGGGTTCGTATCATATTAACAAACTTTTGACCTAAACCAAGCCATTCCAATGTTTTAAACAAAAAAGGCCATTCCAGCCTATCAAAGGCCTTTTCAGCGTCCAAAGAAACACCAACATAGGCATCCTTTGAACAACTCGCTCTTTCTAAAAGATTACATAAAAGCCTGGCATTGTCAGATGTCGCCCTCCCCAGGATGAATCCACACTGATCAGGATGCATCAACCCACCCACACCTTTAACAAGTCTGCTCGCTAGTACTGAGGCATAAATTTTATAATCCACATTTAATAAAGAAATGGGTCTGTAATTCGCTACCTGAGTGGGGTCTCTCCCAGGCTTCTCCAAAACAACTACCGTGGCCTCCCCAAAATTGCCAACTTCCGATGGAGAATTACCGAGAGCCTCATAATATATCAGTAAATAAGGGAGATGATCATTCCGAAACACTTTATAAAATTCTCCTGGAAGACCATCGGGGCCCACTGCCTTATCCGATGGCATGCTTGCAATGGCCTTGCCAATTTCCTCCCCTGAAAAAGATTTGTCCATCTCGCTCACTAAATGTACTGGTAACTTAGGACAATCGAGCTGTTGTAGAAAGCCATCAATTACCTCAGCCTCAGCAATGCTTTCAGAAGCGTATAGCTTTTGATAGTACTCTGAGAATACTTCCAAAATCTGCTCAGTACTACGCAGAGCCCCGCGAGTTTGATCAACGATAACCGCTACTCTAGCTTTTTCCTGCCGCCTTTTTAGGGAGTTAGCCAGAGGTTTACCCCCTTTGTTATTCTCACCATAAAACTGAGACTGTTGCTTCAATAATACATGCTCAATTTCTGAACTCAAAATCTCATTATACTGATACCGGAGCCTTTGCAACCGGAGCGTGATGCCTCTATCTGCTTGTTTAAACAAAAGCCTCTCCCCAGCCTTAATTTGGTCCTCCAAGATACTCAATTTGGCCTTCCTCCTTCTGTGCTCTTTAATGGAGAAACTAGTGATTGTTGCTCGCAGGCAGGCCTTAAAGGCCTCCCACCACGCCCAAATCTAAGTGTCCCACGGTTTGTTTGATTCAAAATACTCTTTTATGGCTACTCTAATTTCCTCTTGGAAAAGAGGGTCTGCTAACATAGATCTATTGAAAGACCAGGCCTGTGGCTGACTACTCCCCTCCTCCCACTCCACCCGTAAAGAAATGGCAGCGTGATCTGAGATATGCATACCTAAAATTTCTGCACTCTGTACCCCGGGGACTAACCGTTTAGAAATCAGGAAAAAATCCAATCTCGACCAAGACTGATGTGGGGGGAAAAATGTAAAATCCCTCTCAGTAGGGTGCATAAGCCTCCAGATGTCAACCAGCCCTAGGGAAGTGAGAAGAGCCTGAAGAACCATGCGTGCTCTGGCAGCTCTCTCCACTCGCCCGGGATTTTTATCCACCAGGGGATCAAGCGTAACATTATAATCCCCACCCACTATCAATGGAGAAGTGGAGTGTTCCTGCAGTATGCCAAGTAAATCTGTGAAAAATTTAGGGTCATCCGAGTTAGGACCATACACATTAACAATCGCAAAGGTCACCTCCCTGATCTCTGCAGAAACCAACACCCAGCGCCCCTCCGCTTCAGAACACACTTCCTTAACTCTGCATCCCAAAGACTTCTTCCCCAGAATCACCACCCCATTTTTCTTTTGCAATGAAGGTGAAGCTCCCAGCAGCACATAGTGCCTATCCTCTAATTTTTTGGTCTCCTTCAAATTCAAGTGGGCTTCTTGTAGTAAGACCAGATCCGCCTTCTGGTGCTTACAGTATGCAACTATTTTCTTCCTTTTTTATCGGGCTTTTGATTCCTTTCACGTTCAGAGACAGCAGATGCACGTCCCTAGCCATACTCAATCACATATACATACAATAGAACCTGCCATGAGGGACTGTGGGCCACCCCTCACCAGTGTTCACATTCATACACTCCCCGGAGAGCCAAAAATAACCCCAACAAACTAAAAACAACCCCCCACACACCTCAAATTGGGTAAGCCAGCATGGACCAAGCAAGTTACCAATTGGACTCCCCTTACAGAAAAACATAAGCCCCATCGCCTACAAAACAGTCCTTCGAGCACACCTGGTCTTAAAACAGCAAAATATAATAAGCAGGAAGATCACTCCTAAACCAATACTCTTGCAGGAGTAAGCCACCCGTGCCACAGGGCCTCTCCATCTGTGCCCAGGAAAGAGATTAACGCAGTTGCTCTCTAACCAGACAGTCATTGCATCTGTAATGCCTCCTAGTCTGCAATAAATCTCTCCAGCACTGCAGGGTCATCAAAGTTCTTGGTGACATTATTGAGCGTAACTCGGAAATGAGCAGGATAGAATAGTCCATATCGTGCTTGGAGGTGCTGTAGTCTTCCCCTAAGCGCTAAAAATTGTTTCCTCTTCACCACTGTGGGCTTACTGAGATCAGGGAAGAAAGAGATTTTATGACCTTCAAATTGAAGTTCTGTGCAAGCCCTCGCAGCATTCATGACCTGCACAACTTGTTGATGGCGCAAAGCACAAATGATTAATGGCCTCGGCAATCTTGACTGATGATTCAGTGTCGTTGGAATTCGGTGCGCCCTTTCAATTTCAAATGGGCGAGCCAAGTTCAATTTCAACAGCTTTGGCACTAAATCCTCCAAAACGAAATAGGATCTCTGCCCTCTGCACCTTCCAGAATTCAAGTTATGCGAATGTTATTCCTGCGCGCCCTGTTGTTCATGTCCTCCAGGGTACGTTCCAGAGACTCCGTTTTCCTTACCACCTTCCCTAACTGCGCCAATTTTTCCTCATGCACTGCAGCCTTGAGCTCCATATTTTCCACTCTGGCAGCCAGCGATACCAACTGCTCCGTTAGCTCCTTAGAGTCCACCTGGAGTTCACAAAGGCTCGCGCTGCGGTGCCATCTTGTGTGGGGAAAGTGGGTCAGCTTTTGACTGTTTAATGCCAGAGGTTTGAGTAAGAGAACTCCAATTTGGTTTGCTTGCTGCTTGCCATCTTCGACAGCAGATAGAACAATTTCGGCAATCAGGCAGCCCTGCAGGATAGGATGAGGCAGGGTTTTTAGTTAGGTCCTCGGGAGCTCTCCTCTAGTCATCCATGCAGGTCCCTAGCTGGCTAGGCCCCCCCCCCCCCCATCTCCTTTTTAAAGGTTAATGCCAGCAGCCTGGTTCCATCCCGGTTAAGGTGAAGCCCATCCCTTCGGAAGAGCCCCTCCTTTCCCCAGAATGTTCCCCAGTTCTTAAAAAATCCAAACCCCTCATCTCTGCACCATTGTCTCATCCACACATTGAGACTCCGGAGCTCTGCCTGCCTCTTGGGTCCTGCGCGTGGAACGGGAAGCATTTCAGAGAACGCTACCCTGGAAGTTCTGGATTTCAACTTCCTACCTAAAAGCCTAAATTTAGCCTCCAGAACCTTCCTACCACATTTTCCTATGTCATTGGTACCGACATGTACCAAGACAGCAGACTCCTCCCCAGCACCAATGTTCCCTCTAATTTTCTGTAGGCTGTGTGCGCATAAAATATCAGCTGTGTGCAGCTTTTGAAGGAAGGTTAAATTTTTGTGTGCCACATAACAACACTTGGAGTTATATACTTTAAAATTTGACTACACGTCAGAATACAGTATGTACAGCACATTGATTTTAATCAAATTAAATGAAAATAGATGAATACTAAATGAAGCAGGAAATTTCTAGTAATTACAATCATAACTTTTAAATTTTAAGACGTCTGTGTTGTTCTCTATCAGAATCAGAGCCGTAATTTTTGTGTGCTCTGTTGTAAAGTATATGCACTCGCTCAGCGAGGTGTGTGCGCGTGCACACGCGCACAGCTTAGAGAGAACAGTGCCCAGCACTATCTAAGACATTATCTAGGTGGGGCGTGAGGTCCGCTACCTTCGCACCAGGCAGGCATGTTACCAGGCAATCCACACGTCCACCAGCCACCCAGCTCTCTACATGCCTAATGATCGAATCACCAACTATAACGGCTGTCCTAACCCTTCACTCATGGGCACACGGTCCTGGAGAAACCTCCTCGGTGAGAGGGGGTTTTACATCACCTGGAGGACAGGTCCTAGTTACAGGATCACTTCCTGCCACACCAGGGTGATGCTGTCCTGTCACATAACCTCTCTCCTCCATGGCAACAGGGATGCTGCCAGACTGGAGGTGGGACATCAGGACTATATCCCTGTAGGTCTCGTCTATGTACCTCTCTGTCTTTCTTATGTTTTCCAAGTCTGCTACTCTAGCCTCTAGAAAACAGACTCGTTCCCTGAGAGCAAAGAGCTCCTTGCACCTAGTGCAATGCGCAGAAGATACACAACGCTCTCAGGTGATGGAACTTACTTCTAAGATTGATGACATAGAACACCGGGCCTGCAGAAACAACGTGCGTTTCAGAGGCATACCGGAAGTTGCAGATGGGGCAGAGAACTTGGTCGAGGTGGTGCGAGTGTTAGCCAAAGAACTTTTAACAGCAGAGGAGCTTTAGTCCCGCGGGGCACATATGGAGATCGAGAGGGTGCACTGGGCACTGGGTAAGCCCCCCAATAACACTGTTCAGTTCCAATGATCTGGAGAGAGCCCACAGATCACGTCAGCAATTACTACTTCTGCATGGTTCCTCCACTTCAGAAAGGCATATCCAGAAAGAGTAAGTGGACTGTGCAATATCCAAACATGCCATCTGCAATACGCCCAGTGCCTCATGGAGAAGGGTTGCCGATTCCCAAAATGTCAGAATCATTATCATTAGAATCAAGTGAGGAAGAGGAAGAAGTTTGCAGTCATGAACCGTCAACCTCACGTGACCCAGAGTTTCTTCTGGCCACTGTTAATGAGCCACACCTCATAACGCAAGGTGAATTGAACGGCCTTTTTCAGGGATTTGGATCTCCCAAAGAATAAAACTGAGCTTCTGGGTTCCAGACTACAGCAGTGGAATCTTCTGGCTGGTGACATTCGAATTTATTTTTTCCGGGACCGTCAGAAAGACTTGGTGTCATTCTTTTTCAAAGAAGGTGATCTTGCTGCATGCAACAACGTAAAAGGTTTAATAGCAGCTCTCAATATCAATTACAATGCAGATGATTGGAGGCTCTTCATTGATTCATCCAGAGCAAGTCTTAAAGCTGTATTGCTGCATAATGGCAACTTGCTGCCATCAATTCCTGTTGATGCAGCTTTTATGAAAGAGACTTATGACAATATGAAACAACTTTTGAAATGTATAAACTATGATCAACATCTATGGTCAATCTGTTGTGACTTCAAAGTGGTCGCCCTCTTGCTTGGTCTTCAGGGTGAATATACCAAATACTGTTGCTTCCTGTGTGAATGGGATAGTCGTGCTAGAGATTGTCATTTCGTCAAAAGGGACTGGCCACTCCGTCAATCACTGGATCCTGGAAGCAAAAATATTCTGTTTCCAGCACTTGTAGACAACAAGATTTTGATGCCTTCCTTGCACATCAAGTTGGGACTAATGAAAATCTTTGTCAAGGCGATGGATAAAACTATACCTGCTTTCAGGTATCTTAGTGGTAAATTTCCTAAACTGAGTGATGCCAAAATTAAGGAAGGAGTTTTTGTTGGCCCTCAGATTCATGCACTTCTTCAAGATGATGAATATCTTCGGTTATTGCATGGAAAGGAAAAGGCTGCATGGCTAGCATTTGAATCAGTGACACAAAATTTCTTAGAATCAACCAAGCAAATAATTACCAAGAGATTGTTTAAGATCTTCTCAAGGTATACAAAAACCTTGGTTGCAACATATCTCATTTTCTTCACTCTCATCTATATTTTTCCCACAAAATTGCGGAACTGTAAGTGATGAACATGGAGAATGATTTCACAAAGACATTGCAGCCATGGAAAAGAGGTATCAGGGTAAATGGAGTCCATAAATGCTTGCATACTACTGCTGGACAGTGACAAGGGATATTCCATTGCTTCAGTACAAGAAACTGTTAGTGTGGGTTATTCCTTTCCCAGCACTATATACCACTTACCCTCGGGACGTCCGTTAATCCTCTGGGCTGAGGAATCACCTTACCTTCTCTGTCTGGAATTCCAGGGGAACAAACACACACACTCGCACATAAGTAGTATGTAAGTTTATTCCAAAGTTTAGAGGGGCTGTCTGCCTTTTATACATTAACAGAAACATATACATACGTCATCAACTCATCCCCTGAGGCCCACCACAGCTTATCAGTAACTTCACCGATGTTAGTCGTCTCCGTGTAGAACAATCAATTTGTCTTAGCACAGCACATTCCTTTCCATATATAGATATATACATGATTCCTATTTTCCCTTGCGGGCCTCTTAGTCCTGCTACACACTTCAAGCTTTATTTTCCCCTATCACAGAGTCCACCAAAAGCTGGAATAAAGAGGTATAGTGCTAACATAAGAACATAAGAACATAAGATATGCCATACTGGGTCAGACCAAGGTCCATCAAGCCCAGTATTCTGTTTCCAACAGTGGCCAATCTAGGTCATACGTACCTAGCAGTTTCCCCAAGGGACACAGGTTCCACAATGCTTGTATTGGTTCAAGCATTGATATCCTGGGTCCCTTCTTAATAATGGTTTATGGACCTTTCCTCCAGGAACTTGTCCAAACCTTTTTTAAACCCAGCTACACTAACAGCCTTTACTACATCCTCCGGTAACAAATTCCAGAGTTTGATTACACGTTGAGTGAAAAAATATTTTCTTTTATTAGTCTTAAATAGTTTACCCTGTAGCTTCATTGCATGTCCCCTAGTCTTTCTATATTCTGATAAGGTAAACAATCGATCTACGTTTACCCGTTCCACTCCGTTCATTAATTTATAGACTTCTATCATATCTCCCCTCAGCCGTCTCTTTTCCAGGTTAAAGAGCCCCAACCTTTTTAGCCTTTCTTCATAGGAGTAGCCTTCCATCCCCTTTACCATTTTGGCGGCTCTTCTCTGAACCTTTTCTAAAATCGCTATATCCTTTTTAAGATACGGCGACCAGAATTGCACACAATATTCAAGGTGCGGTCTCACCATGGAACGATATAGAGGCATTATAATATCTTTTATTTATTTTCCATTCCTTTCCTTATCATACCTAGCATTCTATTTGCTCTCTTGGCCGCCGCTGCACACTGGGCCGAGGGTTTTAACTTGGTATCCACAAGGACGCCTAAATCTTTTTCCTGGGTGGTGGTTCCTAATGTGGAACCTTGCATCGTGTAACCATAGTTTGGGTTGTTCTTCCCTAGGTGCATAACCTTGCACTTCTCCACATTAAATTTCATCTGCCATTTTGATGCCCAGTCTTCCAATTTATCAAGATCCTCTTGCAATTTTCCACAATCCTCCTGGGTTTTAACAACTTTAAATAGTTTTGTGTCATCAGCAAATTTGATAACCTCACTCGTTATTCCACTTTCCAGGTCATTTATGAATATGTCAAAAAGCAGCGGACCCAGCACAGATCCCTGGGGTACACCACTATTCACCTTTCTCCATTGGGAAAATTGGCCATTTAGCCCTACCCTCTGCTTTCTATCTTTTAACCAGTTCCTGATCCACAGTAGTACACAGCCTCCTATCTCATGACTCTTTAGTTTTGCCAAAAGTCTCTCATGAGGGACCTTGTCAAAGGCTTTCTGAAAGTCCAGATACACATTATCAACCGACTCACCTTTGTCCACCTGTTTATTCACTCCTTCAAAAAAACATAACAGATTAGTAAGACAAGATCTTCCTTGTCTAAAGCCATGTTGGCTGTCTCCCATTAGGTCATGACTATCTACATGCTGAGTAATTTTATTCTTTATGATGGTTTCTACCATTTTTCCCGGTACTGATGTCAGGCTCACCGGTCTGTAGTTTCCCGGATCACCCCTCGAACCCTTTTTAAAAATTGGTGTTACATTGGCGATCCTCCAATCCTCAGGTATTAGAGATGATTTTAATGATAGTTCACAGATTACTGATAGCAGGTCTGCAGGTCTGCTACTTGAAAAGCTGCAAAAAGCAACTGAGGCAAATTTAAAATCCTTAATTTGAAGATCAAAGTAAAGAAGTACATGAGTGATAAAATCTTAGAACAACTGAGGACTTCTGTAGAAAAAGAAATAGAGAAAGGAAGAGGAGATTTGGACAAAAGCACCATAAGATAGACATATACAGAAAAAGAAAGGAGAGCCTCAGAAAGGGCTAATTGAACAAAATCTGATGCAGAAAGAGAGAGGTTTGTAATGGAGTTCTGGAAGAAAAGCTGGTACCTGGGAAGGGGCAAAAGGAAGAGATTCAGAAAGGAGCAAAAGAAGAAGAACTGTAAGATTGTGAGAAAGACGGGCACCAGAAAAGAAGCTGAACCAAGGGAAAGAAAGAGGAGGGTTGGAACAGAGCAGTAAAGGGAAGGTTGAAATACAGATGGAGATGGAGGGTCCAGGAATGCCGGCAACCAGAATAAATGAAGAACAGGACAATAAATCAACTGAAGAGGAGGAAGAAAGACAGGAGAAGGACCTGGAGGTGGATGCTGGGCATGTATGCTAGGTTCCAGGCAAGAGAAACGTTAAATAAGCTGAATTTAACATCAGAAGTTAGAAGTATGATAAGTAAGATGGATAAGGCCATAATCTGTATAAAGAGACCATCTATTGGCATCGCAGAAATTTATTGAATACAGTATTGTGCAGCAAAAATTATTACTTGACGAGTTCTACCAGTGAAAATATGGGGCCTGAGGAGAATAGCGATAACTTCTTGAAAAAAGCACATTGAAAGGAAAATAAAATCATTGCGTGCAGATGTATTCCTGATAACACAAGTATCTAAAGGATTACGATTATCGAAGATAATGAGGGAGATCCATAATAACATATTGAAACATGCTGCATTAACAGAAGACCTTAAATTCATATGTTCCAATAATAAATTGAAAATAACAGCAGAGGCACAAAACATATGGAGATATGAACGAAACAAAACAGAGGGATATCAAAATAACTATTTAGAGAGAACCCAAAACAGATCTACAGGGTATTGGGGAAGATTGTTAGTATCGTGAAAGTAGCAGCGATGAAAGCGGAAATCAGAAACAGAGACTTATATGAGGACTCTGCAGAGCACAGTCAAGATGCAGAATGACTACCCTGTATATGCAAGAATGGAAAAGGTGAACTTCAAACCAAAGGCATGACCTGAAGTAACAACTAAAGAGTTGGAAATCAGATTAAAAAGAGCTCCAACTGGAAAAACCCTGGCACAGAATGTACTGCCCTATTTTTGACTCAACATCGCTCCACCAAGATTTGGTAAATTCTATCAACCAGAGGGTCAAGCAGCCAGACTTAACACTTCAGTGGCTAATAAAAGGAATAATTCTTCTGCTACCAAAGACAGCTCAAAGTCATATACCTAAATATTACAGGAAATTTCTGTCTGCCTACAATATATAGGCTGTTCAATACAATAGATGCTGGCAGAATATACGAATATATTGATTCCAGTAACATCATGACAAAAGAGCAGAAGGATAATAAGAAAGGAAATTATTGAACCAAAGATCAGTTAATGCTGAATAAAGTCATCATGGCCAGTGCCAAGAAGAGGAGAAACCTCAGCATAGCATGGATCAACTTAGAAAGGTTTTGATAACATCCTATATTCTTAGGAGTCTGTTTACTAAATGGCGGTAGCGGACTCCGTGCGATATCGGAGCCACGGCCCCACAAAGGGGCCGCGGCTCCGATATCACACGGAGTCCACTACCGCTGTTTAGTAAACAGACCCCTTAGATAATAAGCTGCTTTGAAATGTACAAAATAAAAACCCAAATTGACTGAGTATATCCCTTTACCTTAAAAATGTGACAAATGGACTCCATCTGAAGTATGAAAATGGAGAGTTCATTATTCTTTACTTCAAGATCTGGTGAGAAATATTACAGGGAAACTCCATATCACCATTTTTGTTTTGTATGGAGCATAATCCACTGAGACTCTCATTAACTCTTTGAGATATGGATTTAGCCTTAAAGATTTCACAGTTACAGCTCCAGTGATCAACAACTAATGGAACAACTCTGTTTAGTGGAAAGTTTCTCAGATGCCATCAAGATGACTTTCGGACTTGATAAATGTGCTAAGGCAACCTTTCTTAGAATCCTTAGAGGAAAATTGAGCAAAATGGAAAACATCTCACTGACTGATGATTGTGACATCAAGGAACTTAAATAGGAAAGAATATATAAATATCTAAAAGATAGAGGAAGGAGCAATAATCAAGCAAAATGTATTGAGAGAAATCATCAGCAGAGAATGTTACAGGAGATTAAAACTGTAATTGAAAAGTGCTTTAACATCATGAAATAAGAGGGAGGAGTGGCCTAGTGTTTGGGGCAAGTTGCCTCGGGCCGGAGGGACCGAGGTTTCTATTCCCACAGCCGCTCCTTGTGGCCTTAGGCAAGCCACTTAACCCTCCATTGTCTTAAGTACAAAACCATAGATTGTGAGCCCTTTGGGGACAAGGGAAATATATACCATACTTGAATGTACACCACTTTGACATGCTGAAAAGCTGTATATAAGCATTGCTAAATAAAATAAATAAACTATAGGCCATTAAGTAGCTGGTAATTACCATGCTGTCATAGAGCTTTGCAATTATAGACTGTCCTCTTACAGATAATTAAAAATTGGATATACAAACAGGAAAATATCTCCATTCCCATAAGGTAATTTCTGAGAACCAGAGTATACCAAGGTTACCCAGTCCTTGAGCCGAGGGAGGAATGGGGCTTGTAGAAATTGATTATACATATAGAGCTAACATCATAGGCCTCCAGCAACAACAGATTCCAACATGAAAAAAATGTTGAAATATGAAATTAAAATCCAGAATCCACCTCCATTATCAAAACTGGACAGTCATTTTGAAGAATAGAAGGAATGGATGAGAATCTACCAAGACTCATGTAGAAAGAAGCTACAGAATCTGCAAACAAGAGAAAAATCTCTCTAAAGAATTTGATTAGCAATCTAGAAACAATAAGTGGGAAATACAAAGCATTAGTCCAGGAGCCATGTGCTAATCAAATGAGGATACATGAGTTGTTAAGGAGGGGTGAAATGAAACGTAAGGTGAGAGATTGATACTAGCAGCCTAGGACAGTGGATTTCAGAAAAGATAGTTCATAGAGAGTACAAAAAAACTGAGAAAACTAACATAGGCAGATTCTGTAAGGAATTGCTGGAAACAGTTAATCATCTTGTAGCTGGCTGTTCTCCAAGGACAAGCAGGATGAAGTCAGCCACATGTGGTGTCGTCTCCCGATGGCGCCGGGACAGAAGTACTCTCTCTAGCCCAGAAGGGCTTTCCCTTCTGGGTGGGATGGCCCTCCCCCAGGACCTCCCCAGGGACCGCCCCTAGCTCGGTCACTTTTTCATCTTCCGCCTTGCCAGCAAGACGGATCTCCAACTCTCTCATCTTTTGTTTTGTTTTCTTTTGTTTTAACTTTCATCTCTGGCAAAGATTGGATTTTTTCACCATGCCTAAGCCCGGGTTCAAGAAATGCCCCCGGTGCTCCCGCAAAATGAATGCTACGGACGCACATACCTGCTGCATTCTATGCCTGGGACCTTCACATCAGGTCAACGACTGCGCCCACTGCAGCAAGATGTCCCCGAGGGCGAGAAAGTGCCGCAGGAATCTTCTCCGGGAGCTGTTTCCAACTTCAGCTCTCCTCAGCACTCCGGCTCTGCAGGTGGGCCCATCAGCTGTTCCGGCTTCCGCCGACCCGCAAGTGCTCCCCTCGGCCTCGGGCGCGCCTCTCAGGGCCTCCGCCCCCGGCCGCTGTGCATCTGAACCAGCGCGCCCGGTCCCCGGCCTCTCCGCTGCTCCCCGGGAGTCTCGGCAGTCTTCTGGATCCTCCGCCCGCATGGCGGGCATGGCGGCGGCCATTTTGGAGGACGGCACTTCCGGCTCAAGCTCCTCCCCCCTCAACGCGGACTTCCAGCGCCGATGGAGTCGCAAAAAGAAGAGGAGCTTCTCCCCGCGCCGTCAGAGCCGGCGCGGACATAGAAGACGTGAATCTTCAGAGGACTCAGAATCGCGCCATCGCGGACGGCGCGGACAGTGCAGACGGCGGCGCGACAGCAGCAGCAGCAGTAGAGGCAGCAGCAGCTACCGGCACGGCCGAGAGCACCGCCACCGCGCCGCCAGGAACCGGTACCACCACAGGGACAGCCCCTCACCAGCCTCCAGCAGGTACGCCTCTCCTCTGCCCCTTCTGGACCTCGAGGCCTCTCCCCCACCTGCGGGTCCTCAAGGCCAGGACTCCTTTCAAGGGCTAGTGGGTTCACTCCCCGAGGGGGCTAACAAGGACCTTGTGTCCCTCCTCTCCAACTTCTTCCAGCAGTGGACTCGAGCATCGACCCCGGCAGCCCCGATTGCCCCAGAGCCAGAGGCCGCCGCCCGCGGCTTGACCCCCGCACCCCTGGCCGGCGAAGCTGTCACCGTGGGAGAGGAGGAGGTGATGGACAGATCTTTAGACCAGGGAAAAGCCTCTACCCCGGTGTCCCCTGAGATCACGGTTGATCCGGAGGCCTCGAGCCACGGCGTGGAACCCCCTCCTCCAGAGGACCTCACCTATTCTAAGTTCCTCCAAAAAATTGCCGGCACGCTCAACTTGCCTAGTTCAGGCGACGCCCCTGACCAGCGCCCGGAGACACTAGCAGCGCGCAAGTTCTTGGAAGCCCCTAAATCCACTGCCTCCATCCCTGTTTACCCACTACTGCGTGAGAACCTCATGAATCTCTGGAAGAACCCCTCCTCCGCACCCCCAGTGTCTCGGAAGCTCGATGCAAAGTACCAAGTTCAGGCCGCCCCCGGCTTCGACAAACCTCAGCTTCCCCATCACTCCATCGTGGTGGAATCGGCCCTGAAACGCTCCAAATCCACGCATACCCACGCCAACTGCCCCCCCTGGAAAAGAACAGAAATTGCTTGACGATACGGGCAGAAAGGTGTATCAAGGAGCCATGCTGTGCGCCAGGATCTCGGCCCACCAGCTGCAGCACGCCCTTTACCAGGATGCTCTCCTGGAAAAGCTGAAGGCAACCACCTGCAGCCAGGAAACGCAAGCAGCCACCATCACGGATCTGCAAGAGTGTACGAAACATCAGGTGCGGGCGGCCTTTGACGCCTTTGACTCGGCAGCCCGCACAGCCGCATCCGCCATCTCCGCCCGCCGCCTAACTTGGCTCAAGGCTTCAGGCTTACGGGACGATACCCACGACTGGATCGCCGATGCCCCCTGCTCGGGAGAATCCCTCTTCGGGGATAAAGTCACGGAAACCATCAACGCGCTGAAGGACCACTGCTCGACCTTAAAGATCTTGTCAGACGAAGGCCTGGAACGCGGTCGCAAGAATTCCTACCATCAAAGGCAACCCTTCTCGGGCCCCAAGCACCACTATAGTTCCTACCAGAGGTGGCAGCCTCGCTACAAGTCACAATCGGCCCAGCACTCATACCGGCAGAAACCTCGGCAACGAGATAGGAAGCAGCAGAAGCCCTCACAACCCGGCGCAGGGAAGACCAGCCAGCCCTTTTGACGTCCAGCACTCGGCCAAACCCCCTACGGGGGGCCGCCTGGCCATGTTCCTCCCAGCCTGGCAGTCCATAACCTCGGACAAATGGGTGCTCAGCATCATCAAGGACGGCTACCGCTTAAAGTTCGTCTCACCGCCAATACAACATGGACTTCCCTCGTGCAGAGCATCAGAGGACCCCTCTTCTCCACTGGCAGAAGAGATCCAAGCTCTCCTATCCTCCAAAGCCATCAAGCTGGTTCCAGAGTCAGAACAACACTGTGGCTTCTACTCCAGATACTTCCTGATCCTAAAAAAATCAGGAGGCACGCGCCCCATCCTCGACCTACGGGCGCTCAACAAATTCATCATCAAGGAGAAGTTCCGCATGCATTCCCTAGGGTCCATTCTCCCACTCATCCAACACAACGAGTGGCTTACGTCCCTGGATCTCCTGGAAGCGTACATGCATGTTCCGATACACCCGGACTTCAGGCAGTACCTGCGCTTCCGAGCGATGGGGAGGCATTTTCAGTACAAAGTCCTCCCATTCGGCTTGTCCCCGGCTCCAAGAGTATTCACAAAATGTGTGGCGGTCGTGGCAGCCCACCTCCGCAAGCAAGGAATCTGCCTGTTCCCCTACTTGGACGATTGGCTCATCTCAGCCCCCTCCTTCAAGGAGGCCAGGAGGGCAACCCGCGCAACCATTGCCCTGCTATCGGCTCTGGGCTTCCTAGTAAACTACCAGAAATCCCGCCTTCGCCCTTCCCAGCGGCTGGAGTTCATAGGGGCGCTTATAGACACCACCAAAGTGAGGGCTTTCCTGCCGCAGCTGCGAAAGGAATCCATCAAGAGCCTAGTACTCCAGGTACAAGCGGACAGGACTTCCACCGCCAGGACACTCCTCCGTCTCCTAGGCCACATGGCAGCCGCGACCCAGACAGTCTCCCTGGCAAAGCTCCACATGCGCCGCCTGCAGTGGCACCTGCGGGCGCACTGGTCCCAACACAGCCAGCCACTGAGCACAGCCATTCCACTGACCGACACGGTCTCCGCCTCCATCGGGTGGTGGACCAACGAAAGCAACCTCTCACGGGGCAGCCCCCTTTCACAGCCGACGCACCACTTGACCATCACCACCGACGCTTCCCCGGTGGGCTGGGGGGCACATTGCCTGCATCTCCGAACACAGGGCGCCTGGTCGGAGCAAGAAAGGCACCAGCACATCAACCTCCTGGAGCTTCGAGCCATTCGCTATGCCCTGGAGGCCTTCCAGAACCTCCTCAGCGGAAAGATCGTCCTGATACGGACGGACAACCAGGTTGCCATGTTCTACGTGAACAAGCAAGGGGGTACGGGATCCCGCCCCCTCTGCAGGGAGGCGCTCCTCCTCTGGGCATTCGCAATCTCCAAACGCTGTTTTCTCCGGGCCTCCTACCTGCCAGGTATGGAAAACGAGTTAGCGGACAGGCTCAGCCGCCAGCTCAACCCGCACGAATGGTCTCTCAAGACAAACATTGCCCGCTCCCTCTTGAAGGACTGGGGCCACCCGGAGATCGACCTCTTCGCGTCGGAACAGAATACGAAGTGCAAAACCTTTTGCTCCAAGCGCCCATCCGCTCTCAGCCTTACAGCGGATGCCTTCGATGTGTCATGGGGGGAGTGGTCACTAGTGTACGCCTTCCCCCCCATTCCCCTAATCTCCAGGGTGATACAGCGCATCATCTCCGACAAGACACGAGCGATTCTAGTGGCTCCTGCCTGGCCTCGCCAAGGCTGGTTCCCGATACTGAGGCGTCTAGCGATACACCCGCCACGGCGGCTCCCGCTAGTGCCCGACCTCCTCGCCCAAGAAGACGGACACACCCTCCACCCCAACCTGCAAGCCCTTGCTCTGACAGCCTGGCGGCTGAACGGGTAGCCTTGTTCCCCTTTGGCTTGCCTCAAGAAGTGGAGGAGGTAGTCCTCGCCGCACGGCGCCCCGCAACAAGAAAGTCTTATGGCCTCAAATGGCGCCGCTTCACCTCCTGGTGCTCCGCTCAGGGACTGGACCCCTTCTCGGCTCCAGCACCCAAAGTTCTCCAATACTTGACCTCGCTGGCGAAACAAGGCCTGCAACCCCAGTCCATTCGGGTTCACCTAGCAGCTATCGCGGCCCTTCACGACCGCATCGAGGACAGCTCAATCGCTCAACTCCCCTTGGTAACCCGTTTTATGAAGGGCTTGACCAACCTGCATCCCCCAGTCAGAGACCCAGAGCCCCACTGGGACCTCAATGCTGTCCTCAACCAGCTCACGCTGCCCCCCTTTGAACCCATGCAGTCAGCTGGCGCCAAGTTCGTCTCCTGGAAGACCTTGTTCCTCATTGCCATCACTTCGGCCAGGCGCATCTGCGAGCTCCAGGCCCTGGTGACACATCCACCGTACACGCAACTTTCCAGCGAGCGCGCCTCCCTCCGGACTCACCCCAAGTTCGTACCGAAGGTAGCCTCAGCCTTCCACATCAACCAAACCATCGAGTTACCTACCTTCTGCCCGGAACCCCACTCCTCGCCAGAAGAGGAGCGACTCCACACACTGGACTGTGTTAGGGTGCTACGCCTTTACCTACTCAGGACGGCGGCACAGAGACGCAGCACCCAGCTCTTCGTCTCCTATGACCCGAACAAACCTGGGCGCCCCGTCACCAAACGCACCCTGTCGCTCTGGATCTCCTCCTGCATTGCCTTCTGCCTTAGGCAGGCTGGGGTCGCAGACGCACCAACAGTCAACGCCCACCAGCTGAGGGCGCTAGCCGCCACCATGGCCAACCTGCGTTCGGTCCCAGTAACCGACATCTGCAAAGCGGCCACTTGGTCATCCTTGCAAACATTTCAAAGACACTATTGCCTCGACCTGTTGGATAACCAGGCTCTCGGGCAAGCAGTCCTTGCAACTGCGCAAGGACCAGCCCCTTGACTGACATAGTCGCCGCCTAGGGCGGAAAGGAGGAGACTTTCTGACTGTCGCCATTGTGGCGCCTGCTGTTGTCTGCCAAAAATCTGCACATGTTAGTGGTTTGCACATACCGTTGTGACACATATATTGCACATGTTGGTTGTTCTTGCACATACTGTTGTCCCACATATATTGCACATGTTGTTGTGATTGCACATGCTGTTGTTGCACGTTTACTGCGTATTACTACGCCGCACTTTACATTGTGTATCTGTTGCACTCGTTAAGTTGTTGATGCTCATGACTGTCGCTATGATTGGATATGCCATTACCGGTGACAAATAAAAACCTATGTTACACCGCGTGTCCTCCCCTTCCTTCTTGGAGAGGGCCCCTTAACCACAGCCTTCTCAGCTCGGGAGGCACCACATGTGGCTGACTTCATCCTGCTTGTCCTTGGAGAAATCGAGGTTACTTACCTGTAACGGGAGTTCTCCGAGGACAGCAGGATAAGTCAGCCACACAATCCCACCCTCCTCCCCTCAGGGGCCTCTCCTGACCTACCTACGCCCCTAGCTCCTCCTGGCTCAGCTTGGGACTTAGTGACCGAGCTAGGGGCGGTCCCTGGGGAGGTCCTGGGGGAGGGCCATCCCACCCAGAAGGGAAAGCCCTTCTGGGCTAGAGAGAGTACTTCCGTCTCGGCGCCGTCGGGAGACGACACCACATGTGGCTGACTTATCCTGCTGTCCTCGGAGAACTCCCGTTACAGGTAAGTAACCTCGATTAATGTTCTGATGGGAGAAAATCTCTCAACTGAAAAGCACAATAAGGTGGTTCATTTCATCTACTGGAAGCTTTGCAAGCACTACAATTATCACTAGCAATAAATAATCAATAGTGCTAATTAGATTTAGGGAGAATGCTCAATTGAAAAGAAAATAATGCACTACTACTATGCTACAAACCTTTCATTTCATTTAAATTGAAAGGATGAACTAAGAAAGCACAATAGAAACCAAAAGAAAGGATACTATCGTCTATAGGAAAACTGCAAAAAGCAACTGACAAATGTTTGAGATCTCTAACTGGAAAAATGAAAGAAAAGAAATACGTAAATGATACACCTTAAAACACTTGCAGAGTTGTTCTTTCACGAAAACCATGTTCTTACTGTTACGAATTATACTATTGTTCCACTCGAATTGTAATCTCTGTTGTTACTTGTTCAATGTAAACCTATTCAATGTAAACCTGTTCTATGTATTATGTTGTTTACTGTAAACCACACTGAATTAAAACCAAATAAATAAATAAATTCTGAGCAGCGAATAGCAGGGATGTCCATCCCTACTATTCAGCCCCCTCTGCCGATCCTGACTAACTTCCCCATATGTACAGGGTGTTTGTATGGGGAGGCTAGATAGGGATGGGAAAGGGGCAGTGTAGAGGTGGAGTTAGGGTGGGCAGTGGGTGGTCTGCAGCCCTGGACATACAGGATCAATTCGGATGTCGGCCCTGTACATCCGGGGCCGAGTGGAGTAAGTTCCCCTAGATGGCGGGGGATAACAGGCCCAGGCATCAGAAAAGGTAGAAGAGAGTGCAGGGGATTCTCCGCAGGCCGACCCTGGCCTTGGGAGGCCAGATCGGGGGTCGGGCTGAGGGAAATAAAAGAAGTGGTCAGCAGCCAGGGATCATGGCTCCTGAATGGAGCCATGGTGCCATGGCAACTGGACACCATGGCTCCATTCAGGAGCTTTGACTGAGTTAGCTGGGCAGAGGCTTGCATGTGCAGGCTGACCAGAATCGGGTCACGGCCTGCACGTACAGGCCTAGACACAATTCTGATGCT
Source organism: Ichthyophis bannanicus (assembly GCA_033557465.1). NCBI lineage: Eukaryota > Metazoa > Chordata > Amphibia > Gymnophiona > Ichthyophiidae > Ichthyophis > Ichthyophis bannanicus. The sequence continues at coordinate 81,404,309 of CM066031.1, forward strand.
GCAGGGGCTAGATGTGCCCTGCAAGATCAGAATCCCATCTACCTCTGCATCCGGTTCTGACCAGGCACACGGCAGGCCAGGACATCCAGAATAGAATGGGCCCTTGAGGGTTAATATAGAAAAAAATATTGAGAAAATAGAGACCACACCTGCTGTAGAGTTTCTGTGATCACTCTTTGATGGAATAACTGCAAGACAGGAAGAGTTTTTCAGATAAGCATCATTTATTTATTTGTTTGTTTTTATATACCGCTTTGCCTTCAAAATCAGAGCGGTGTACATGGAACTTTTGAACTACTGCGCAATGCAGTTTACATGGAAAAGGAAACACATATAACAATTGTAGCTAACAATAATAATAAATAATGAAACTATTTACATGACTACGTATTCTCATTATTTTACAAGAGGGTGAGTGGTCAAAGTACGACAATTGTGAGAGTCATTGTAATATGGACTGGATGTAAGTATGATAGTTATTGCTATTGATCACATTTATAGTAGTCCGTGAAGATGAAAGTCTTGAGATGTTTTCTGAATTGGGTGAGGTTTTTGATTTCTCTTAGAGCGTTGGGTATGTTATTCCAAAGGACAGGTGCGTAGAAAAAGAAAGCTCTGTTGGTGGTTGATTGATTAGCTTTTCTTGCATTTTGTGGGATGGATAGAGTGTTTTTCAGGTTGTCTTTTGTTGTCCTTGTGTATTGCTGCATGTTTATTAGTGTGCTGAGGTATGTTGGTGCAATGTTTTATATTATTTTATAGATGTTAAGACTTTTGGTCTGGATAGATGTGTGTTTTCCTTAAAAGAAAAATTGAAACTCTCTCTGTTTCAGAACACTGTAATATAAAATAATCTGGCCAGGAAGATGTATATAAATGTGTGGTGTAGAAGAAGGTGACGAAATCCAGCACAAATTACTGGGAGAAAAGGTCAGCAAAGAATATTACAGGAGGCTTAAAATGATAAAGAAACTTGTTTTAACAGCACAGAATAAGAGACAAGCCATTAATCAGCTTGCAGGCCCCATACTTAGGATAGTGGTTCTCAACCCAGTCCTCAAGGCACACCTAGGCCAGTTGAATTTTCATGATTCCCACAATGAATATGCAAGAGATAGATTTGCCTGTAGTGCCTTCATTGTATGCAAATACTGAAAACCTGTCTGGCCTAGGTGTACGCTGAGGACTTGGTTGAGAACCACTAATGTAGAAGAGCATGGGGCCTGCAAACTGACTGGCCTCATAACAATATTGAAAAATTGGATGTACAAACAAGAAAACTCTTCCCTGCCCTTAAGGTGATGTATAAGAAAGAGTGAAATGCCAATACTACATTCCGCAAGCTAACAGATGAATGGGCTTTATGGAAATAGATTATACATCCAGAGATGCAGTTAATGGACTCCTGATATACTTAACCATATCCGCAGGCCCAGATATACAACACATGCTGACGTATGAAAGTAAATGTCATCACGTCTCGCACATAGTAAACCTATCACTGCAACAAGGAATCATGCCCACACAACTTAAGAAGTCTACCATAAGACCTATCCTAAAAAACAAATCACTCAACAAGGACGACCCTGCATCCTACCGCCCAATATCCAGCATATCTTTCCTTGCCAAAATCATTGAAAAGGCCGTGTTACTACAACTACAAGATCACTTGGATGACAATGAAACCCTAGATAAACAGCAATATGGTTTCAGACGACATCATGGCGTTGAAACACTACTTCTAGCGCTGCTTGACAACCTCCTCAAAGGTCTAGAAAACAAAAAGAAAATGTTTCTACTCATATTCATCGACATATCAGCCGCGTTCAATACTGTTCACCATGGAACCCTCATAAACAGGCTTAAATCAATAGGAATAGTGGGAACCCCCCTAAAATGGTTCTCCTCGTACATATCGAACAGAATGCAACAGGTACAGTTCAACGGTGAAAAGGCAGAGGCTTTCACGCAAACTCAGGGCATACCACAGGGTTCCGCCCTCTCAGCACTCCTGTTCAATATTTATATGCAACCACTTTGCAAAATCTTTCAACAACACAATATCAAATACCACATCTATGCAGACGATATTATGCTGTACACACAACTTGACACGGACAACCCAAACTACATCCAACTAGAAGCGTGCCTAAGTAAGATGCAAGCCTGGTTACACCAAAGCAACATGACGATCAACCACAAGAAAACTGAGGTGATGTACATCTCCAGAAAGCCAAATTTCGACCCCCCTGCAACAATCACCTTGTGCAACAATACGTACCAAACAAAGGAGGAAATAAAATATCTGGGGGTAACATTCGAAAGCGACCTAAAGATGGAGAAACACCTCCGCAAAACCAACAGAGCCGTTTTCCACAAGCTAAGAGTCCTTCAACCGCTAAGGAGCATTATCGAACCTCATGATTTCAGGACCGTTGCACAGGCACTCATCATGCCACATTTCGATTACTGCAACGCCATCCTTCAGGGTCTCCCAAAGAAAACCCTAAACATTCTGCAAATGGCGCAAAATGTAGCCGCTAGGACCATCATGAGAAAAGGTTTTGCTGATCACATCACCCCGGTATTGACTGAACTACACTGGCTCCCCATTGCTGCTCGTATAAAATATAAAACATTCACGACCACCTTCAAGCTCCTGCATAACGTTGCTCCATCCTTCCTCTCCACCTTGATCTGCTCGCAACCGCCCAACAGAAGCAGAAGAACCATCAACTCCAACACCCTCCTCGTACCAGCAGATATAAGAGCTGTTAAAACCAATACTAGTAACAGAGCGTTCTCGTACGCAGCACCTACACTCTGGAATCATCTGCTGCCAGAGCTACGAGCTAGCAAAGACCTAACTGACTTTAGGAGAAATCTCAAGACTCATCTTTTTCAAAGTCAATTCAATTTGATTTAAACCCAAGGGGTCTAAGCCTAACCACCCCGGGAGACAGGAACATATTTATGTACACTTTGCTCATTTATGTAAAAATGTATATATGTATATGTATGTAATTAGTGCCCCTCTCTACAAATAGAACCCTCTTGTGTGATGTGCTTACCCCCGAATCAATATATACTCACCCAAATTCGACTGTACCGATTTGACAGTTCTCATTATGTAATCAAACCGCTGCTGATCGCTGGAAGTAGCAGTATATAAATGTTTGTTAAATAAATCAAATCAAATAAATAAAAATGTCCACAACCAGTCTCCATCCTTAAACATGGGCAAACATTCCATTTAATAAAGGGAATTAGTGAGAATTAACCAGCACGTTTCAGAAGCAACAGAATTTGCAAACCAAGAGAAAACACTCTTTAAAGAACCAGACCAGGAAACAATAAAAAGCAAGTAGCAAAAGCTCAAATGTGACTATTGCTGCTGTGCAGCACTAGGACGTACTTTATCATTTGGTGGTTTATAAAGAAATCAAATCAAATACAGTGGGAAATGCAAAGTGTTGCTTCAGGAGTCATTTGTCCATCAGAAGCAGACGTAAGAATTGCTAAGGAGAGGTGAATGTAAATCTACAGTGGACTATGGACGAGTTGGTGAGCTTTTGGTTGCTTCTTCATATGATCACCACTGTCCTGGACAGATAACCACACAAGATCCTCTCCCATGGTAAGTAGCATAAGGGAGGCCAGTCCTGACTGAGCTAGTAGCCCAAAGGAGCAGGAGGAAAGTAGTGAAAAAATCCTTGTCTGAAAGCCGGGCATTGTGGTAAAGGAGAAAAGCACAAGAATGCCATTGCTGAGAGAAAAGTCAGTAGAAAGTGATTGTTCTGTACAATGAATGGAGAGAGAGAAAATTCTCCAGCAGCAAGAAATGCAATCTGAGACAATATAGCAGAAAGATACAAAAATATCTCCAATTGTATCAGGCGCCACCGGTCCTATTAACAAGAATTTCCCAACTCAGCTTGATCTGTGTTGTTTACACATATTCCACCCTCGGAACATCAGAAATATTGAGACGAGTACTAGCAATAAATCTGAGACCCATCAATCCCTGACTTAAAACTGAGGTTCATTCCTGTCACAATGAAATGAGAGAGAATTTGGATGTAATGGTTATTTCAAATGGTCTTAGATTTCTCTTCCATTGTGCATGAATTTCTTAGTTTATGTAATAGTCTCACTTTGAATGACTGGTGATGCGTAATATGTAATTATTTCTGTGACATGGTTTGTGTCATGATACAACTATGAGGAAAAAATGTCCAGCACATGGATATGTTCATCTATCCCCTCCCCCACCTTAAAAAAGAGATACTTCTCTCCCATCCACGATGCTTATAAATTTACATAGCAGAAATAAACCAATTATTACTAATTTAGAACATTTTTATTATATTTTGGATCCAGCCCAAACACTTGGGAGCCATTGGCTGAAACGATCCCCTCACATCCATTATCTAAACTGAAGTTGGGGAACAGAGGTGAGGGGATGGAAGAAATCCACTCAAGGTCTAGTCCAGTTTCTTTAGGACATGATTTATTAAGGATAGTTTTTCCAATCCATGTCTGAGGAAAAAAGAAAGTAAATCTGGCTCTTAAACATCTCTGCAGGTTACTGACAGAAATCACGCCATCAGCCTCCCTCCCCACCCAGTCTTGTTCTTTCTCCTCCCAACATGCTGTTAAGCAGTCTTTCTCTTTTAGCACATTCCTCCCTATCCTACCATCTCCCTCCTCCCTGCTATCAGCCCCCTCTCCCAACCAGGTTCCCAGCTCCTACCCCAATAAGCTTAGCTATACATGCTCCATCTCAACCCTTATGCCAGCTCCAAATTCAGGATCAGTGACTGCTGGAACAGGAACAGCCTTTCCTCTACTGTGGCTTTCTTTCTGCAAATCTATGGCTTTTATTCTTTGGAGAGCCACCTCAGCCATGTGTGTAGGAAGTACCCAACATATCATCTTGGTAATTTTTTTATAAATGCCTATATTAATTAAACTTTTTTTTTTTTTTTTTAGTTTCTGATGAGTTGAGGAAGTGTTTTCTTTCCTGTGGGTGGAATATGAAAAAGGAGGCTTGCTGTGATCTCCAGAGTTAATGAGCAAAATCCCCTCTGGATACATTTTATGCTGCAGCCTACAATGAATCTCCATGTAACCTATAGGAAAGGTGCTGATGTCATAAGGGGGCATTATGATATCAGAATCCTGGCAGGAGAAAATGTCTCTCTCTCACCACAGAGATTCATTTGTTTGTTTCCAAACACTGAGGAGTTTGAAGAGAGCAAAGAGGAACAATGGAAACCCGAGATTCCATTGTATGCAAATCTCTCTCATACATATTCATTCTGGATATCCGGAAAACCCAACTGGCTGAGGAGGCCCCAGGACAGGTTTGGGAACCCTTGCCCTAAAGAGTAAGAGGACTGGAAGCTCCTCTGATATCACCAGTGCACAAGCAGGAGCTGAAAGCGATGCCTGGTCAGATTGATACCCAAATCAAAGGCAGCTGCACAGTGTGAGAGCCAGTAGAGCCTCCAAGAATCATCTTCTAGTACATGAACTGGAGCAGCCTGGCCAGCTTTGCCCCCAAAACTGTAGCAAGAGCCCCTCAGGACCATTTGTCAACAGCTGTCCAAACAAAGTCTGCCATCTTGGCTTCATTTCTCTTCCAGCAGAACTCATAATCATGTTCAGATCTAAATCTGGATCTTGACTGACAGGTCTTTCTCTAATCTGTGACATTTCATTATCAGCTGATCTTCATTTTTGAGCACTGGATAAGAATGGAAATTGTAGCCAGAGGGCATTAGGGGCATATTTAGGGCAACATCTGATTCTATCAACCAGAGGGTCAAGCAGCCAGACTTAACACTGCAGTGGCTAATAAAAGGAATAATTCTTCTGCTACCAAAGACAGCTCAAAGTCATATACCTAAATATTACAGGAAATTTCTGTCTGCCTACAATATATAGGCTGTTCAATACAATAGATGCTGGCAGAATATACGAATATATTGATTCCAGTAACATCATGACAAAAGAGCAGAAGGATAATAAGAAAGGAAATTATCACACGGAGTCCACTACCGCCGTTTAGTAAACAGACCCCTTAGATAATAAGCTGCTTTGAAATGTACAAAATAAAAACCCAAATTGACTGAGTATATCCCTTTACCTTAAAAATGTGACAAATGGACTCCATCTGAAGTATGAAAATGGAGAGTTCATTATTCCTTACTTCAAGATCTGGTGAGAAATATTACATGGGACATACAGTCGATTGGATATGATCTGGGCTAGCGGAAGCTGAATTTCTAAGGCTAGGACCATAGAGCAGGGACCGATAACCTGAACAGACCATGCTCCCATTAGTGTTATATTTGACACTGGAGATCAGGATGAAGGGGTTAAATTCTGGAGGTTAAATGATTCACTTTTAGATGAGAAAGCACAGGTAAATAAAATACATAAAACTATACAGGAATACGTCTGTTTTAATTTGAATGGAGAAATGGGCACCGTTTGGGAGGGGCTGAAGACTGTCAATAGAGGTCACCTCATCAATATGGCAGCCCAGGCCAAGAGAGAGAGGAGTAATTCTGAAAAGCAGAAATTTCAGTTAAATTTGAATCTGTTCTGTTCAGTTTGTTCCATGTAACTGTTCCGCTGTTTTTGTTCTTGTTATCTCCAGTTCTATGTAAAATGTTTGATTGCTCATGTTATTTGTAAACCACACTGATTCCAAAAAGCGTGGTATATAAAAGCAAATAAATAAATAAAACAAACTCTTAAAAAAAATTGTGGAGTTAGAGGGGAGGCAACAGAATAATTGTGATCCATAATTAATAGCTTAGAATTGATTTACGTGCAATTGATGTTTTAAGTGACTTTCGTAAGCAATTAAAAACTTTACTTTTTATTGAGCACTATGGATCAACAAATGACTAAGATATCATCTATTGTATATGTTTTATAAATAATCCACTATTTTGTTAACCCTTGTTATTTTTCCTACATTACCATATGTTGTCATGTCTATACTGTTTGTTTCCCTTGTTTATACCTTGTATTTCTTGTGACCGCTTTGATTGAAGGAAAAGGCGGTATAAAAAACTTGTTAAATAAAATAAATAAATAAATAAATAAATAAACTGCGGGGAGAATTGAGCAGATTGCGGGCTCAAGAAATTGCACACGGGTTAGCCGTGTTGCAGCAAGCACATTTTGAAGGGGGTAATAAGTCTAGTAAGATTCTGGCTAGCCGGCTGAAAGCCAAAAGGAAGGTGGCCTACATAGGAGGTATTCGGAAAAACAAAGGGGGGGGGGAAGGTACATTGACTGTCTTAAATTAGTCAGGTATTTAGAGAATATTATGAGAGCCTATATAAAGTGAAATATCAGGGGGAAAAGAGAGGGAGGTCTCATTTTTGAATGACTGTAATCTAAGGAAGCTGGGGTGGAGTAGGAGGAGGGAATAGGACAGGAAATCAGTGAGGAGGAGGTCCAAGCAGCCATTAAGATCCTCAAGTTGGGTAAGACCCTGGGGTTAGATGGCTTCGCTGCAAATTTTATCGCTTAATGCAAGACCAAATTACCCTGGTGTTAACTAAAGTCTTTAATGGGGTGCTCCAAGGGGAGGAGATCCTGAAGTTGATGGAAAAAGTGGGTATCACAGTCCTATCTAAACCGGACAAGGATAACACAGTCTGTGGATCGTATCGGCCAAACTCTCTAATTAACCTCAATGCTAAAGTACTGGCCAAGGTGCTAGCTAATCACCTCCAAGTGGTAGTACCTAAATTGGCGCACAAAGACCAAACGGGGTGTATGATGGGGCGACAAGTAGGTGACAACATTCAGAAACTATTAAATATTACTTGGGACCTACAGAGGTCAGGAGAGTAAGCAGTATTAGTTACGTTGGAAGCTGAAAAAACATTTGACCAGGTACAAAGGAAGTTTATGTTCCAGGTATTAGAATGAATGGCCTGGGGAATTATTTTCTAAAATGGATAAAAGCACTGTATGCCCATCCAAGAGCTCGCATCAGAGTAAATAGAGGTTATTCCGATAGTTTTGCTCTGGGGAGAGGGACATCCTAGGGATGCCCACTATCACCACTTCTATTCATCTTGGTGATACAGCCCCTCGCAGAGTATATTAAAGAGCAAAAAGACATACAGGGGGTGTAGGTGGCGGGGGGGGGGGGGGAGGGGCAGAGGACCAAAATCACCCTTTTCGCAGATGATATTATTTTTACCCTACAACAGCCCCTTACCACACTGCCAATATTGATGACATTGATGGGTAGATACAGTGAGGTAGTGGGCTATAAATTAAATCAGAGCAAGATTGCAATATTTAATTTACTAAAAGCATTGGAGGACCACCTGTGGGTCATTTCCCCATCAAGTGGCTAAATAAGCACTTCTGATATCTGGGGATACAATTAGGCAGCCTGCTCAAGAACCTTCAGGATTGGAACTATAAACTGTTGATGGAAAGCCTCAAACGAGACCTCTTTCTTGGATGGGACTTCATCTGAACTGACTGGGGTGCATAGCCATAGTCAAAATGAATGTGCTACCGCAAATTTTATTTTTATTTGTGTCCTTGCCCAATGCGGTGCCCTGGGGGGTATTAAAAATGCTTCAAAATATGATAATGCAATATGTATGGAATGGGAAAGTCCCTAAGGTGGCACAGTCCACCATATATAAGGGGAGGGAAGAAGGTGGGCTGGGAGTACTGTGTATAGCCCCCTACTATACCACAGCACAACTACATGCTCTGTTTGCTTGGAAGGATGGAGGAGATGCCCTACAGTGGGTGCGAATGGAAGTGGGCAGCAAGGTACACAGAGTCGTTGATTTGGGACCCGACTGAGATATCCAGAGGGGAGGAGGCCAAAAATCCCCAATGGAAATTAACCTTTCAAATTTGGAAAAAGTGGAGATGGTCCCTTTTGAGTGGGGAAGAAGAGATTCTCAAAATACACCTTTATTTGGGGGATGGGGACGTTTACGCCAGGCAGAAAGGAAAAGTTATTTGAGGAATGGGCCTGAAAGGGCTTGACACATGTAGGTCAAGTGGTGGATCGGGAGAGGGGGGATAGATTAGCAAAACAAGGAAAACAAGTAGCAAGTACACAAACACAGTTGGAAATAGAGTGTTACTCCAGAAACCCTTGGTCAATCAATACCGGATACAAGAATGGTTATGGAGAGGGGAATGAACTCAAAGGATGAGAGATTGATAGTTCCAGTCCAAGAGAATGAATTACAGATGGAATGGTTTACGGAGGACACTGAAAAAACAGTAAAACAGACATACGTAGATTCTATAGCTGGCTGTAAAGTTCTGATGGCAAAACATTTCTATACAGAAAGGCAGAATAAAGCAGCACATCTCATCCATCTCCTCCTGCCATTCCTCATATCAGTGCCTTGTAAACACTACAGCATCATTATTTATTTATTTATATTCTCTTATATACCGCGCTATTCTGCGTCAGTGCAGTTTACATTGAACAAACTGAAATTACATTGAACAGGGCATTATAACTTGGAGATAACTATTTTACAGGGAACATGGGCTATGGATTATAATAGCGCGGTATAGAAGAAATGTTAAATAAATAAATGGAGGGTTAAGTGGCTTGCCCAAGACCACAAGGAGCACCTGTGGGACTAGAAACCCCAGTCCTTCCGGCCCAAGGTTGCTGTCCTCTAGTGGGATTTGAACCCCCAACCTTCTGGCCTGAAGTACCTTGCCCCAACCACTAGGCCACTCCTCCACTTCTGGTAAAGTACTGGAAGCATTATACTGGTAAAGTACTGGGAGCATGACCAATGTTCCCTCTAATTTTCTGTTGGCTGTGTGCGCATAAAATATCAGCTGTGCAGCTTTTGAAGGAAGGTTAAATTTCTGTGCGCCACATAACGACACTCAGAGTTATATACTTTAAAATTTGACTACACGGCAGAATACAGCATGCACACCACATTGATTTTAATCAAATTATATGAAAATAGACGATTACTAAATGAAGCGGAAAATTTCTAGTAATTACAATCACAACTTTTAAATTTTAAGACGTCTGTGTTGTTTTCTATCAGAATCAGAACCGTAATTTTTGTGCACTCTGTTGTAAAGTTTGTGCGCTCGCTCGGAGAGGTGTGTGCGCGCGCACACGCACACAGCTTAGAGGGAACAGTGAGCATGACCCTAGGAGAATTATGGAGAATGAAGAAGTTATGATCACCTGGATTGCTCCCATTCCAACAGATAAGAAGCTGGATGAAGGAAGCCGGTCTTATTGGTAAATGAGAAGAACACCGCAGAATTGCATTGATTATAGAAGTAGCAGTTCCAGGTGACCATTCTCTGAATCACGTTGAGAGGGAGAAGATCTTCAAGTACCAAGAAACGCAGTCAGAGACAAAGAAACTGTGGCAGAAAGAGATTGAGCTTTTTCCCATCATGTTAGGTACCACAAGCTTGATTAAGAGGAATTTCCGAGCATACCTTGACAAATTACTACTACTTACTAATCAGTATAGCGCTACAAGGCATATGTAGCTCTGTACATGTAAGACGTGAGACGCAGTCATTGCTCATGAGAGCTTACAATCTAATCAGGGCAAAAACATCACAAAACTGGAAACTAGATATGGTAAGATATACTTAAGTAGTGAACAAGAGAGTGAGGAGCATCAGGATCCAAAAGCAGCCTCAAAGAGTTGGTTTCTTAGCCTGGATTTGAATAGGGCTAGAGAAGGAGCCTGACACACTGACTCAGATAGTTTGTTCCAGGCATATGGAGCAGAAAGGTGGAATGAACAAAGTTTGGAGTTGGCAGTGACAGAGAAGGGCACAGATAAAAGGGATCTACTAGGGGAACAGGGTTCCTGAGGAGGGGTTTAGAATGAGATAAGAGATGAAAGGTATTGAGGAGCTGCAAAATGAATGCACTTGCAGGTCAGCAGGAAAAGTTTGAACTGGATGCAGAAATGGATAGGGAGCCAGTGAAATGTCATGAGAAGAGGGGTTATATGAGCATAGCAGGCAGAAGATAAGCCATACAGCAGAGCTCTGAACAGATTGCGGATTGAGAGGGAGACCAGTGAGGAGCAGGTTCCAATAGTCAAGATGGGAGGTGACTAGAGAGTAGATGAGGATCTTGGTAGTCTGTGTAGAAAGGAAGGGATGAATTTTTCTGATATAGAGGAAGAAGTGACAGGTTTTAGCTATCTGATTGGATGTGTGCAGAGAAAGAGAAAGTAGAGTCAAAGATGACCCCAAGGTTAGAAGCTAAGGGAACAGGGAGGAGTGTGGCGTTATCCACAGAACCAGAGAAGGGAGGAAGGGGCAGAGGTGAGTTTGGGGGGGAAGATAAGGAGCTCAGATTTGGCCATGTTCAATTTCAGATGGCAGTGAGACATCCAGGCAGCAGTGTCAGATAAGCAGGCAGAGATCTGGGCCTGGATCCCCTGGAAGGATTTCAGGTGTAGAGAGAAATTACCCATACATTTTCCATCTTATGAACTCCAGAAGGAAGCTGTCTTTGGACGATGCAAGTACTACACTGAGCATTAGCAGTAAATTTAATAGACTGAAATAAATACACAGTACAGTGTAGCCCACAATACTGGGGGGAAGTGAACCTAAACAAACAAGGCCAGGTGAAGCCACGTTCCAAGAACTAGGAAATATTAATACAAATTACCAAGAGGAAGGGTATATTTCGGAGCATATTTCTTAAGACGATTGTTTATCCATAGGTGAGGAAGTCAACAAATGAGAAGATACAAACATGGAGAGGTCCTCAGGCTGAAGAAAAACATACTTATTGGCTCTAAAATAAACTATACACTTACAAGGAAATCGTAGTATCATTGTAGCGCCAATAGAAAGGACCCCAGACCTCAAAAGCAAAAAGGCCTTTCGCCTCTTTTGGGTCTCTCTGGATACATCAGGGAAGATAACAACTCTCTTACCCATAAGCAACACAGAGCGCTTTTTGAAGTACAATTTCAACAGCCATTCCCGGTCTGAGGATAATGCGAAAGTAACTAACAATGTAGATACCTTAATTTCGGCTTCACCTGGTGACTCTAACAAGGCAGACACATCAAGAGTGTCTGTCTTGGGAGACCCCAAATCCACCCGACCTCCAGTTTTACCTAATGGAAGAAAATAGGCTTTAACAACTGGGGGAATTAAATTATCTGGAACCAATAAAGATTCAGTTAAATACTTTTTAAACAAATTAACCGGAGAAATACCAGCCACCATAGGGAAATTTAACAAACGTATATTCGACGCCCGAACAGCATTTTCCAAATTTTCCAGTTTCCTTTGAGTCACAAGATTATCCTTCACAAGTGAATCAGTTATTGTCATATTTCGAGATACATTTTGTTCCCCAGTATTAATCTTCTCACCCATCACAGTCATTTCTTCCTTGATACCTTGTGTAGCACTTTCCAGTCTCTCCAAACGCTGAGAAGACACAGCCAGCTGTTGAGACAATACAGAAAAAAGCTGCGATATTGCCTCCCAAATAGATTCCAGAGAGAACTCTTTTGGACGCTGCAGAGAACCAATCCGAGATAAAGGAAAAACTGAGGAAACCAGACCAGTTGAATCCTCACTTGGCTGTAACAAGACCTCCGTTTCTACCACCTGCGGTCTGAACGCATCTCCTACCCCCGATATCAAGGAGGGAACTCCGGAGCTCTGATCTGGCGAAGCCCGCTCCAGCAAGGCAGCTCCAACATCACCCAGACGCGCTGACTCACTTCTCGCGAGAGAGAGATCCGGGGGGGGGGTCAGATGGCGAGGAGGCGGTCGGTCGTCCGGGGAGAGAGACACCTCCAGGGCTGGTAGCTCCGAATCCACCTTCACCGGAGCCACAACGCCCGCTCTAATCTCCCCCTTCTGCTGCTCCGATAGCTGTACGAAACGGTCCATAGGACCAGAGGAAACGGCAAGTACAGGCTCCGCGGGCTGAGCCTTGTGTTTGCCCTTGCGTTTAGGCATAATCCAAGGAAAATCACACCGCCGCCATCTTGGAGGTAACCACTCCCCCCTTATTTCTGTTTTGTTTTATTTCCTACTGTATTTTTTTTTTTTGCACAGTTAAGTTTTCTGTACAAGCTTTGCTTGGTATGTAATGTAAAATTGCATAAATAAATAATTTTAAAAAAAAAATTAATAGACTGAGCTCATACTCCACATATCCTGGCTTAGGAATGAGGTTCATGACTGCCTTGGTGTGCAGAAAACTATCCCATTTGGAGATATTGCCTCAAGGGGAGCCAGTGTATAACTGAAGGGAGTCCATATCTCTTACCAAATCTGGTTGAGTACAGTCCCATGATGATTTAAGAAGGAGGGAATGTGATGGGGGATGTCCTGTAGTTCTAATCCATTTTGCCCAGAGATGAGGAGTCAGTATCTTCTTCCATTGCTGCAGAAACAGTAGTAGTTTGAAGATTACATTAAGCTCCTGAATTACTGGATGTGGATCCCTACTAACTGTGGATTGAGTCAGAATTTAGAATGGGCAGCCTATAGATTGCCTGGGATGCTGGTTAATCAGCAATGTGTCTGATCTCTGCTGCAGCTATTGGACATGGAAAACTTGTTCAGTAACCTACTCTATCGGGACAGAGAACAAAGAGGCTAATGAAAAAATTATGAGGGCAAATTACAGTTATATGGACTTTTGAAGTTTAAAAGGCAATAAGGTTCTGCTATTTTGAGAACACAGATTCTAAATTTAAATCCAGAAGGTTCAAAAATTGGAAGCAAGAACAAATCAATACAAAATAACCTGATGATCCACAGAGAAGTTCTGAAATTAGAAAAGCAAATGAGAGAAGTATGCAAGTAACAACATCTCAGAACAATTGAAGGATGAGAGAGAAAGTGAAAGAGAGGAACCAGAAGAAAGATGCCAGAACAGCCGGAGAAATAGGATGAGGTAACTGGTTGGATACAGAAACCAATGAATAGTAAGGGGGCAACAGAGGAGGTGAAACATGATGTAAGACAGACCAAGGAACAGAGTCCGGAAGGTGGAAGGACTCGGTGCTGAGCTTCTGGAATATGTGGAGATGGATACTTGGGCTGTAGTCCTGGAGATGGAAGGGTCCTAAGCTAAACTTGATACCCAAAGTAAAGTATCTGATTAGGAACATGACCGAGTTCATAAAATGCATAACCTTATAGAAATCAATTGAATTCAGTATTGTGTAATGAAAATTATACCCCAAAAATTTAATCAATGAGGACACAATGCCAGAAGAAAACTAACCACCTGTATAGGGAAAAACAGAGTCACTGTGCGCAGAGGTGTCACTGGTAGAAGAGTAACTCAATGGATTACAGACCCAAAGACAATGAGGGAAGGGATTATGTCAAAATATCACCAAACAAAGCTGAAACAGAGACGTTTATGAGCTGTGATATGTTGTGCCTTGGAAATCCGTATGTTTGTCTGATACTAGCATCATGGCTGAAGATCTTTCTCAAGCAAGGCAAAAATGTCTCCTGCCTCTCACACTCTAACTTGAATATACCCCTACATGAGCTCCAGCCAGTGGGAGGCTATTCACCGAAGTTTGTAATGCTGTAACTTTCCAAGGCCGTTTATAGAGATTGTGACAGAGTCCACAAAGAGGGGCTGATTTATATAAAGAAAAGGCCTTTTGTATAATTGTGCAGCTGTATACATGTATGTAAGTATGCACACCTACAAGGTTACCTGTTCTTGTATGTACATTACATGTAGGCATTCCCCAAGGGTGAAGTTTGGGTCAAGCTGGAGCAGGGTTGCAGTGTACAAGTATATTTTATACAATACATGGGTACACGTGCAGAGTTCCTCACGCATTTACAGTAGGTTTGGGGCTGGTGTAAGTGTGTGTGCGCGTGCATTTGTGTACTATCAGGGCTAGTCCTTAGGGTCTATTTTATAAAGGCAGATGGGAACCTATGTTGCCCTAATAAAATAACCTTAAAATATGCCCCTTCATGGACTTTATACGTTAGGTGTTTTGTTATAAAATCTGGCTCAAAGTGTTAACTTGAAGTTTACAGATCATGAGAATCACAAACATTGTCTGAACAGTGCCTCCATCCTATCCTGTGAATTACTACACAATGCATGGAAGAGAACAACAACGGCTCATAATGGGGAGGGAAAGGATATAAAAAGACAATGGGAAAGATTTACGTCTGGAGAGCTCCCACTGCCCCGCCCAGAACAGAGGCAGCCAATCATCTTTCAGGGAATCACAAGTACCACACTTTATCAATTCGTAGCAGTCTGGTAAATCGTAAAGAATTATCTCATGTGGTAGAAATAGGTGTAATTCAGTGTGTTCCTATTAAAGATCCTGGTAAATGCCTGAATTTTACATGTTCCACTTCTGCTATTTATCATTCCTAGAGTGTTACTAGATCTGTGCAATGCCATAGACATACCCAGGTAAACATAAACACACACCGTTTAATGACTTACTCTGCAACTTGGAAGCTTATTTGTTTCACTCAAGCACTTGGCAATTGGCAATAGGTCTCAGAAAATAGAGGAAAACTCTGTACTTAAACATGAAAGTGAACGTGTCATCAGAGGCCACTTGTGCAATTCATAGAAAATGGCATTTGCACAGCCTAAACCACCATTCACAAAAGCAACCAAGGGTCTCAGTCTTCCCGGGCAAAAACAAAACCCGCCAGAAATAATCTGGCTAGGCAAAGCCCAAATAACATCAGTGACCCTTATAATATAATAGCGTTGCTCTGAGATAGATGTAAACCAACTCTTCCATTTACCAAAATTGAACCATATTCATAACGAAAGAGTGGTAACTTAGCTTTGCAGTCTGCAGCAGTGCTCGTGAAGTGGTGCTAAACCAATAGCAAGATCCCCAACGCTCTTGCATGCACTTAGTACGCGTTTCACCAGACAGGTTTCTTCAGGGGGTAGCTAGAAAGCACTGTAAAATACAGACATAGCCAAATTAAAGAAATAGTGGCTTTTACACGACACACACTTTCAAAATATATTATAATGCATATATCCAGGTAACGAAACAGCAAAGGAGTGATGCATACCTGAAATTCACGAGATGAAAAGCACAAGCAGAATCCACTAACCGACGCTACACACCGCGCATGCGGGGTGAACCTTTTAAATAGTAGACGTAGTACTGCATTCTTTCCATTGGATGCAGTATTTCGATCTTCTCATTGGACACAATGTTTCATTCATTGGACAGCATATTATAAGCAGACCTCCCACTCAATCCGAGCATTAAGTCCCTGAGGGATCACTGTAGCTAACGTATGTATCCACCGTTGTTCTATCCATAAAAGAGTGCCTTCCTTAGTTTTGCCCTGGCGAGATGTAACAACAGAATCGATGCAAAAGCATCGGAGATCATCAAATTTATGTTGTAATTGTAGGCAGTGGTCAACAATCGGAGCTTCCCGACGTTGACATTTTAACTTACTTCTGTGTTCATTCATTCGTGTTTTGAACATTCGAATCGTCTTCCCAATATAGGCAAGACCGCAAGGACATAAAATACAGTAAATAACATATGTAGAAGTACAGGATGTATGATGTCTCAATCGATAAGTTTTACCATGATAGCTAAACTCATGAAGCTCTTGAGAGATGGAGCAGACATTGCATTCACCACAACGCGTGTGGCCTCCATCAGTATAGCATTGCGGAGACAGTGGGCGCAACACAGCAGGACTAAGCAACTCTTTAAGATTAGTGTTCCTCTGCCAAACGCACCGCATAGTTTTACTTCTACATATGTTATTTACTGTATTTTATGTCCTTGCGGTCTTGCCTATATTGGGAAGACGATTCGAATGTTCAAAACACGAATGAATGAACACAGAAGTAAGTTAAAATGTCAACGTCGGGAAGCTCCGATTGTTGACCACTGCCTACAATTACAACATAAATTTGATGATCTCCGATGCTTTTGCATCGATTCTGTTGTTACATCTCGCCAGGGCAAAACTAAGGAAGGCACTCTTTTATGGATAGAACAACGGTGGATACATACGTTAGCTACAGTGATCCCTCAGGGTCTTAATGCTCGGATTGAGTGGGAGGTCTGCTTATAATATGCTGTCCAATGAATGAAACATTGTGTCCAATGAGAAGATCGAAATACTGCATCCAATGGAAAGAATGCAGTACTACGTCTACTATTTAAAAGGTTCACCCCGCATGCGCAGCGTGTAGCGTCGGTTAGTGGATTCTGCTTGTGCTTTTCATCTCGTGAATTTCAGGTGTGCATCACTCCTTTGCTGTTTCGTTACCTGGATATATGAATTATAATATATTTTGAAAGTGTGTGTCGTGTAAAAGCCACTATTTCTTTAATTTGGCTATGTCTGTATTTTACAGTGCTTTCTAGCTACCCCCTGAAGAAACCTGTCTGGTGAAATGCGTACTAAGTGCATGCAAGAGCGTTGGGGATCTTGCTATTGGTTTAGCACCACTTCACGAGCACTGCTGCAGACTGCAAAGCTAAGTTACCACTCTTTCGTTATGAATATGGTTCAATTTTGGTAAATGGAAGAGTTGGTTTACATCTATCTCAGAGCAACGCTATTATATTATAAGGGTCACTGATGTTATTTGGGCTTTGCCTAGCCAGATTATTTCTGGCGGGTTTTGTTTTTGCCCGGGAAGACTGAGACCCTTGGTTGCTTTTGTGAATGGTGGTTTAGGCTGTGCAAATGCCATTTTCTATGAATTACACAAGTGGCCTCTGATGACACGTTCACTTTCATGTTTAAGTACAGAGTTTTCCTCTATTTTTTGACAGTATTGGCTCTGTTGTAATTTGACCATCCTTTATTTGTGTTGCACAATAGGTCTCAGAAACCATCCAGATTCGGTCTGGCAAGGAGCAGATTTCAGGTGCTCTTCAGGCTACCTCAGACTTATCTCATGCTGATGCTGGTGCTCAGGGCTGCCACAGATCTATATAAGATGGGAAGTTAAGATAGAAGGAGAAAGGCTGGGTACAGGGACACACACAGAGATGAATGGAACCCATTGATTACATATCCAGCCAATGATTATGAGTTCTGTTGGAAGAGAAATGAAGCCAAGATGGCAGACTCTGGATAGCTGTTGACAAATGGTCCTGTGAGACTCCTGCTACAGTTTTGGGAGCAAAGCTGGCCAGGCTGCTCCAATTCAGGAACTGGGTAGTTCTGAGAGGCTCTTCTGGCTCTGACATAGCGCAGCTGCCTTTGATTTGGGTGATCAACCCGACCAGACATCACTTCCAGCTCCTGCTTGTGTACTGGTGATATCAGATGAGCTTCCAGTGCTCTTACACTTTAAAGCAGGAGTTTCCAAACCTGTCCTGGATTCTTCCCAGCCAGTTGGGTTTTCCGAATATCCACAATGAATATGTATGAAAAGATTGCATACAATGGAGGCAGTGCATGCAAATCTCTCTCATGCATATTCATTATGTATATCCGGAAAACCCAATTAGCTGGGAGGCAAGTTTGAAAACCGCTACTTTTTGGGTTTTCATTGTTTATCTGTGCCCTGTTCAAACTCCTCAGTGTTTGGAAATAAACAAGTGAATATCTGTGGTGAGAGACATACACTTTCTCCTGCCAGGATTCTGCTGTCATAATGCCCCCTTATGACATCAGCACCTTTCACTCTCTCTAGGTTACATGGAGATTCATTGTAGGCTGCATCATAAAATGCACACCTGCAGGCTATCACAAAACCAAACAAACAACTTCAAAAAGAGTACCATCACTACTGGTATCTGCACTATGGAACTCCCTCCCAACGAGCCTGAGGGCACTAGATGACCTCACAGATTTCTGCAAAGACCTCAAAACATTGTTATTCATAGAAACATATGAACACTCAGGCAACATCCCCTATCCAAACAGAAATACTACTACCTCCACCAACTAAGCACGCACTCATCCTATCTACACACACAAACTTATCATACCACGTTATTAAATACCCTTGTGTTAAATGTTACCCTTCAATTGTACTGTCTAAATGCTGTTAAGTAACTGTACTGTCTAAATCTTTACATGTACCCTATTGTTAAATGTAACCCTCCAACTGTGATGTGACATGACCACCTAGATTGAAGGATAAGGTGGCATACAAATCTGTCTAAATAAATAAATAAATAAAATGGATCCAGAAGGGATTTTTGACATGAACTCTGGAGATCACGGCAAGCCTCCTTTTTCATTTTCCACCCACAGGGAAGGAAAATACTTTTTCAATTCATCAGTAACTAAAAAACTGCTTAAATAATATAGAGACATAAAAAATTTACCAAGATGATATGTTGGGCACTTTCTATTGCCCTACACACATGGCTGAGGTGGCTCTCCAAAGAATAAAAGCCATAGATTAGCAGAAGAAAAGCCAAAGTACAGAGGAGAGGCAGTTTCTGTTCTAGCATTGCAGTCACTGATCCTGAACTTGAAGCTGGCATAAGGGCTAGACTGCAGGATGGCTAACTAGGCTTGTTGGGGTAGGAACTGGGAACCTGGCTGACTGGAGTAATGGTGCAGGGGGGGGGGCGCAGGGCTGATTTTAGAGGAGGAAGATGGTAGGATGGGTAGGAATGTGCTAAAAGGGAAAGACTGGTTAACAGCATGGTGGGAGGAGAAAGAGCAAGACTGCACAGTGAACGGAAGAGATCAGCAATGACTCATAATGTGAAGGAAAAGGATATAAAAAGACAGCGGGAAAGATGTATGTCTGAAGAGCTTCCACTGCCTTGCCCAGAACAGACAAAATAGAGAAAATTCTTTTCAAAACTGACGTATGTGAAAGTAATTAAATGTCGGAAGTATAGCCATGAAGCAAAAATTCACCTCTTGAAGCTAACCTTCCATTTTACTCAAATTTGATTGAGCTCATTGTAGAGCTATCGATAAATAAGGTTAAACACCACAAAAAGTGTTACCAATAAAACCATGTGCAAAAAGCTTATAATAATTTGCCATAGTAAAGCTAAGCATACAAAAAATCCATGCTGAAACATTCTTGCAAAAGAAACAGGAGCAGGATTAGAACTTGTCTGAGTCCAGCAAGATCTAGTAGTTTTCAGCAGCAGCTTCAAAAGCTTCTCCAAAGTAGAAGTATGATGTTGCCAGTACATGAAATCGCGAAAATAGCAGACACAGCACTGCGTTTCGGGTGGCCAACTCTTACACGCCCTGCTTCAACGCTCAGTTAACTGCACCGACAATCTTCTGTCTTCACTGATCAAAAACGCCAGCGCATGCTCAGTAGCAGCCTGAACCCAGCCACAGGATTTGTCAACTTAAATAGCCAATCCCCAAGCAGTCCATCAAACATGAAAACTGTAGCGCTCAAATAATATATCAAAAGCCAGCAATCAAAGCAGACTAGCCCACTCCAGTTCCTTATTTAAGCCTGAAGGCTGAACTGTCGACCAACGAAAAATCCATTGTTGTTCCAACAGCTGCAGTTTTTGTTCACGATCTCCTCCCAGAGGATGTTGAGGTACATGGTCCAACACTCGCCATAAAAAATCTTCAAAAACATGATGGCAGTCTAAACAGTGTTGGACCAACGGGGCAGACAACACAGAATGTTTAATCCTGGAGGCATGCTCATTTAGACGGGTCTTCACTGGGCGAATAGTGCGGCCAATGTACAAAAGTTGACAAGGACAAATGAGTACATAAACTGCATGAGTAGTAGAACAATTAGTTGGTCTCGTGTGAACCCCACAGTAACATTGTAGCGGCAAACTGCAGTCAATGAATAAATCCAGGAGTCAA
This sequence comes from Ichthyophis bannanicus, assembly GCA_033557465.1. Classification (NCBI taxonomy): domain Eukaryota; kingdom Metazoa; phylum Chordata; class Amphibia; order Gymnophiona; family Ichthyophiidae; genus Ichthyophis; species Ichthyophis bannanicus. The sequence continues at coordinate 81,425,147 of CM066031.1, forward strand.
TTTACAGGGTCCAAACCAGTTTATTTGTGCACAGGCTCAGTCAGTCAAAGCTTTCAAGGAACTGAGCGGAGCTCTCCATAAAGACATAACTTTTTATACCACTTTTCTAGCTTGATACATGAAAACTTTCCATTGGTTCTAGCTCAATACATTTGATACATGCAAACATTTCATTGGCTATACATTCCCTTCAATTATCCAATTAGAAATCCCTCCGGAGTCTAGCAACTGGTCCCCCTCCCTCGGGACCGTTCTAACAATGGTCCAGTTCTTGACTTAACTTCAAGGCTAACCTTGGCTCCAGGAATGCATATTCTGAAACATTTCTGTTCTTTCACATACAAGAGAATAATAGAAGACTTATGAATTCATAAAAACTTCTGATTAAGCATTTCAAAACCAGTTTTCTTATTTCACATCACACACAAATCTTTGGTTCTTTTCTAGCTATAGTATGGGTTAGAATCCAGGCCTAAGTTACAGGCCTTTCATAGCAACAGGCCATGCTAGGCCATGGCCTACCACATTCCCCCCTTTGATTATTCTCACCCTGAATGTTAAGATGGGTGAGAAACAAATCACTTATACTTGAGTTGTTGCCATGTTATCTGGTATAGGCCGATACCGTCTCATAGCTAGGAGCTTAGCTGTTGTCTTTCTTTCTACAATATTCTCAATGACTGCAGATATATTATGTAGGTAGAGGGGTAAAATACATTGTCTCACTATATCTGTACAAGTATAGTAGGTATGATAAAGCAAAGTCTGTGTAATCTTTTCTCCAGTACGAGTAGTAGTTTTGCATGCAGCACAGGGTGGCAAGGCAAAAGTCAGTTCAAAGCACCCCAAGGCTGCTATCAAGATGAAACAGTAGAGAATCATGATGAAAGGTCTCTGAAGAATTAGTGCAAGTCTTTGAAATACCAGTGCAACTGTTGATAATTCTTGACCACGAAGTCTTCTTCTTCTTTACTGTACGTTGACCTGTTTTGCTCTTAGTAGCATGCAACAGGTGTAGCGTTGATTGTAGATCCTCAAGCTTCCGCTGTACATGACCTTACCAATTTCATTGGTAGGTGTGTTGAGCTCTAGATTCCAACGTATTTCAATAAACACAGTCCTTTTAGTTTGCACTGTCCTTGATCAAAATGGCACAAAGATTTTCAAATAATATAGTCCATAATACAGTCTCTTTCTGTTGATGATAATCTCTTCAGAATAAACAAATAGTCTCTTGAGATTCAGGAATTCTATATTAGCACAGTCTCTTTTCAAAATTTCCTGAATTTTTTTTAATTTGCTTGTCTTTGCAAAGTTAGCTGCAATGGAACTTCTGGATCATGTTCTGATGTTTACTGGTCTGGCTCTGGAGTTGTTGCTGATTTCACTCTGCTGTGATGAATCCAGGGTTCGAGGTCTGCAACTCTAACTGCTGTTGGGGTTAAGAAGATGACAACATAAGGTCCCTTCCAATGCGGTGTCAACGGTGTCTTTCTCCACTCTGATTCACACCGAGACTCCAGGCGTGAGAGGATGCAGCGGTTCAGTCAATAGCTGATCTCGTATCCACATAGGAAGACTCTGCAAAACAGAACTTAAAACCAATAGTTTTTGTCTAGTAATTTCAGATCCTATCTGTTTCATATCTCCTTTTATTCCCTATACAATAGGCGAGGGTTGCTCATACAAAATCTCATAGGGAGAAAGTCCTAATGACTTAGTAGGTGCTGAGCGTATCCTTAAAAGAGCTATTGGAAGTACTTGTGGCCATTTTAAATGTGTTTCCTGACAAAGTTTGGACAATTGAGATTTCAGAGTTCTATTCATACGCTCTACTACTCTGGGGTCTGTATGTTGTGTGTAACTTCCATTGTATCTGTAGAGCTTTAGCTAACTGTTGAGTTACTTGGGATATAAATGAGGGCCCTTTGTCTGACCCTATGACTAATGGTATTCCAAATCTTGGAACAATTTCATGAAGTAGGACTTTAGTGACCTCTCTGGCTTTCTCAGTTCTGGTGGGAAAAGCTTCTACCCACCCAGAGTAGGTACACACTAGAACAAGCAAGTAACGGTATCCATTTGCTTTTGGCATTTCAGTAAAGTCCACTTGAAAATTCCTCATGGGAGTAACTCCTGTTGATTGAATTCTTATTGGTAGATTAGGACCTTGCTTGGCATTGTTCTTGGCACATGTTTTACATTGGCGAGCTACTGAAGCTGTCAAAGGTCCCAACAAAGAAATATAAAAATGAGGTTTCAAAGCTTTTGTCATTGCAGTTTTTCCATAATGTGTTGCTTGTTGAAATGCTTGAACAAAGGCTAAACTTAATGCTTCAGGAATCACTATTTGTCCAGGAGGTTGACTTCCCTCCTGTGGTGGAAGTTCGTTCTATCCATCCATTTCTGAGTACTCCCCCTTCTTGTTCACAATAATAGTCCAATTCTTTTGTAGTATATCGGGGATCCCATGAATTAAGAGGTACAGGAAATAGAACTGCTTGAATTGTAGTATTCTGAGTTAGAGTCTGTCCGGTAATGGCTGCTTTACGAGCAGAGGCATCTGCAAATCTGTTCCCTTGTGCAATTTCTCTTTTTCCTGCTTGATGTCCTTGACAGTGCATAACTGCAACTTGCTTGGGGCCCATACAGCATCTAACAATGTCAATATCTCTGGGCCATATTTGATAGATTTTCCTCCTGAAGTTATCAATCCCCGTTCTCTGTACAAGGCTCCATGAGCATGCAATGTTGTGAATGCATACTTAGAATCTGTGTATACATTTATACAGAGTCCTTTTCCCAGTATTAGTGCTCTTGTGAGTGCTATCAATTCTGCTTTCTGTGCTGATGTTCCTGAGGCTAGGGCTGAAGATTCAAATACAAGATCCAGGGTTACTACAGCATATCCAGCACAACGATGTTCATTGACTACAAGACTGCTTCCATCCACGAAGAAAGTTTGTTCTGGATCTTCAAAAGGCACATCTGTCAGGTCTGGTCGACTTGAGAATACAGTATCCATGACTTCTATGCAGTCATGATCAGGAGGATCAGTTCCAATTGGTAACAGTGTAGCTGGGTTCAAGGCTTGACTGACCATCAATTGCAATCGAGGATTTTCACACAACATGCTCTGGTACTTTAGCATTCGTGAGTTGGTGAACCAGTAATTTCCTTTGTGGTCCATGAGGGTTTGAACAGAATGTGGCACTATTACACAGAGATTTTGTCCCAGTGAGCTTGTCTGCTTTAGTTACTAGAAGTGCTGTAGCTGCAATGGCTCTCAGACAAGGTGGCCATCCTTTTGCAACAATGTCCAATTGCTTAGATAGATACGCTACAGGTCGCTGCCAAGATCCAAGTGGCTGAGTCAACACTCCCAAGGCATTTTCTTGTGACTCATGAACATATAGACGAAATGGCTTCTGTACATCTGGTAGTCCAAGGGCTGGTGATGTCATCAGGGCTGTCTTCAGAGTCTTGAATGCTGTTTCTTGTTCAGGTCCCCATTCTAATGGAGATTGTTCCAATCCTTTGATGGCTTGTTAAGTGGTTTTGCAATTAGAGCAAAGTTGGGATCCATATACGACAGTACTCTGCGGCACCCCAGAAGGCTCTCACTTGCCTCCTGGTGGTTGGAGTAGGAATACTGCATACAGCTTCTTTATGTTCTGGTCTCAGGCGTCTAATTCTGCTGGACAACTGGAATCCTAGGTTTTTAACTTGTTGGACATAATTATGCCTTGGCTCTTGAGACTTTGTATCCAGCCTCATTAAAAAGGTGCAAGAGTTCACTGGTGGCTTGTGGACATTCACATTCTGAGTTGGTGGCTATAAGCAAGTTGTCCACATACTGGAGAAGAACCCTTTCCCCTGGTTTCACATAGTAGCTGGGAAGATCTTGATTTAAAATAGCACTGAAGAGAGTAGGTGAATTCTTGAATCCTTGAAGTAATCTAGTCCAGGTGAGTTGGCCCCGCCTTCCTGTTATGGGGTCTTGCCATTCAAAAACAAACAAAAGTTGACTGGTGGGGGCTAGGCGCACACAGAAAAAGGCATCTTTCAGGTCCAAAATGGTAAAGTAAGCAGCCTCAGCGGGGATCAGTCTCAAGAGAGTATAAAGGTTTGGTACTACAGGGTGGATAGTTTGCATCATTCACTCGCCTCAGGTCCTGTACTGGGCGATAATTCCCTGTCCCAGGCTTCTTTACTGGGAGAAGAGGGGTATTCCATGGTGATTGGCATTCTTTGAGGAGTCCATACTGCAGTAGTTTCATCAGATGGTGGTGAATTCCTTCAATGGCTGGTCACATGCACTGGTTCCACTCCTAGCTTGAGGGTGACAATGACAGGGGCTATGTTCTTCACTAGGCCAGGTGGATTATCTTCTGCCCATACTTCAGGTGGGGCTATGAGGTTGGTAGGTATACAGGAACTAGCTGGCTTGATTGGAGATGCACTATAGAACCGCTACTCTTCTTCTTGGGGAACAGTAAGCACCATTAACCCAGCAGGCTTTGGGTTCACAGTTATTTGCATTTCTCCCCGTCTGCAAAAGATATTTGGGCCTGGAGCTGAACAAACATGTCTCGGCCCAGAAGTGGAATTGGACACTCAGGCATATACAAGAACTGGTGCGTTATTTTCTGTCCCCCTAGTTCACACATGTGGTTCTGCAGGAGAGGCTTTGTGGCCTTAGCCTCAGTAGCTCTGACAATGGTGATGCATCAAGAAAACAAAGGGGCTACTGGCTTTAGTATTCTGCTCCTGTATCCCCATAAAGTCCATATATTGGTCCCCTATTTTCAGACTGACTCCTGGGGACCCAGGGAAACTTGGAGTCCGGTCTGGCCTAGTCTTCATTCATGCTATAGCCCTCTTTGGCTGCCACTCCCTCTATGGCTGCTTCCCTTTCTTGCTGGAACACTGTGCTCGGTTTATTTTTTCTAGGACTCTGCAATCAAGTACTCTCTCCTCCCCCCTGGTGGTGGAGTCAAGATACGGGCATTCACTTCTCTAATGTCCTTCTTCTCTGCAATGGGCGCACTGACTCGCACCCAGTGGGGGCCTTCATTTTCACGACCCCTTTTCACTTCCTCTGCTCCTTCGATTAGGAAAACCTCCTCCACATCATTCAACTAAAGTATCAGCAAGAAGTTCTGTTTTCTTCTTTATTTTAGATTCACTTTCTCTTTCATATTTATTTTCACAATTCACAAATACTTTCTGCGCTACTTCCATTAACTATCGTTCAATTTAGTGGCAGAAACAAAGCTGGTCAGCTGGCTAGTGCAAAGCTGGCCCTAGACCTAGTGCAATGGGATTGCGTGACCCTCTCTTTTACTGGTAGTTGTACATCTGAAGGCATACGGCAAACAGACTGAACTAGCAAATAAATCCCTGCTTGTAGTGTGATCGGTGGACTGTGGCCTACTCTGAGTACTTTAAACTGTGCTGTGTATGTCCCTCTGCTGCGGAGGTGGCTGGTGACATTTGCAGGGAGGTATTCCCCCCCCCCCCCCTTGCCCCAGGCTCTGGCAGAGTTGAGGGGACTGGCCTATAAAGATAATAAACGGGCAGGGGTTTTTTTTTTCCCCTCAAACATTTAACCAAGAATCCTATGTAGGGGAAATGATCAGGGAACTACGAGGCCAGGAAGCAACTAACACTGAAATCTTCATGGACTCTGACCCCCCTTCCTCCCCCCATGGTGACGTAGTTAACAACAGACAGAGGGGGCGGCCAGTCAGGCTGCATTTTCCTATGGACTACGAATCAGAACTATACAATAATGTTCCTCTGGGTGCACTTATTAGAAAAAAAAACACATATTATTGCTGTAAACAAAGGGTAGGCAGACAACATGAGCGTAGATTGATTGTAATAAGCATAATAGATGTGTGTGCTCATTCTAAACAGGAACAATTTAGATAAAGTCCTTAAAATATAAAGCTATTATTTTGCAACATGTGATAATCTGCACTTAAGCTGAATAGCGTCTCTGCAAAAGAAAGTACTTTAAATCTTACAGTTTAGGAAGGAGATATTCAAAGGACATTCCGGATACTTTTTCATAAAGTGGGTGGATATCTAGAATACATATACACTTTTTCCTTCCTATTTTATTTTTATTAACAATAAGTATGTCTTCTATGAGGTGCTTGCCGCAGTATATCAGGAACTAGAATTCAAGCAGGATTTAAATCACTTTCAAGTCGCGATCTGGTACTGCTGGCTCAGAATGGCTCTTATTTATTTTATTTTATTTATTTTATTTAGACAGATTTGTATACCGCCTTATCCTTCAATCAAAGCGGTCACAACACAATTGGGGGATACATTTAACACACAGGGATATGAGAGACATACACTAATACTTACAGGGAACATGGGCAATGGAGGGTTAAGTGGCTTACCCAAGACCACAAGGAGCATCCGTGGGACTAAAAACCCCAGTCCTTCCGGCCCAAGGTTGCTGTCCTCTAGTGGGATTTGAACCCCCGACCTTCCGGCCTGAAGTACCTTGCCCCAACCACTAGGCTACTCCTCCCTTAACCTCTACTTCGTAGGACAAAGGGAAAACAAAAGCAGTTTTCTTAATTTCTCTATTATTTCTGTCTGGACCATAAGATCTGCCTATCTGATTGGAATAAAGTATTTATTTTAAAGTTATATGCCGTAACATGTAATACTAGCTTTACAAAATCGTCCTCACTTGGTCCATGACCACAAAGCAGGGCTTGAAATATTAACGAGAACAGCTAAAGAGCTGGAAAGGGGTTAATAAGAACTTAACCCTTTCCTAGGCTAAGCCCAAAACTATCGGGATTCAAAATTCTGACTAAACATTCCTATTAAATTATATATAATACATGACCATAGCAGAAGGAACATCACTATTAAGACACATTGAATAAAACAGGTACAATTTTCCTAAAATAATCACAGATCAGCTCAGCTTCAGAACACTGAAAACAAGCCCTCACAGGGTTAACAGCTACATTCTTTCTCCAGACACGCCCCGTCTTTCTTGCTTGCCAGTCTCAGCTGTTCTGAAGGGAAACTGAAATAAGTGAGACAGATCCTTGATTTTAAAGTAACGTTTTACGTCTTCTTTCTTCCTTTCTTAATACTATTTCTCAATCGGTAAACTGTCACAAATTACCCAACAGAATAATCTCACATTTATACCAGAAGGGGAACTCGCAGTTTCAACAGATAACAAAAATCAGATACAGAAACACACAGTAAGGACAGACAAACTCCAAACGCAATTGCATTTCCCAAAAGCCCAATCCTGACTATCTAGGCTTACCAAAATTTTTTTACCATTACCGTTAATCATGATTTTTTTTTTACCAGAAGGAGTCAGTGGTTTCCTCTTGCGCTCTTAATAGCCCTTGCAAGAGTACTCAGACCGCTCCGGACGTGATCAGTGTCCTTTTCCCATTTTTCCCATTACCATATGGTTCCAGGTTCCAGTACTGTCTGACTTAATAATACAAAAAATCTATACTCACTGGATCTGGTCCCCGATACCACACCAGCTTCTGAGTTGGACCCTGGACTCCCCCGGGTCGGAGGTGTTGGCCAGCCGGACCCAATGGCCCGCTGAGGCAGGCAGAACCCTCTCCGATACAAAGTGATCGGCGGCGCCTTGAGGCTTCCCCTGCAGTCGGACAGACATGGCTCCAACCAGACCAAACCTCAAGGCAAATTACATGGATTACCCACTTGAATACCTTTTACCACTCGCACTTCCAGGCCAACACACCAAGAAATGTAGCGGCAAACTGCAGTCAATGAATAAATCCAGGAGTCAATTTACAGGGTCCAAACCAGTTTATTTGTGCACAGGCTCAGTCAGTCAAAGCTTTCAAGGAACTGAGCGGAGCTCTCCATAAAGACATAACTTTTTATACCACTTTTCTAGCTTGATACATGAAAACTTTCTATTGGTTCTAGCTCAATACATTTGATACATGCAAACATTTCACTGGCTATACATTCCCTTCAATTATCCAATTAGAAATCCCTCCGGAGCCTAGCAACTGGGCCCCCTCCCTCGGGACTGTTCTAACAATGGTCCAGTTCTTGACTTAACTTCAAGGCTAACCTTGGCTCCAGGAATGCATATTCTGAAACATTTCTGTTCTTTCACATACAAGAGAATAATAGAAGACTTATGAATTCATAAAAACTTCTGATTAAGCATTTCAAAACCATTTTTCTTATTTCACATACAAATCTTTGGTTCTTTTCTAGCTATAGTATGGGTTAGAATCCAGGCCTAAGTTACAGGCCTTTCATAGCAACAGGCCATGCTAGGCCATGGCCTACCACAACATCACAGAGAAAACCACGCCTACTGTCTGTCCCTAACCGTACTCAAGACTTTAACTCGAATTAGACAGCGCAGACATCATCCCATGCTGTCATGGCCCTGCGCTAGCTGGCAACATGTGTCCCAGTGCTCATTCAGCATCGATGTGTGCCAGAACACGTGTTGTCACTAGCGCCCTCTAGTAAAAGGGCCCCATGTGTCTGCACAGCGCTTTGTGTCTTGTGCTGTTATATAAATGATCTCCACATCTCCCATCCATACACACCCCCTCACCTACCAAGAACTCCCCTATCAGGCAAAGTAACTCACCAAGCATTCTGCGGGAGTGCATGCTATGGCTTTTGTACACCTATAAATTATTGTGCACACATACATTCATAGGTATATATATGCATAAGCAATTTGAGCACACTTTTAGATACCAAAACAAATGTCCAAACTATCCTGAAATGCCTAATACATACATGGAGAGAGAGATCATTATTCTTAATGGAGTTGGAAAATACACTTTTAGGAAGGAAAAGCTCCTCTGCACTGTAGAGATGAAGAGAACCTACTGACTACATGTTCAGCCAACGATTATGAGTCCCCTCTGGAAGAAAAATGAAGCCAAGGTGGCAAATTCTGTCTGGGCAGCTGTTGACAAATGGTCCTGGAAGACTCTTGCTACAGTTTTGGGGGCAAAGCTGGCCAGGCTGCTCCATTTAATGTACTGGGTGGTTCTGGGAGACTCTTCTGGCTCTCACACAGTGCAACTGCCTTTGATTCAGGTGATCAACTTGACCAGGCATCACTTCCAGATCATGCCTGTGCACTGGTGATATCAGTTGAGCTTCCTGTCTTCTTACTCTTTAGGGGTTCCTAAACGTTTCCTGGGGCCTACCCAGCCAGTCGATTTTTCTGGATATCCACAATGAATATGTATGAGAGAGGTTTCCATACAATGGAGGCAGCGTATACAAATCTCTCTTATGCATATTCATTGTGGATATCCTGAAAACCCGACTGTCTGGGAGGCAAGTTTGAGAACCCCTGCTTTAGGGTTTCCATTGTTTATGTTTGCTCTCTTCAAACTTCTCAGTGTTTGGAAACAAACAAATGAATCTCCTTGGTGAGAGACACTTTCTCTTGCCAGCATTCTGCTGTCATAATGCCCTCTTATGACATCAGCATATTTCACTCTCCTATAGGTTACATAGAGATTCATTGTAGGCTGCATCATAAAATGTATCCAGAGGGGATTTTGTGTTAGAAATGTTTTTAAAGTTTTTAAATGTGTTGTTTTTACAAAATATATGCAGAACATAGAATAGAATTAGAAATCTGTAAGATGTTGTTTGCTTGCATTAACACATTGGTTCATATATTCCATTTTCTTGTGCTGTACAAAATAAAGATATTTTTCTTGGTCTTGCAAAACTTAGGTTTCCCCCATACACCCCTCCCTTAGCTTCCCGGCTATTGCACATAAAACCTAGAAACTCAAGGACAAGAACACTGAAACATGCTGATACAAAAAAAATGCTAGATACAGAGAAAGAAAAGAACTCTGAAAAATAGGAAAAAACAAGCCATGGGCACAAGGGAAGGGGGGATCATATAGATTCCAACGCACCTCTTCATCCCTGCCAGCATGGATTTCGTGAAGCACATGGTGTAGAAACGCTACTGACAACCCTATTCAACACCCTTTCCATAGGGCTGGACAACATCAAACAAGGCTTTGTTCTAATATTCATGGACATTGCCACTGCCTTTGATACAGTAGACCACGAAGTTCTCCTTCAACGCCTCAGAGATAAGGGAGTTCAAGGTTCAGCTCTATCGTGGTGCGCATCTTATCTCACAGACCGTTGGCAACACGTCCGTTCTGGTCCTTCCACCTCTGACCCCTTCCTTCAAACTAAAGGTGTCCCGCAAGGCTCCTCCTTATCGGCATTACTATTCAACATTTACATGCAACCCATCTGCGACCTCATCCACTCATTTAACATCAACTGCCTGGTCTATGCCGACGATGTCTTGATGTACATGCCAATCTCGACTGAACATCTTGACCTCTCCCCTCTAATCAAATGCTTTGACGCAGTCACCGACTGGATAGACGCACAAAGGCTTAAGTTAAACTTCAAAAAGACTGAAGCCCTCTTCGTCACCAGGAATCCGGTTTTTATTCCACCACTATCCATCAAAGTTCGTGACGCAGAGCTCACATGCAAGACTACAGTAAGATACCTCGGAGTTACACTTGATCAGCAGCTTAATATGAAGGATCACATCAATAACATAACAAAAGCTGTCTATCATAAAATCCGGTCCCTTCGCCATCTTCGTCAGCTGTTAGAACCTGCGGACTTCCGAACTGTTTTTCAGGCCCTAATAATGCCTCACCTTGACTATGCTAATGCGATATTACATGGCCTACCAAAGAGTACGACCAACCCTTTACAACTTGCTATGAATTCTGCTGCAAGAATCCTTCATGGAGCTTCCAGAAGATCCCACATTACCCCAATACTAAAACAGTTGCACTGGCTTCCCATACATGCCAGGATCTCCTTCAAGGTTCTAACAATTTATTTAGACAGTTTTTGTATACCGCCTTATCCTTCAATCAAAGCGGTCACAACACAATTGGGGGATACATTGAACACACGGGGATATGAGACACATACACTAATACTTACAGGGAACATGGGCTATGGAGGGTTAAGTGGCTTGCCCAGGACCACAAGGAGCATCTGTGGGACTAGAAACCCCAGTCCTTCCGGCCCAAGGTTGCTGTCCTCTAGTGGGATTTGAACCCCCGACCTTCCGGCCTGAAGTACCTTGCCCCAACCACTAGGCTACTCCATAAAGCCATCAAGAAATTCCCAGCTACTGCTATCACCGACCTAGTATCCATCACACCTCCTAACCGGCTAAGGAGATCGAATGCTGCAAACACCCTCATTCTACCTAAGGCAAGCACTAAGTGCTCCCAAGCTACCAGATTTAGAGCCTTTGCCTTTTTCGCACCATCTTGCTGGAACACACTACCGGCGGCTATCAGAACCATCAGCGATCTCTCCCAATTCAAGAAGAAGCTAAAGCATCACCTTTTTCTCCTTTACTACGATGTTGCAGTCCCCCCCCCCCCTCACTCACCTACCTCCACACCTCATGGTAGCTCCTCAAGCCCACACATCTTACACCCCTAGTCTGAATACCCGCAACCACACCTTAACCGCCTCCATACTTAATCCACCTTGAGAATCTTGTGCAGTGCACGTACCCATGTATATAGTTACATTAACTGTCTTGTATATAGTTATCTTGTTCTCCCTGTCAAGAAAATTGTTTATTGTATACCCAAGTTATTTTTACCTGTTTATTGTAAGCACAAATCACTAAACTGAGATGTGCAGGTTTAATGTTTATTGTAAACCGCACTGATCTTAAATAGCGCGGTATAAAAGAAAATGTAATAAATAAATAAATAAAATAAAAACTATAAGACTGGTAACATAACCATAAAAGGAATAAGGTAAAAAAAGGAGAGAGAGGTAAAAGGGGCAGGGATTAAGAGGTGGAGATTCACATGACCTAAACAACAATCACTAATAGGTAGGAAATTAGAAATACTTACAATGTAGCAGCAGAGCGCAGACAAACCAATAATACCAGGAGTCTGTTCAGAAGGTCCAAATCATTTATTTGTGCACAAGTCTCAAGCAGAATCAAATTCAAAATGGCTGAGCGATGTTCTCTGGCAATACAACAACTTTTATAGATTTTTGCTCCATTCTAGGTATAGAAAAACATTTCATTGGTCCCGGTAACCTCCCGTACCTCTTCTATTGGTCCCGGTACTGATATGATTATCCAATTGTGTTTGAAGTGGGCTCAGCACCTGCTCACCCCCCTTCTAGTCCCAATTACAATGGCCAGTTCACCAACTTGTTACTTTCCTACTTCCAAGGCCATTGAGCCAGTTTGCACGTGTAGGGAAGCAGGGCTCTGCAACCTCTCTGTCAGCAGCTTCAATTAAATCCCTTGCAGCTGTATTTTCTTATCAGTGGCTTTTAAACATATTTTTCTGCATCTTTCCAAGTTTCAATTCTGCTTATCTAAGCTAATTCAATTGCTTTACTGAGTTTTAATTCTATAATAGCAGCATATTGGGGGATGTGCAATTCCTATGGGCCTCTTCACAGGCTTCATTTACAGGTCAAGCTAGTTAGGCCTGCTTGCTTATGTTAGACACTGTGGATCACAGGCTTTCACCTGCCACATTCCCCCCTTTGATTAATCTCACCCTATTACTTAATAAGGTGTGAGAGTTAAATCACTTATCTTTGGTTACACTATGGCCGGAGGATTCCGATTATATACAGGAGGTTTTGGTTGGTATAAGGCCATAATCTTAGTTGCGGTCTTCCGCTCAACTGTACTTTCAATAGCACTATGAACAGAGCGCACACAACATGGGATTATGCATGGCAATAAGAAAATCACAGCAACAACTATTAGTACTAGTATAAGGAAAGTCTTAAGTCCTCCTAGCCATGCGAAAAGATTAGCAAACCAATTAGGAAACTTTAGTGAATGCCAAGTTTGTAATGGCACATAAGCTTGTTTTCGCATAGTTTCAGCAATTTCTTCAACCACTTGACCTTTATCATCTATTTTCAAACAACAATTAGTTAAATTCAGCTTACCACATACTCCTCCTTCAGCTGCCAATAAATAATCAAGTGCTAAGCGGTTTTGATATATAGCAGTGCGCATTTGGGTACTCTGTCTAGCTAAAAGTGTGAGAGCTTGGCTAGTCTCATTGGTTATTATTTCAACTACTGCTTGTAAGCGGATAATACGATTAATCATATAGATTGGGGTTCGATAACCCCACATACCATCATCATTCCAGGTGGCAGGCCCATAATATTCAATGATTCTTTCTGGTGGCCATTCATCACCCTTCCACTTCTCCCACTTGCCTATCTGGAGGGGTGCTCTCTTCTGTCTCAATGCTCTTTTGTGTTTGTGATTAGTTGTGTACACTGGGTATCCTAATTGTTCTCCATGTTCTGTGTTTAGAAGAAAGAAAGGTCTGATGGTCCCTAAGACACACGCCCCTCCCCAGTGTGTAGGGAGTCGGGCATATGCTCGGTTTCCACAGATCCAGTATAGGCCAGATGGGGCTTGCCAGGCATGAGGCTTGGCAAGATTAGTCCATAAATGAGCAAGCTCAGGAAATCTGGCTAATGGATTAGGGGGTTCAGGTTCTTTAATTCCTGACCACCAAGACGTCTTTTTGGTGGTATCATTATAGAACTTCTGGCTAAGACAGATCAGCTGTCCTACCTGTTGTTTGAACTGGGGTCCAGTTCTGGCATAGCAAAGACGTCCAACTATTGAGTGCGCTAACACCCATTCGCTGGTAGTCTTATGTAGTTCAGTTTGATTGTAAGTCATAGAATAATTCAATTCTTGGGCTTCCCATGGCCATTGGTCACCCATTTGTGTCCCCCCACAAAAGTAACAATCTGAGATTTTTAGACTGGATACTACTGCTCCAGCTAATTTGAGAAATAAGTTCTGAGAGGGATGGGGAATTTCAAACTTATTCACATGCATGGCTTCATAGAATGTGTCGTGGATATGGTACTTAGATGATTTATGGGCTTGGGTATTTAATTTTATATATATTGTGGTTCCCGGATCTGATCCAGACCCCGCAATTTGTAGACCAAATCGGAATCCTCGTTTCCAATTTTCAGGTCTCAGAACAACCAACTCTAAGGGATTGCAAGCATTTTTCTTGCATTTGTCTAGGTCTTTGACATATGGCTTCCGCAATGCAGCCATTCGATTATCTCTGGGATTCTCTACCATACCAATCCAGGTGGCATAGAAGACACATTCCCATCTTGGGCAGAAGTAATCTGACTTTGGGGCTGTACTATATACATCGGCTGAGACTTTCTTTCCTGTGCATACTCCCCATCCAGTGGTCCCTTCTGGACACATATATTTGTCATTCCATGAGTATGTTTTTTCCCAATTACCACACTTAGAACGACTATCTCTGTTGATTACTTCACAGGCATCAAAATACAAAATAGCATATTTACTAGGATCTGTGAGTGGGCGTGTGGCATTGATCAAAGGTCCATCTGCATCTTTCCATCGCATTTCCAAGGTGTAATAGGATGGATTCTGATGCGGATTAAAGCATACTTTAGATTTACCCTTGGTACAAACATTCAGTTCAGTGGTGTTATAAATACACCGAGTCACTTTACCAGTGCAGGAATAGTAAGAGTGATAAATCAAAGTCTGAGTTACTTTCAGTCCAGTCCGAGTAGAAGTAATGCAAGCAGTGCATGGAGGCAAAGCATGAGTCAGTTCAAAGCCTCCAAAACAGGCAACCAGGGCAAAGCAAAGATAGGGATACATGTTGATTGGAGTTCTTCTGAATCCTCAGCTTGAAAATCTTGACCACGACGTTCTTTTCTTCGTCCCGTTTGCTAATGAAGCAATTCAACAGGTGCTGAGTGTTGATTGAAGATCCTCAAGTTGTTCATCACATATTAACCAACTTATCAACTTTAGTTGGCTCTGAAATATGGTCAATCAATGTAGCATCAAAGTAGTGTGTAAAATCACACACGAGGTTCGTTGAAACAAACTCTTGCTGTATGGAAAACAGCAATCCTCTTCGAAAGACTTGGCTACTGCAGGGCACTGTGATAAAGTGTCTAAGCTGCTGGTTGCCGTCTCAGAGTAACTCGCAAAGGTGCATCAGGATGCTGCTCTGCTGTCCACTGCTCAGGCTGCGGGCTTGACTCTGCTGTGGTGGATCCAGGAATCGATTTCTGCTACCTTTACTGCAGTTGGGGTAGACAGGATGATGGTGTATGGTCCCTTCCAATGGGGTTCCAGCGGTGTCTTCTTCCAATCTTTGATTCACACCGAGGTACCAGGCTGGTAGGGATGCAGGGGTTCCGTCAAGTTGATAGGCAACTGGTCTTGGATCCACGCATGGAGAGTCTGCAGAACAAAACTAAGAGCTAGGAGTTCTTGCCTGGTTATTTCTGAACCAATTTGGGCTAGACTTCCTTTAATTCCCTGCACTATTGGTGGGGGTTTACCATACAGAACTTCAAAAGGGGAAAATCCTGTTGACTTCACAGGAGCTGAACGTATTCTGAGTAAAGCTATTGGGAGTACTTGGGGCCACTTCAGGCGTGTCTCCTGACAAAGCTTAGATATTTGGGCTTTTAAGGTACGATTCATTCGCTCAACTTTCCCTGAACTCTGGGGTCTGTATGCAGTGTGAAGTTTCCACTGTATCTGTAGGGCTTTTGCTAACTGCTGAGTAATCTGAGAAACAAATGAGGGCCCATTATCTGACCCTATTACTGCTGGAATTCCAAATCTAGGGACAATCTCTCTCAGTAAAACTTTGGTGACTTCTCGAGCTTTTTCAGTTCTGGTTGGGAAGGCTTCTACCCACCCAGAGAAAGTACAAACTAATATTAATAAGTAGTGGTATCCATTGGCTTTTGGCATTTCAGTAAAATCAATTTGCAGGTGGTGCATGGGGGTTACACCTCCTGACTGAACTCGGGGTGCTGGTGTGGGACCTTGCTTGGCATTATTTTTGGCACAAATTAGACACTGACGTGCTACTGAAGCTGATAGGGCTGCTAACATGGTAATGCAGAAATGTGGTCTGAGTGCTTTTTCCATAGCACTTTTTCCATAGTGTGTGGCTTCGTGGAAAGCTTTGACAAAGGCTGGACATAACAATTCAGGGATTACTATTCGTCCTGGGGGTTGACTGCCCTCTGCTGGTGGCAGCTCAATCCACCCATCTTTCAGTACTCCATCTTCCTTATTACAGTAGTAATCTAATTCTTTGGTGGTATATCGTGGTGTCCATAAATTCAAGGGTACTGGAAACAAGGCTGCCTGCATCGGCATGGCTTGTGGCGAAATTTGTCCTGTTATAGCTGCTTGTCGTGCTGAGGCATCTGCAAATCTATTTCCTCGAGCAACTTCTCCTTTTCCTGCTTGATGTCCTCTGCAGTGCATGACAGCTACACGAGTTGGGGCCCATACTGCATCAAGTAACATCAGTATCTCTGGGCCATACTTGACTGATTTTCCTCCGGACGTGATGAGCCCTCGTTCTTTATAGAGAGCTCCATGGGCATGTAGGGTGGTGAAGGCATACTTAGAGTCTGTATATACATTTAACACAAGTTTTGCACCCAGCAGTAGTGCTCGAGTAAGTGCTATCAATTCTGCTTTCTGGGCTGATGTGCCTGAGGCTAGGGCTGATGACTCAACAACTTCATGTTGGGTGACTACTGCATATCCGGCGCAGCGTCGTCCATTGATGATGAGACTGCTTCCATCTACGTAATAGATTTGGTCAGGATTGTCTATGGGCACATCTGTCAGGTCAGGTCGGCTTGAGAATACAGTGTCCATGACTTCTATACAGTCATGCTCTGGGAGTTCTTCACTAATAGGTATCAGTGTGGCTGGATTCAAGGCATGGCTCACTTCCAGTTGTATCTGTGGGTTTTCACATAACATGCTCTGATATTTCAACATTCGGGAATTGGTGAGCCAATGATTTGCTTTCTGTTCCATAAGGGCAAGGACTGCATGTGGCACAGTGACTCGTAGATTCTGTCCTAGTGTGAGCTTGTCTGCTTCACTCACTAACAATGCTGTAGCTGCAACTGCTCTCAGGCAAGGTGGCCATCCTTTGGCCACAGTGTCCAATTGTTTCGATAGGTATGCTACAGGTCGCTCCCAATTTCCCAATTTCTGAGTCAACATGCCTAAGGCATTTCCTTGTGCTTCATGTACAAACAAGTGGAAAGGCTTGTGAACATCTGGTAGTCCAAGGGCCGGTGATGACATCAATTCTCCCTTTAACGTCTTGAAGGCTGTATCCTGCTCAGGTCCCCACTCCAGTGGCGACTTTTCTTCTCCTTTTGTGGCTTCATACAATGGTTTAGCGATTTGAGCAAAGTTGGGAATCCAGATTCGGCAATATCCTGCTGCTCCCAGAAAGGCTCTGACTTGCTTTCTGGTAGTTGGGGTTGGAATTCTGCATACTGCTTCTTTTCTTTCTCTGCCTAACTTTCGGCTTCCTTTGGTTATACGAAAGCCCAAGTATTTCACTTCTTTTTGGCATAGTTGTGCTTTTGCTCTGGAAACTTTGTATCCAGCTTCATCTAGTAGCTGCAAAAGGTCTTTGGTGGCTTGTATACACTCACTTTCTGATACAGCAGCTATCAGCAGATCGTCCACGTATTGGAGAAGCACTCTCTTCCCCGGGGCCACTGGATAGCTTGAAAGGTCTTGATTTAGTGCAGCGCTAAAGATGGTAGGCGAATTCTTGAATCCTTGGGGTAATCGTGTCCAAGTAAGTTGGCCCCCTCTTCCAGAGATAGGGTCCTGCCATTCAAATGCAAATAATATCTGACTTATGGGGGCTAATCTTATGCAAAAGAATGCATCTTTTAAATCTAGTACAGTAAAGTGGGTAGCTTCAGCAGGTATCAGTCCTAGAAGAGTGTAAGGATTGGGTACAACTGAATGTATGGTCTCAACTGCTTCATTCACTCTTCTTAGATCTTGCACTGGGCGGTAGTCATCTGTTCCAGGCTTTTTCACTGGCAAAAGTGGAGTGTTCCATGGGGTTTGACATACTTTTAAGTAGGCCATGTTCTAGTAATCTTTGCAAGTGGCGGTGGATGCCTTCAATTGCAGCTCTTGGGAGAGGGTACTGCTTGACATGTACTGGTGTAGCACTAGGCTTGAGAGTTACAATTATTGGAGCTATATGTTTGGCTAGGCCTGGAGGACTGCCTTCTGCCCATACTCCAGGTGGCGCATCAATGCTTTTCAAAGTTTGTACAAAGTAGGTGTCTTGGGTAGATTCATCACTGTAATATCTCCATTCTTCTTCTCGGGGAACTGTAAGCAGCATTATTCCTGCAGGCTTGGCTTGAGAATTTACTTTCATTTGCATTTCTCCTTTTTCAGTAAAGGATATTTGGGCTTGTAGCTTGGCTAGCATATCTCGTCCCAGTAGTGGCACTGGACATTCAGGCATGTAAAGGAATTGATGAGTTATTTGTTGTCCTCCTAGACTGCATATGCGATTCTGAAGAAAAGGTTTTGTAGCTTTGGCACCAGTTGCTCCTACAATGGTGACTGCTTTTGTAGAAAATGGGGCTATCTTCTTGTCTACTACTGAATGTTCTGCTCCAGTATCAACCATAAAGTTCATAACTTGGTCTCCTATTTGTATTCCGACCATAGGCTCCTGGAGACCTAAAGCAAATTCGGAGCCCGGTCTGTCCTAATCCACGTCATCTTCATCATGGGCTGTTGTAGCCAATGCTTGTACGGCTTCTCCTCTTTCTCGCTGGTATTGCTCTCGATTGGCTCCTCCGTGGTTTCGGGGACGGCCTTGTCTTCCTTCTCTCCATTGATGATTGTTTTCGTCATCTTGGTGGGCGTCTTCGAGTTGCGGGCATGCATCTCTCCAATGTCCTTCCTCCCTGCAGTAGGCACATTGGTTTATGCCTAGCTGGGGCTGGCTTCCGCCTCGGCCCCGCCCCCTTCCTCTGCTCCGTCGACTAGGGATACCTCCCCTTTTCTGTTCAACTATGGCCGCAGCCAAAAAATCAGCTTTCTTCTTCATCTTTCGATCACATTCTCTCTGCCTTTCATTATCACGATTCACATACACTTTATGAGCGACTTCCAGTAACTGAGTTGCATTCATGCCCACAAACCCTTCTAATTTCTGTAATTTACGTCTAATGTCTGGTTGAGACTGATTTACAAAAGCAGAATTCACCATGCATAAACTTCCTGGTGCATCGGGATCATAGGGAGTATACATTCTATATGCTTCAGTTAATCTTTCATAAAACACTGCTAGGCTCTCATCTATACCTTGGGTAACTTCAGTAACTTTGGAAAGGTTCATAGCTTTCTGGCCCCCCCTTTTCAGGCCTTGTATAAAGCCTTGGCGAAAACGGGCTAGGGCTCTGGATCCTCTTTCTGTATTTGGATCCCATCGGGGGTCTTCATTCAGGAATTCTCTCTGGGCCACTTCCCGATTATCTATTCTTTCCTCCCCCCTTTCTCCTGGAGCTACCGGGTTATCTGCCAGCCAGTCAATAGCTGCTTTTCTAATTCGTGTCCGTTCCTCTGTAGTAAATAAGGTGGACAGAAGCTGGCGGCAATCTGCCCATGTTGGTTGGTGAGTTTCCATAATAGTATTCACTAATTCTGTAAGCTCTTGGGGTTTATTGGTATAGGAGGCATAATGTGTCCTCCAATTTAACAAATCAGTGGTAGAGAAGGGGACATACACATAGCTTAGGGGTCCCGCCACCACCTCATTATCTTCATTTCTTACCGGTATTCCCAGGACTTGCCGTAAAGGCATCATCTTGGCAGTAGATGTCTTTTGGGATCTGAGAGATATTTTCGTAACTTTCCTGTCAGGGGTTATTTTCTTCTTCTCTACGTGCTTTACTTTAGATTTACTTTTTACTGGCAAACTAACACTGGCAGCCGCTTTTACACTGTCAGTATCACTCGGGGAATTTTCAGTTTCTTCCTTCTCTGTTTCTGTATCTGATTCTCCTTTTTCTGTCTCGGTAGAATCATCTTCTTCAATTAAAGGGAGCTCATCTACCTGCTCTTCGGGTGATGGCTCAGGGGTTGGGTCCCGTTCCCGCTGGCTCTGGGGCAGGACGCGGGGTTGCTCTCACTGGGCGCGGGGTTTGGGGCTGTCGGGTAATCACTTCTGGGGAATCAGGATCTACCAGGATGGGTTTCTTCCTGGACTTTTCATCTTTCCCTTTCTTTCTAGGCTGTTCTATTTTCTGACTATAATCTGTCTTTGCTAACATTATTCTGCACTGCTCTTCATAACAGCGCTTCGCCCAAGGGGGCGGATCTTCACAAATACTTAACCAGGGGGCGGAGCCCGATGTCCAGCGGGATGGTCGCATAACGCTGAGGCTCCCGAGAGGCCTACTCAGAATCCTGAATTAACACCGGACATACTTGAATTTCTGCTCTGATCTTGCCGGGGCACATTGGTGAGATGGCGGGGACCAAACCTACGCGCCTGGAATTTGGATCTCCAGCGGCTTCTCACGGCAAACGCTCCAAAACTGAACCCCCGTCCCCGCAGAAGGGGCTGGCTTTGCGCGAGGGCCCTGAAATGCAGCAGGAAATCCTCGCAGAGATCAGAGGGGTTAAGGACCTCGTGCAGTCAAACGGTGAAGCACTCCGAGCGCTGCGGGAAGATCTTGGTGTATTGCAAGGCAGGCTAGAGGGGCTCTCTTCGCGTCAGGACAAAATGGAGAGCGTATTAGACTCCCACGCGGTCCGGCTGTCCAAACTCGACAAAGTTGAACGTCAGGTGCGGGCCTTGCAGAAAGAAGTGGAAGATGGCAATAATAGAGCGCGCCGCAATAACCTACGACTCGTGGGCATACCGGAGGGAGCGGAATCGGGAGACATGAAGGAGTTTTTATATAAAATCCTCCCTTCCTTGCTCCAAATCACCTTTACCAAAGAATTGGAGATCGATCGCGCTCATCGTGTACCCACAAACATAACGCTCAACAGGAAGACCCCGCGGCCTATCATCTTTCGACTTCTGAGATATCAACATGTGGATCAAATTCTCAGTGCCTCTCGGGCAAAGGGCCATATGGAGTTTGAGAGCCATAAGATCTCCTTCTATCCTGACTTGGCTAAACCCACGGTCGACCGCCGAAAGCGCTTTCTGGAATTCCGGCAGAGGCTTCAACAACTACAAGCACGCTATGGCCTGATGTACCCGGCCAAGCTCCGAGTCACGCTTCACAATCAGACAAGAACATTTGAGGACCCTGATCTACTAGCGGAGTTTTTGGATGCTAAAGAAGCCGATTTGATGCGTTGACTTCCAGAATATTCCTGCCAGTATTCTCATATCCGCTGTGCCTGCCATATTGGATTTGCCGCGGCTCAGCAAAAGTCTGCCGAGGGCGGTTTGTTGCCTTATCTTGATGATATCTGTGACCCGACTCCATCTACCCATCGTAGCCTCGATGAGTATCAGAGACAGTGTTAATTATGGACTCTGGTGATTTTTTTTTCTTTTTTTTTATGTCTCTATCTTCCTCTCTAGGGCCTCCTCCCGCAGACATATGGTCGCCATTTTCATTGGGGGTTTTGCTTCTTCTCTAAGTTACTTTGGTACATACTTTTCAATATGGGGTGTATTAGTCAGCAGACTCGGTGATTATATCATTGTTGTACAGATTCTGATTATGTTGTATGTTTTCAAGCGCCCTTATCTAAAATGTCTATTACCGATCGATGGCACCATGTAAGATTTTATCATTGAACGTAAAAGGAATCAATAATCCGATAAAACGGAAGAAAATCCTAAGCTATCTAAGTCATGAAGCTGCGGATCTGATTTTCCTCCAAGAAACGCATTTAAATTCGAAGGAAACTCTTAAACTCAATATTAAACCTTACATGGTGGCCGCCTATTCTCCAGCCGTTTCTAAGAAATGTGGGGTTGCCATACTGGTTAGGAAATCTCTGCATGCTACTATTATTGCGACTAGCTCAGATACAGCAGGTAGATGGTCCAGAGTTCACCTCAAGATAGGTAACCTTGAAGTTACATGTATATGCCTTTATGCTCCTAATGTGGATGACCCTGCCTTTTTTGCTACCATTGCTCAGGTTGCGCAGGCCTCTGCTAATACTTCATTGATAATAGGGGGGGATTTCAATTTAGTTCTTGATCCCCTGATTGACAAACAGCCGCCTAGGACAAGTGGTCCCCCCAAGAGTCACACCACGCTTACCTCTGTGATCAAAGATCTTGCTTTAGTCGATCTATGGAGGTTACTACACCCCAATGAGCTTGACTTTACCTTCTTTTCTTCCCCTCATAAATCCCAGTCTCGCATAGATTTCTTTCTCATATCAAAACTGTTGGTCCCTCAGGTGGACACTGCAAAGATTCACTCCCAACATATTTCAGATCATGCTGCTATCTCTTTTCAATTACACACTACTGCACCCCAAGGGAATTCGGGGGCCTGGTTCTTTGATAGAGCCCTATTAACTCAGCCAGAGTTCCAGTTAGAAATTCGAGCAGCCATACAGGATTACTTCCATTTTAATTTACCCCAGGACACTGCAAATTGGGCTTGGTGGGAGGGTTTCAAAGCGGCCATTCGTGCAACGATCACTAGTTATCAAATTCGCCTGCGGAAACAACGCAAACAGCAGCTACTTATACTAGACCAACAAATCAAAGCAGGCGAACGAGTTCTAACGTCCCGTACTGATCCATGCGTCTTAGTTCGCTTACAGCGTCTCCGTTTTCAATATAATGCAATCCTCTCTACTGCAGCTTCTAAGAGTATTGAGCTTCAACGAGGGACATACTACCGTGAAAGCAACCGAGCCGGTCGACTTTTAGCCAACGCCTTGAAAGGTCAAAAAGAAGCCAAACGCGTAGCGGCCCTTCGAGCCCCACAGGGAGGGGGCATACTGACCACAGACTCCGATATCGTAGAACTCTTTCGGGATTTTTATACCCGTCTATATCAATCTGAATGTGAATTCTCATCAGAGACCTTCGAGCGATTGTTTTCTGGTATTCAGCGGCCGACCCTTTCTGAAGCTGATAGGGATGCGCTAGATGAACCCTTCTCTACTTCAGAGATCCAATCTGCCCTAAAACGCACAGCCTCGGGTCGAGCCGCCGGGCCTGATGGTCTCCCGACCGAATTCTACAGAACGTTCAGTGCAGATTTAGTTCCCTACTTAAAACTCTATTTTACTGCCCTTGCGGTAGATACATCCTCTTTGGGATCCTTTTCTGCAGCTAATGTGGTAGTATTTGAGAAAGAAGGCAGAGGCCCGCTGCTAACCGCCAACTATCGTCCAATCTCCCTACTTAATGCCGACTATAAGATCTTCGCAATGATCTTGGCCTCCCGGCTATCTGACAGGATGGCCACCTTAATCCATCCCGACCAATGCGGTTTTATACCCGGCCGATCCACCGCTGACAATGCTCGGACCTTGTGCCATGTGCTATCCAGTGCTGCCAACTTGGACCACCCCTGGGTGGGTCTTTCCCTAGATGCTGAAAAAGCCTTTGATCGCCTAGAATGGCCCTTTTTATTTGCAGTTCTCCGATGGTATGGCTTTGGGGAGGGCTTCCTCCGATACCTCCAAGTCATGTATACTCAACCCGTTGCCAGTATTTGTGTAAATGCTATTAAGTCTCAGCCTTTTAATCTCCAAAGAGGCACGCGTCAAGGTTGCCCCCTATCACCAATGCTCTTTGATCTCGCTCTTGAACCCCTCGCCCTCCTTATTAGACAGTCTGCACGTATTCGAGGTGTCCCCTTCAGTCACAGAGAGATTAAACTCTCTGCATATGCAGATGACCTTATGCTCTTCGTATCCCTTGATTCGGTTCCAGCTGTCTTGGATCTGATTGATGGATACTCGCAATTATCGGGCTATAAAATAAACTGGACCAAATCCGTAGCATTCCCACTGAACCGCTGGGTACATGAGGCTGACATGCAGGCCTTTCCTTTCCTTTGGCAATCCCGCATGGTGAAATATCTTGGGGTCCATTACTGTTCTCCTTTAGAAGACACTATTAGTTTTAATGCCAAAGAGGTAGTCTCCAAAGTCCGTGAGCTCACAAATCGTTGGTCTCCCTTATCCCTTACATGTTGGGGCCGCCTAGAAACTGTGAAAATGATGATAGTCCCCAAAGTGAACTATATTTTAGAAATGCTGCCATGCTTACTCCCGCTACACACTTACAAAGATATTGAGGGCCTTCTCGTCCGCTATCTCTGGCAGGGCAAACCACCAAGGATAGCTAAACAAAAACTACAGTCTGCGAAGGAACTAGGGGGTACCCGCTTTCCTGATTTTCTCAGATATCATCAAGCCTTCTTACTTAAACAAGGTGCCCGATGGCTAGATGCCTCGACAGACAGCAGACCAGTTTGGCTTGACATAGAGGAGGAGCTTAGTGACCCAATTCCGTTGATCCATCTCCCCGGTATGTCCCATCAAGTAGACACCCGCCATCCCCCAATGATTGTCGATACTCTTGCGGCCTTTAATACTCTCATTCTATCACTGGGCCCAAACGTATGTCCTCAGGACGGACTCCCGCTGTGGAATAACCCCAGAATTCAAGTCCTAAATAGAACGATAGCATGGAAACCCTGGTACTCTAGGGGGATCTGGACACCCCAACAGCTCTTCTCTGCAGCTCGTTGGAAAACCTTTTCTGATTTACAAAAGGAATTTGCGTTACCAGCGAAACATTACTTTCAATTGATGCAGCTTCAACACTGCCTCAAAAGTGCTCGAATCCTGCCGCCCTCTGTCTCTACTGAGGACGGGCTATTAGACCTAATTCACTCTATTAGTAGTACACATGGGGTAGCCTCTAACTTTTATAAACTATTATGTCAGGGTACAGATACTGCTACTTGTAGAGCCCAACAAGCCTGGGAGCGCGAACTGCAAATCACTTTAACCCCTGTGCAATGGAGCGTTTTCTGGAGCAAAGTAGTGCGGGTTTCTCGATCTGCCTCAGTTACCCAAACTCTCTTCTTTTTTGCACATAGATGCTTTTATACTCCAGAAAAAATAGCCAAATGGAACACAACTGCTAGGGACCAGTGTTGGTCTTGCCATACTGCTGTGGGAACCCTCGCTCATGTTATTTATGAATGTCCTCAATTACAGGTTTACTGGGGGCGGGTCTGGGGTCGTATTCAATTTATCTTACACCTCCACGAGCCCCTTTCTTGGAAGATTGTGGGACTCCGCTCAGTGGCGGAGGTCCCCTCTCTTCCTAAGAAGGGTCGCTTTCTCCTTGATTTCATGCTGGGTATAGCTATATGTTTAATCACGAGGAATTGGAAGGATAGCTCTCGACTTACTGTCAATGAATGGTGGAACCTTGTCTGCTTATATAGTAAATATGAGCAGATATCTCGGAGAGCTATTCCCCATACCCAAACTCACTCTCGCTTGTCTAAATGGCAGATGCTCAATGATTATGTACAATCTGCTCATTGCTCCGACATGTCTGTTTAATGTACACTCATCATGTTTCAGATCACCGTTAGATTTTGTAACACAATAATGTCAGTACACGCCCGTTTCGGGAATGATTAGTTTTCTAGAGAAGAAGCAGGGGGGAGGGGGGTGGTAGGGGTTTACTTTGATGTATGTATCTCATTCTATGTATGTATCTGTCTTTTAGCTGTATGTCTTCCTTTCCTTTGTTGTTATAAAACGAAAATAAAGAATTTAAAAAAACAAATACTTAACCAGGAATCTATATAGGGGTACTGATCGGGGTGCGCTATTCGCACTCTATGGTGAACTGAATAATTCCTACATTAAAGGTTCCCTCTCGGGGCCAGGTAGGGTCTAGATCGGGCCACTCCCTAGTACACAAAATCCGTAAACGGGCTGCAGTCATTTTAATACCATAATCTCCGGAATATCCTTCTTTAAAATGTGCGATCATACATTCTAATGGAGTGTTCCTAGTAGACCCCGCCCCTCCCATTTCGATGTGTGCGCGCAACAACAGACAGAAGGGAAAAGGAGGGCGGACCGTGGGTAAGGGATCCTCACGGCCCTAGAAACGTATAAGGGAAACAAATAACAAGACAAGACAACAATCGCTTCCCCCTTTTTACGACCTGAACGCGGTCGCCCGGTCAGGAACTGCGTTACTCAGGGGTCCGCCTTTGCTTGGTCCGTGCTGCCAGACCTCTCATTCACACTTCATTCACACAATCATGCTAGCAACGTATCCCAGAATGCATTCATTTCTATCTATGCTGACTAGTCTCATGCAAGTTCCAAATGCTAGAAGACGGGGGTTTTGCCCTGCTTTACTTACGCAGGGGTATTCGGCCCGTCTTTGAGAGGTGATCAAGCTCTCTTTCAAGCGAGTGCTAAATTCATGCCAAGTTCATGCAAGATTGGCAGTACTGCTCTTTCTTATCTGTCTAGACACATGCTAAAATCAAAACTCTACTCACCGGATCCGGTCCTCAAAGTTCCCAAGCAAGCGCATGAGTTGGACCTCGGACTCCCCTCACTCGGGTTCGAGGTGTTGGCTCCAGCCGGGCCCGGCACCCGCCGAGGTCCGACTAGCTCCCTCCGATACAAGGGACCGGTGGCGCCAGGGAGCGAGCCCCCATCGGAAGGGCGCGATCCCAGCAGGACCAAACCTGTAGAGGCGGAAAGTCGTGGTATATTGCCCTATATACCCTCTAATACCACACCTTCCCGGCCAACGCACCAAGAATATGTAGCAGCAGATCGCAGACAAACCAATAATACCAGGAGTCTGTTCAGAAGGTCCAAATCATTTATTTGTGCACAAGTCTCAAGCAGAATCAAATTCAAAATGGCTGAGCGATGTTCTCTGGCAATACAACAACTTTTATAGATTTTTGCTCCATTCTAGGTATAGAAAAACATTTCATTGGTCCCGGTAACCTCCCGTACCTCTTCTATTGGTCCCGGTACTGATATGATTATCCAATTGTGTTCTTGGAGTGGGCTCAGCACCTGCTCACCCCCCTTCTAGTCCCAATTACAATGGCCAGTTCACCAACTTGTTACTTTCCTACTTCCAAGGCCATTGAGCCAGTTTGCAAGTGTAGGGAAGCAGGGCTCTGCAACCTCTCTGTCAGGAGCTTCAATTAAATCCCTTGCAGCTGTATTTTCTTATCAGTGGCTTTTAAACATATTTTTCTGCATCTTTCCAAGTTTCAATTCTGCTTATCTAAGCTAATTCAATTGCTTTACTGAGTTCTAATTCTATAATAGCAGCATATTGGGGGATGTGCAATTCCTATGGGCCTCTTCACAGGCTTCATTTACAGGTCAAGCTAGTTAGGCCTGCTTGCTTATGTCAGACACTGTGGATCACAGGCCTTCACCTGCCACAACACCAATAGAATAATAGGGGAGAAATTTGTAGAAGAATAAATGTAATAAATATGGAACTGTTCATATGACAAAGTGTGGTCACGGATAACAAATTGTGGCCACCCATCTTGCAAGATTGAATAATAAATAAATAAAAGAAACTGGTTTCACTGAAGTGTCTGTTATTGTGACAAAAAATTATTGTTGTTTATTACAGATTGGGCGCTCGTCCCGGGATCATGTCATCACTGGAAGAGGTCGACACCGCTGAGGACGGGGAGTTGCGTCCCGTTGATTTCAACGGCCTCGTGATGGTGACGGCGGACTCCACCACTGTACTGACAACAGAATCCGGAGACTGGTGAAAGCAATACAGACTCAGTGAACTAGACCAGGTATAGTGAGCACATGCACGCCAACCAAGCAATTCCATGCACGGACCAAGGTAAGAAATAAGACTGTGAAGTATTAATTTGGTGGCTCGGTATCGAGACAGAGTGGTGTGTGTGTGAGATGTGTCCTGGACACGAAGTGAGTGTGGAGTCTTAATCCGCGGTTCCGACACATCCACGAGGAGTGCGGCTGGAGAGAGACAAAGTGACAGACACACTGGTGACAGAAAGTCTCAATGGGAAATAAAGGCTCTTAGGGGTATGTTTACTAAACTGCGGTAATCGTGAATAACGCGCGTAACGTAACGTTAACGATCGTTCGCATGTCATAACGCGTGTTCCGACGTGTGAACGATCGTTAACGTTACGTTATGCGCGTTAACCGTAGTTAACGATCGTAAACCCCAGCGGCGCGTTAAAACAGCGCAGAAGGTGGAGAGTGGGCGGAGAGAAGGGGTCAATGGGCGGAGAGTGGGCGGGGAGAGGCTCCCCTCACACTAACGCGCTGAATTTCAGAGCTCTATTCCAACACGAATGAAAACCTGCCGTTAAAGGCATATTAAAGGGGAGAGAAACCATTTAGGTGTCAGCAATGTACAGCCCAGGCAGGCAAACCAAAAAAACGTGATAAGTGTGATACATGTGCACAGAAACAGAAACACTGAAAATGACCCCAACAAACTGGAAAAAAACAACAACCAAGCTGGCCAATAGTGGTATCAATGAGAAATATCAACCCCCCCCCCCGAGTAAGCTCCATTGAACAGATATAAATCGCGGAAGGGTCCATACTCCGTCCCCATACAAGGTGCATGGGCCCATAGTGAAATAGCACTGCTCAGGGATTTCCCCACCATCGGACAGGGTTCCTATGGCAGGCACATGTCCCGCAACATCAGGGCGGGCATGTCGGAACGGGCAACCGGGCAGATGCTGGAAAAGGGGATACAGAGGGCTGCAGGCGGCACATGCTGTGATGCAGCTGGGTCACAGTGGGGACTAGGGTGATGCCTAGCTGGCCCATAGGAATGCTGAAACAGTAGAGCAGCCAGACAGCAACTGCTGAGGGCCCAACATGGGCAAGAGTGTGCTTCCCACAGTGTCACAGGGAATAGTACCCAGCAGGTACCCCCAATGGCACGGAACATTGGCAGGCGGTGCTGGGGGAAAGCATGGACAGCTATGCAGGCACCCCCACCCCAGAACACGCACCACAGGCAGCCACCTACCTGCACACTG
Organism: Ichthyophis bannanicus; assembly: GCA_033557465.1. Taxonomy (NCBI): domain Eukaryota; kingdom Metazoa; phylum Chordata; class Amphibia; order Gymnophiona; family Ichthyophiidae; genus Ichthyophis; species Ichthyophis bannanicus. Next base: position 81,454,187 of record CM066031.1, read on the forward strand.
GATGGCTTGAGACCGTACACCACCAGCACCACCAGCGGAAGGGCATGTCAGCATGGTGGCTGAGGGATACTGGTGGCGGAGGGGGCAGTGGCAGCTGCCCAGAGCAGACCGTGGCCTATCCCTGAGTAGGTGGGTGGCATGCACTGCAACAGACAGGCCCTGTCTGACCAACAGTCATGGTATCATCAGGGAATGCACCATCTCTGTGAGAACATGGTGGTGCAGTGCACAGAACCAGTGTATTCAGAAGCAGAGGGGCGCAGGTTCAAGTCCCAGCTGTGATGTCCGCCAACCCATTCCTCATATTTTACCCACTACTATAACGTGCTAATACAGACAGAACCGTTCTTGCAAATGACGTAAACATGCCCAGAACACCCACATTTTACCCTACAGAGCACAGACACCATAAACATGCACAGTACCTAGAGCAGAGCCTCCCAAATGCAGTCCTGGAGGGCCAAACATCATCCCGGTTCCATGCTGCCTCTGATAAAGATGCCTGTGCTGCATTTCTATGCGCCACCCCCATGGTATGCAGATGTATCTCATGCATTTTCATGAGGGACAGCATGAAAACTCGAACAGTATTTTGCACCGCAGGACTGGAGTTGGGAACCTCTGCCGTAAAGCAGCAGCCAACAGGGGCAGACACACCTGCACCCACAGGCCCCATTATCCAAAGCCTCCTGGAGAGGCAGGACTTTGGGCTCTGCGTGCATCTCCCAATACTAGCACTTGCATACCTTAGTAATGCCACCCTAAACCTGGAAATATGGTACACAGCTATGAAAAGGTTGCTATGAGTACTGGCAGATAGCAATTCCTAGGTTAAGTACAATTTTCGGAGTGAGCTGCATCATAGCAACCTTTCTGATGTCTGTGGAGTGTGCTACTGGTCTTGTGTCTGACAGTGTTTACCAACCTGGGGAGTGACGCCTACAGTATTGCGTACCATAGCCATGCCTGCACTGTGCCCAGGACTGGTGTGGTGGCCTGGGCTGCCCAACACCTCTATAGTTGTACAATGCTGGCATTGGTGGGGGGAGTGTGTGTCTGTCTATCCAGTGTGTGGTGGCTGCCAACACCCTCCACAGCCCACACTGCTAGCACTGTTGCCAGTATTGTCCTGCCAATGTGCATAATGAGGAGCAAGGTACCGTGGGAATAGCCTGGATAGGGTGGCCTGGCCTATCCGCATCTGCACAAGGCATAGGGCAATGGCCGGACATTGTAGTGCCCGGTACCACCTGCACAGACAGGGTGGCCATAGCATGTCCTGCTAGGTTCCACCATAGTGCTATATAGTATTTCTCTTATGTGATATTTATGGGTTTCCTTTTGGGGCCCAATCACTGACTTATCTGCTTGGTGTGTATGCTGATATCCCCGTTCTGGGTACATGCATCTCCTCCAGGACTATGGACTAGCTTGCGGACTGTCTGCAGCTAGTATGTATCTTGCTGGAACACCTTGCAGGGTGCAGCGGCTGGAGGCTTGCTGCTGGAGAATGTCAGATGATGTTGGGGGGCAGCTGAGCATTTCCAGACCTGCCATCTGTCTGCTATTGCGTTATGGATGTGTACTGCTCTGCATTGCCTGCCCTGTAGGGTGTTTGATCCCTAATAGGACTGGGGTGATGGTCCCCTCTACTGCCACCATTGCAGGGGGTTGAACGTGGCTCTGTGGGCGGGAGATCCTGTCCCCCACCCTGAGCCCTAGAGGGTGCGTTGGGTGGTGGTATGTAATCTCCCTGGTAACCACAGCAGAAGGTGGGTGTGGTGCTGTGTAGTTCTGTAGCCAGCCATGTGTTTATTAGCAGCTCTAGCCCACTGGTTACTTCATTGCCCATGGAGCCAGAGGTCATAGGTTCACAACCCACAGTGGGCTTCATTGATAGGGCTGTCTTAGGCATTGTCTATTTTTACTGTATATTAGTGCTGCCAGCACAACCACCCTCAGGGTACCGTCACCTTAGGGTAGCTCAAAAGGTGCCCTATAGGGCGCCTTACACTTCGCCCTATAGGGATCGCCTAAATATTCCTATCAACTGGTATATAATACATGACCATGTCAGAGAGAACGTCACTATTGGAACATATTTCATAGGACGGGTACAATTTTCCTGACATATGCACACTGTAAACCGCCTGCAGACTGTGGATTAAAATATTACAGTCTTTTTCTCAGGTACCCGTGCCGATGTTTAATTAAATATCAGGGTATTAGTTACACCTTTTTTGATCCTTCGCATCTAACTCAGTTCATAGCCGGTAGAAGTGCTTGTCCGTCTTAGCTAATTCGGGAAATTGTATAAAGCACCACTATGTGTCTTATTACCTATGACCTTTTCTTTGGATTTGTGTCTTGCCTGCCTTCCCCCTTTTTTTTTGTGGGCTAGTGAATGTTTATTTCTTAATTCTTATTGTGGTGATGGGATAAGGGGTTCCTTAACCTGTAGTTTTCCTTTATACATTCTTTACTGTAACAAGTGTGTATCTTGCGGTTATATTGAAATTAAAAAATATATATATATATTATAGTCGGCTTTCAAAGGGTTACACAGGACGCCTCAGCCAGCCTTATTCATTAGGTACACTGGGGAATCAAACCCATGACCCTTGTGCCATCAGTCTGTGTAGTAACCATTGTACTACAGCTCTGTTTCTGTATTTGGGTGTCTGCGCGCTGTCTTATGCTTGTGCGCAGCAGCGCGCGTGCTGTAACGATCGTTGCTGCGTCGCACGTAATAACGCACGCAACTGCACGTTATCGGTTACGATGTACCGCCCATGTCCTTTTTTGGCTTTCCTTCCACTAACGCGGCTCCTAACGCGAATTGCACTAACGCAGTTTAGTAAACATACCCCTAAAAGAAACTCGAGTAAGGATGGGGCTGGTAGTACAGGCCCCGGGAACATCCCTCTAGACAGTCCATTAGGAAGAATGTTAAGATACTGGAAAGATAATGACAGAACTAAACACAAGAATAAGGCAGAAATGATAAAATATTGTTGCTTTACATGGACAGAAGAAAGCATAAAGCCTCCAGCAGTATTCTGGCCAAAGTTTGGGGCAGATGAAGAATGGCTGTGCCAGACCTTAAATTTGTATGTTAATTCTATCAAACAGCCATTTAAACAAGAAGAGTCAGATTATGCATCCTGCTGGGTGGGAAGTCCGGGAGTGTGTCTCTTCCCGGCTAAAGTCATTAAAATAGACGAGGATCCCCGGGAGACAATGAATCCATGGGATCCTCTCCAACACCTCCCTCCTCCATATAATCCCCCAGCCACGGTCCCAGTTGTCCCACCTATAAATGCCCCCCCTCAGTCAGAACTGAATCCCAGAACCAGGAGATAGACACTCCTAGGCAGGGAACTTTAGGGGCAGGACCTGAGGAACCTTCCAGTTCCACGGACTCTGCCCCCGAAGTCAAAAAGAAAGTGCCCAGAGAATTAAAAGGCTGCCAGGAAAATCTTAAGAACCTTCCTTTTAAAAACAGGACTGAGAAGGGTCGCAGGCAGGGGAAGGAAACAAGGACTCAGGGAAGCAGTAGTGATGAGGATTATGAAGATCCCCCTGAGGTCGTTGAGTGTCCCCTTCGGGAGGTGCCCATGGGTCCAAAAGAGGTGGGATTTGTAAATGCCCCTCTTACCAGCGCAGAGGTAAGAAACTTTAAAAAGGAAATGAAGTCTTTAGTAAATGACCCCATTGGTTTAGCTGAACAGATTGATCAATTTCTGGGTCCAAATATATATGCATGGGGAGAAATAATGTCCATATCGAATATCCTATTTTCAGGAGAAGAGCGGGGCATGATTAGGAGGGCAGGTATGAGGGAATGGGAAAAGGAGCACCCAGCCGGAACCAATGTGGTTGGACTGGAACAAAAATTTCCTAGCACTGATCCCGTCTAGGATAATTTGAACTCAGACCACTGAACCTATATGAAAGATCTCAGGATTTTAGTTATCAAGGGTATCAAGGAAGCAACCCCAAGATCCCAAAACTTTAACAAGGTTTTTGAAGTACATCAGAAAAAGGAAAAAACACCTTCCGCTTTCCTGCAGAGACTAAAATACCAGATAAGAAAATTCTCAGGAATAAGTGCAGACAATGAGGTAGCCAAAGGACTACTGAAGGTACATTTTGTGACCAAGTCCTGGCCAGACATAAGAAAAAGAACTTGAAAAGATAGAGGGTTGGAATGATAAACCACTAGAGGATCTGCTGAGAGAAGCACAGAAAGTGTATGTGAAAAGAGAGGATGGGTTAACAGGAGTACAGGGCAAGGGTGGCCAGAATACTGGACTGGTAATTCTCGGTCCAAGCCCCAAGCGCAGGCAGGATATTATCACTGTGGGAAAATAGGTCACTTCAAGAGAGAGTGTCCTGAATTAAAGCGAGAAGAAGAAATATTACCACAGATGAATTTTGATGAAGATTAGGGGTGTCAGGGGTTTCTTAATCTAAGGTCCCACCAAGAACCCCTGATAAATGTGAAGGTGGGGGCCAAAGGAAGAAGAAGTAGTATTTTTAGTAGACACAGGGGCTGGCCAAAGTTCATTAAATTATGTACTAAAAGGAATGAAGTTATCAAATCAAAAACTTACAGTTTCAGGAGTGAAGGGAGAGGGATTTCCAGTTTCAATATTTGAACCGATACTGCTAAAATTAGACAAAGAAGAGATAGAGGGACATTTGCTGTACATTCCAGAGGCAGGGAGTAATCTTTTAGGAAGGGATATGATTACACAGTTAAACTTAGAAATGAAGGAAAAAGACAGCCAAATTGTTGTAGGAATGGCTCTCCTCACTGAGGAGAAAGAAAGCCAAATAGACCCTGTAGTATGGGCAAGGGAAGGAAACAGGGGAGGACTGGATATTCCACCCCTAAAGATAGAATTAAGAAAGAAGGGCGAGATAGTGCTCCAAAAACAATATCCCATTTCCTTGGAAGGCCGCAAGGGCCTCCAACCTGTTATAAAAAGCTTACTTCAGGATGCACTATTAGAACCATGTATGTCCCCATTTAACACTCCCATCTTGCCAGTAAGAAAACCAGATGGATCATATAGGTTAGTACAGGACTTAAGGAAGCTGAACCAAATAGTACGGGTAAAGCACCCAGTAGTGCTGAACCCCTACACAATACTGAGTAAAATACCCCATGAGCATAAGTGGTTTAGTGTTATAAATTTGAAGGATGCATTTTGGACCTGACCCTTAGATCCAACTAGTAGGAACATGTTTGCTTTTGAGTGGGAAGACCCCGATACTGGCCGGAAATGCCAATTTCGGTGGACAGTGTTACCCCAAGGGTTTACAGAATCACCCAACTTGTTTGGACAAGTACTGGAACAGGTATTAGAAAAGTTCTCTACACCATCCGTTGTGACTCTTTTGCAATATGTAGATGATCTTTTAATATCAGGAGAAAAGAAAACTCAAGTCAGTGAAACCACCAGAGCCCTATTGGAGTTTCTGGGAAGTCAGGGGTTCTGAGTTTCCAAAACCAAATTACAATTTGTAGAGAAAGAAGTAAAATACCTTGGACATCTGATTAGTGAAGGAAAAAGGAGAATCAGTCCAGGGAGAATAAAAGGAATTGCAGATTTACCACTTCCAAAGACAAAAAAGGAACTAAGGAAGTACCTGGGATTAGCCGGATACTGTAGGTTATGGATAGACTCATATGCCCAAAAGACTAAAGGATTATACTTGAAGCTGTTAGAAAAAGAATGTAACAACTTAATCTGGAAAGAAGAGGTACAGGAGTTAGTAAGAGAGCTAAAAACAAAGCTTGGTAGAAGCCCCAGTCCTGGCTTTACCCTCGCTGCACAAACCCTTCCACCTTTTTGTCACTGTTGACAAAGGGACTGCGTTGGGCATCCTTACTCAAAAATGGGAAGGGAAGAAACAGCCAGTAGCATATTTATCTACAGCCTCGAGGATGGCTGCCATGGTGCCGAGCCCCTGCAGGTAGTCCCAGGCTGTCGGAATCGGACTGCTCTGAAAAGCGTGCAGTTGGGCACATAGCTTCCAAAACCGGTCCTGGGTAAGAGAGACTTGGTCAGATGCTGCATTGAAACAAGCTCCCAGGAAGTCTAGTGCCTGCATTGGGAAAAGGTGACTCTTGGCATGGTTTATCACCCATCCTAGTTTGCCCATGAAGGGGACAACATGCTCTACCGCTGTCTGCATCTCTGAAAGCGACTTGACCCGGATGAGTCAGTCGTTGAGATATGAATGGACATGGATGCCTTGACACCGTAGCACCACTGTAACGACAACCATGACTCTGGAGAACATCCAGGGGGCCGTAGCGAGGCCAAAGGGCAGTACTTGGAGCTGATAATGTTTGACGAGGACTATGAAACGCAGCTATAGCTGGTGGTCCCTGCAAATTGGAATGTAGAAATAGGCTTCGGCCAGATCCAGAGAAGCGAGAGAAAATAGATGGAATAGTGGCCAACACCACTCTCACCTAAAGGGACCATACGAACAGCCCGGAGCTGCAGTGGATGCTGTAGGGTGAGAGACACAGCCATCCATTAGGCAAAGGACCAGCATGGGGGAATCAAAAATTTGCTGGGGATGAACGCAGCAAAGTTGAGAGCGTAACCCCTCAAAATCACGTTGAGCACCCACTTGTCTGAGGTTATCTGAGCCCATTTGCGGGAAAAATGCTTCAGTCATCCTCCTACACATGGCACCCAGGAATGGACCCCAGGCCCATCAATGGGAGGAGCTGTGAGGGTCTAGCGAACCTGGAGGTGGAGTCATTACCTCTATTGCAGTGGACGCCCTGAAAGGACTGATGTCGGCCACCAGATTTGTTCGAGGAACCCCCGGGCTTGCCTGGGTGGTAACTTCAGGCCTCCTGGAAGCTCCCCTTGTAGACCTAGGAGGCAGAGGATGTAGATGCGGGGCAACGAGAAGCAGATCTCGGCCAATCTTCTGGAAGGTGCTGTAGTTTGACCTCCCCTAGATCCTTGACAAGCCTCTCCAGATCCTCGTCGAAAAGAAGCCTCCCCCTAAACGGAAGCTTAGTGAGGTGCATCTTGGAAGCCGCATCTGCATTCCAGTGTTTGAGCCACAGCCAGCGCTGCACCATTGTAGTTGCCACCACCAAGCACGCGGAGAGGGTCAGAAGATCATACAAAGAGTCAGCGATAAATGTGGTGACTGATTCTAGTAGAGGCAACTGGGGATATGCTGGGAGGAGCTGGAGCCACCTCAGTAACATAGAAACATGACAACAGAAAAAGACCACATGGTCTATCTAGTCTGTCCTTCCATATCAACCCCTACAACATTCCTCATTTTTCCTTTAGAGATCCTCTATGTTTGTCCCATACTTCTTTGAATTCAGATACTGTCCTCATCTCTACCACCTCCACTGGAAGACTATTCCAAGAATCCACCACTCTTTCCGTAAAGAAATATTTCCGCATATCACTCCTGAATCTATCCCCTTTCACCCTCATCCCAAGTCCCCTCATAGCAGAGCTTGCTTTCAAACAAAAGAGGCTCTCCTCCTGTGCATTTATGCCATGGAGGTATTTAAACGTCTCAATCATATCACCTCTATCCCGCCTTTCCTCTAAGGTGTACATATTAGGATCCCTAAGTCTGTCCTCATATGCTTTATAATGAAGACCACAAACCATTTTAGTAGCCACCCTCTGTATGGACTCCAGCCTGTTTATATCCTTTTGAAGGAGCAGTCTCCAGAACTGCACACAATACTCCAAATGAGGTTGAACCAAAACCTTATACAGAGACACTATCACCTCCTTTATTCTGCTGGCCATTCCTCTCCCTAGGCACCCAAGCATCCTTCTAGCTTTTACCATTACCTTTTCTACTTGTTTAGCTACTTTAAGATCATCAGACACAATCACACCTAGGTCCTGCTCTTCTTTAGTGGACAAAAGTAATTCACCCCCTATACCAGGGGTGGGCAATTCTGGCCTTCGTGCACCACAATCCAGCCTGGTTTTAATGATGCCCCTAAGGAAAATTCATGAGATCTATTTGTATCCATTGCCTTCCATTGTATGGAAACAGGTCCATGAATATTCATTAGGGACATCATGAAACCAGGCTGGCTTGTGGTGCACGAGGGCTGGAATTGCCCACTCCTGCCTATACTATATTGTTCCCTTGGATTGCTGCAGCACAAATGTATGATCTTGCATTTTTTAACATTAAATCTCAGCTGCCAAATTCTAGACCATTCTTCAAGCTTAGCTAGATCCCGCCTCTTGTTATCTATACATTCCTGGGTGTCTACTCTATTGCAGATTTTGGCATCATCCGCAAAGAGGCAAATCTTACCCAACAGCCCTTCTGCTATATCACTAACAGAGATGTTAAAAAGAATTGGATCAAAGACAGATCCCTGGGGCACACCACTGGTAACCTCCTTCTCCTCAGAGTGAGCTCCATTTACCTGTACCCTTTGTTGCCTCCCACTCAACCAATTTCTAACCCAAGCAGAAACTTTAGGGTACATCCCTAGGTTGCTCAGTTTGTTTATAAGTCGCCTCTGAGGAACGGTGTCAAAGGCTTTACTGAAATCTAAATACACCACATCTAGGGCTCTTCCTTGGTCCAACTCCCTGGTCACCCAGTCAAAGAAATCAATCAAATTTGTCTGACAAGACCTGCTTCTGGTGAATCCATGCTGCCACTGATTCTGTAATCCGCTGGACTCCAGAAACCTCACTATTTTCTCTTTCAGCAGCATTTCCAATAATTTACTCACCACCAAAGTTGAAGTAACCAGCCTGTAGTTTTCAACCACATCCTTACTTCCACTTTTGTGTAAAAGGACAACATGTGCCTCTCTCCAATACTTTGGTACCACTCCCGTCTCCAAGGAGGCATTGAAAAGGTCAGTCAGTGGAGCTGCTAGACTGTCCCCAAGTTTCCTCAGTATTCTAGGGTGTATCCCATCAGGTCCCATCACTTTGTCTACTTTAAATTTAGCTAGTTTATCATGAACACAGTCTTCTGAAAATTGTTCAAGATGCCCCTTGCTTTTGTTCCTGTTTGTGGGTGTTTTCTGAGGTCCTGCTCCTAGTTCTTCATCTGTGAACACAGAACCAAAATATTTGTTAAGCAATTCCACTTTATCCAAATCAGCTTCTACATATTCCTCCCCTTCACCCTAGACTCCGACAATACCACTTTTACCCTTCATCTTCTCACTAACATACCTGAAAAATGTCTTATCCCCCCCCCCATTTTATTGCACTTGCTATTTCCTCCTCTTTTTGAATCTTTGCTTTTCTGATTACTTTGCTAGCTTCTCTAAGTTTTTCCAAAAGAAAAGCTTTTCATCACACAATGTTGCTCTGCTAATTGGAGTCACTGAAACCGCAGGGCTTCAGGTAGTCTACAAATAGTAAATAGGATAGTACATCTGGGTTGTTACCTTCTCGAGGATTCAGGCTAAGTCCATATCCTAAAGATTTGATGAGAGTACTCATTGAATTATATGCTATGCAAAACAGAAGTGGTGACAGAGAATGTCCCTGAAATATTCCTCAATGGATCTTAATGTTAGGAATGAAGTACTGACCATCTTCATACTTCAAAAAGTGTGATTTGCCACATGGTGAATTTACTATACTCTATCAAACCAGGATTTATTTTGTACATTTCAAGGCAATTTATTATCCAAGAGTGTGGGGCATTGTCAAAAGTTTTCTTATAATCAATCCATGCTATACTGAGATTCCTGCTTTTTTTTAGCATGGGCCGTGATGGCCTTATTCAACATTAATTGATCCTTGATTCCATATACTCCCTCTTATTGCCCTGCCTACATCTATTGTAGTGAACAGCTTATAGATTGTAGGTAAACAAGTTAGTGGTCTGTAATTTTTGGGAATCTTACATAGGCCCACCTTTGGAAGGAGAAATGCTCTTCCTATGGTTACCATTGTGGTGTTAAGTTTGGCTGCTTGATCAGTTGGTTTTCACAGTATGCCATATCTTGTTGGAGTGATGTTAACTGCTTGAGCCAAAGGTTGGTCACTCAATCTGTGCCAGAGCTCTTCCAGTTTGGGGTTTAACCTGCTTCCCAGATCTTTTGTTGTTACACAGGCCATTCCATAATTTTGATGTTCGATTTTCTGAATGTTCCTGTATGCATGGTAACCACTCTACTTCTTGACTCTGCTATATGGGTCCTCATATAGTTTTTACCAAAAGGTTTTTGCTTCAGCTTTGATTGATGTTGTTTTTATCTTATTTATGCTCTTTTGCCGTTCGCTGTAGAACTGCTGTAGGTTCTGTCTAGTCTATTTTGATAGCTTTCTTTTCTGTTTTATTCCGAGGGCAACTTCTCCAAATGGTTGAGTTTTGTGCATAGCATGACAGTCATGAATCTCACTTCTAAGCCAGGGTATGTGGAGTATGATCTCAGTTTCTCAAATTTACTGCTAATGCTCCGTGTAATACTTGCATCGTACCAAAGAGAGCCTCCCTCTAGAGTTCATAAGATGTTATGTGTATGGGTAGTTTATCAAAGTGTGCTTGGAAGTTCCTCTTAATTAGGCCTGTGGCACCCAATATGATGGGAAATAACTCTGTATCTTTCTGCCACATTTTCGTGATCTCTGAGTGCATTTCCTGGTATTTCAGGATCTTCTCCCTCTCAATGCAATTCACAGAGTAGTCTCTTGGAACTGACACCTCTATAATCAGTGCAGTTCTGGTGTTTTTTTTTTTCCTTTACCACTATAGCCAGCTTTTTATCAGTCAGAATGGGAGTATCCCAGATGATCATAACCTCCTCATTCTCTGTGATTCTCTTAGGCACTGGCATTATGACCCTTTCAGGCACAGTGATGTTATAGTTCCCTGTAAGTACTAGTGTATGTCTCATATCCCCTCCCCCAATTGTGTTGTGGCCACTTTGATTGAAGGATAAGGTGGTATACAAAACTGTCTAAATAGATAAAATAAAATAAATAGTGTTTATGAAGTTTCCAAAAGAAGAGACATGCTACTTTATTGTGTCTTTCTGTATAGAATTTTCAGCCATTAGAACTTCACAGCCAGCTATGAGGTGAGTCACTGTTTCCAGCTCTTTCCTACAGAAATGACATATGTCTGTTTTGCCATTTTTTTCAATGCTCACTGTAAACTATCTTGTCCATAATCCGCTATCCTTGGCTGCAACTATCAACCTCTCATCCTTCAGTTTCAGTTCACCTCTCCATAACCATTCATGTGTCCTTTCTTGATCGACAAAGAGTTCCTGGAGTAACATTCAGTATTTCCCATTGTATTTGTGCTTTGCCACTTGTTTTTCCTTGTTTGTTGATCTAGTTCTTTGTAGAGTTTTTTCCTATTGTGTTGCAAATTCTGTTACTTCTTTCCCTGTGTATGCTTGTGGATTGTTGATCATTCCTTCCAGTCATCGGAACGCATGTCCAAGTTTGATGATGGAGCCAGATCCTGGATGTTTACTTTCATATTTCAGCACTTTTTGTGCATTTGCATCTGATAGTGCAGTTAGGTAGGTTGGAAGGCCTATGATAGTAGCTCAGTATGTGTAATCAATCTCCATGAGGCCTAGCCTCCTTCAGCTCTAGGGATATACAGTCTGCCTATGATAGTAGCTCAGTATGTGTAATCAATCTCCATGAGGCCTAGCCTCCTTCAGCTCTAGGGATATACAGTCTGCCTATGATAGTAGCTCAGTATGTGTAATCAATTTCCATAAGGCCTAGCCTCCTTCAGCTCTAGGGATATACAGTCTGCCTATGATAGTAGCTCAGTATGTGTAATCAATCTCTATGAGGCCTAGCCTCCTTCAGCTCTAGGGATATACAGTCTGCCTATGATAGTAGCTCAGTATGTGTAATCAATCTCTATGAGGCCTAGCCTCCTTCAGCTCTAGGGATATACAGTCTGCCTATGATAGTAGCTCAGTATGTGTAATCAATCTCTATGAGGCCTAGCCTCCTTCAGCTCTAGGGATATACAGTCTGCCTATGATAATAGCTCAGTATGTGTAATCAATCTCTATGAAGCCTAGCCTCCTTCAGCTCTAGGGATATACAGTCTGCCTATGATAGTAGCTCAGTATGTGTAATCAGTCTCCGTGAGGCCTAGCCTCCTTCAGCTCTAGGGATATACAGTCTGCCTATGATAGTAGCTCAGTATGTGTAATCAATTTCCATGAGGCCTAGCCTCCTTCAGCTCTAGGGATATACAGTCTGCCTATGATAGTAGCTCAGTATGTGTAATCAATCTCCATGAGGCCTAGCCTCCTTCAGCTCTAGGGATATACAGTCTGCCTATGATAGTAGCTCAGTATGTGTAATCAATCTCCATGAGGCCTAGCCTCCTTCAGCTCTAGGGATATACAGTCTTGGCAAACACTGATTTTTGTAATTGAATTCATGGTGATTCATGTCTTTCCTCTAGGTATAATTTGATGCCTTTTTAGATGTGATGACTGTTAGAAACTATTATTACACTCAGTGCATCTAAAAGATTTCTTTCTCCAAATGGGTGAGTTTAGTGCACACGATGACAGTCATGAAACTCACTTCTAAGTCAGGTTATGTGGAGTACGATCTCAGGTTCTTGATTTACTGCTAATGCTCAGCATAGTTCTTGCATTGTGGCAAAGAGGGCCTTTCTGCTTTCTTTCTGCTGTGTATTATTTGATGACTTTTCAGAGTCGATGACCGATTAAAACTTTTATTACACTCAGTACATGTAAAAGGTTTCTTTCCACTGTGTATTATTTGATGCTTTTTCAGACCAGATGAACAATTGAAACTTTTATTACACTCAGTGCATGTAAAAGGTTTATGTCCGCTGTGTATCATTTGATGCCTTTTCAGATATGATGACTGATAGAAACCTTTATTACACTCAGTGCATGTAAAAGGTTTCTCTCCACTGTGCATCATTGCATGCTTTTTCAGACCAGATGAACAATTGAAACTTTTATTACACTCAGTGCATGTAAAAGGTTTATGTCCGCTGTGTATTATTTGATGCCTTTTCAGATATGATGACTGATAGAAACTTTTATTACACTCAGTGCATGTAAAAGGTTTATGTCCGCTGTGTATTATTGCATGCTTTTTCAGATTTGATAACCAACTGAAACATTTATTACACTCACTGCATGTAAAAGGTTTCTTTCCACTGTGTATTATTGCATGCTTTTTCAGATTTGATAACCAATTGAAACTTTTATTACACTCACTGCATGTAAAGGGTTTCTTTCCGCTATGTATTATTTGATGACTTTTCAGATATGATGACCGATTGAAACTTTTATTACACTCAGTGCATGTAAAAGGTTTCTCTCCACTGTGCAGAATTTGATGCTTTTTTAGATCGGATGACTGACAGAAACGTTTATTACACTTAGTGCAAGTAAAAGGTTTCTTTCCGCTGTGTATCATTTGATGACTTTTCAGATGTGATGACCTTTTGAAACTTTTATTACACTCAGTGCAGGAAAAAGGTTTCTCTCCGCTGTGCATCATTTGATGCCTTTTTAGATCGGATGACTGATTAAAACTTTTATTACACTCAGTGCATGTAAAGGGTTTCTTTCCGCTGTGCATCATTTGATGACTTTTCAGATTTGATGAGCGAGTGAAACGTTTATTACACTCAGTACATATAAAATGTTTTTTCCTGCTTTGGATCATTTGGTGGATTTGCAGTTTCAAAATGTTTCTCCTGTGGATCATTTGATGCCATTTTAGAGTCAATAATTGATAGAAACTTTTATTACACTCAGTACATATAAAGGTTTTCTTTCTGCTGTGGATTATTTGGTGGGTTTTCAGTTTTGACAATCTATAGAAGTTTTTACCACACTCAGAAGGTGTAAAGGTTTTTTTTCCGCAGTGAATCATTTGATTGGTTTTCAAATATGACATGCTCTTGAAGGTTTTACAACACTCAGCATATGTAAAGGGTTTCTTTCTACTGTGGATCAATTGGTGGGTTTTCAGTTGTGACAAATAAATGAAGCTGCTATCACGCTCAGAACAAGTGAATGGTTTCTCTCCAGTGTGTTTCCCTTGATGAATTTTCATGTCTGATAGATCCGTAAATGCTGAAGATGACAAATTTCTCTCTTCTATGTTCATTTTCTGGTTCTGTTTTGCGAACTGCTTGATGTTGCAAGATCTCACATATTCACTACTTTTTCCAGTCTTTTGGTGTGTAATTAGTGATTCCTTATGACAGAACCTTTTGTTAAATTCAATACATGGAAATGGTTTAACTTCAGCATGAATTCTCTCATATAATTTCAGATTTACCTTCTGTTTGAAACATTTGTCATACTGACAGCATGAAAAGCGTCTCTCTCTAGTGTGGGTTTTTTGGTGCAATAATAACTGATATATCCTATTAAAGCTTTTTCCACAGGCGTCACACAGAAAGGATTTCTTCCCTTTCCTCTCTCCTTGGTGAGGAGTGAAAGTCATTTGGTCACTGTTACTATTTTGGAAGGATCTCTCTGCTCTCAGGTGTCTCTGGGGCTCAGGGATGTCTGTGAGCTTCCTGTCACTTCTCTCACACTCAGTGACTCCATCCGGTGAGTCTCCTGCAGAGTCTCTCTGCTCCTTCTCTGATTCCTGCTGACAATTCCTTGTATTGTTCCTCTCAGTCCCACAGAAAATATTTGCAGGGACATTTCTTGAATTTCTTAGGATTTTAACCCTTTCTACAAGATGTTCTTTTTTATTTTCCTTTTTCTTCTCTTCCAGGATGGTCTCAGTAACTGCTGGATATAAACAAGAGATATTAACCGTGCATTAGTGAATATGGAAAGCTAATAATGATGAGAACAGTATTTGCTGGGTTCACACAATGACCACATAGTATTTGATATTTAGAAATTCTATGGAGTTGCTCAGAGGTTCCCACACTTTTCATGTGAAGAGATAGATAGGACATTTCAAATCACTGAGAGGATAACATGACCATGTTTTGGAATGTGCCTTCCTCAGAAATTATATCTTAAAAACACAAAATGTAAAAATATATAAAAGGCGTGGCACCCAATTCTGTGATGGGCACATGCGGACCGTCTGGGCGGCCAAGTAATAGACGGATCAAATTAGTACCCGATCCTGCAACTGCGGGAGCTAGATGTTCCCACGGCTACAGAATCGAGCACCCAGATGGCCCGGCGTTGCTCCTATTCCATGGTGCATGACATCCTACAGACACCCCATCCAGCCTGCCCTATACTCCTGTTGGTGTGCCCTCGCCATGGCACTGGCATGCCCAGCAGTGCCAACAGCCTGCCAGCCCACAAACCTGCCTTTCCCCGCAGCCTGACCCATGGTGGGGCCTGCCAGGGCCAGGATCGGGCAGAGGGAAATCGCCTGCTGCAGCTCCTGTGCTGCTGCGGGGCTTCTGGGCCCTATCGCCACCATCACCATGCCTTATTCCATCTCCAAGGTGGAATAGATAGCACGGTCATCATCCGCCCACCAGATGCACTGGACCATGACCTGAATCAACCCTGTACTTCCGGGTGTCTCTGCCCACCCTCCACCCCATCCCATCCCTGTCCAGTGCTCTCCATGTGCGGGGAGCACTTGAACCAGCATATGGTCACAGAGATTAGTAGGGCTGGACATTTTACTGGGACATACAGCCCCACTATTACCGTGTCAGAATCGGACCCAACATATATTAAAATATTAAATGTCATCAATTTTCTTAGCTTGCTTTATGCACTGATGAAGTCAGTATTATATTGAGTTTTCTTTTGGTTATTGCTTAACATGTGGGTTCTATAGATGATTCATAGAATTCGATTTGAGAACACTTTCTAATAATTTCTACTTTGCATATTGATTTGCAGGAGAAATTTGAAATGGTTGCAGAAACGATGGACAGGGAGCCAATGAAGTGTCTTGAGAAGAGGGGTTATATGAGCATGATGAGGCTGGTGGAAAATAAGCCACGCAGCAGAGTGTTGAACAGATTGAAGGGGAGAGAGATGATTCAGTGGGAGACCAGCAAGGAGTAGGTTACAATAGTCTAGACAGGAGGTGAGTAAAGAGTGGATAAGTGTCTTAGTAGTGTGTTCAGTGTGAAAAACAACGGCTCTGACAAAAACTCCCCCACTTCCTACAGACTCATATCAAGCCTCCCATTCATAGCAAAACTAATAGAAAAAAATATTCCAAATCCATCTCCAGGACCACTTTGACTCCTCTACCCCACTGGACGAACAACAATATGGTTTCCGCCCCTATCATGGAGTTGAAACGCTACTCACAGTGCTCAATGATACACTTACACGTGGAATCAATGATTCTAAGCAAGCCTTTCTCCTCATATTTCTGGACATTTCTGCAGCTGTTGACAGTGTAAATCACCAATTAATGCGAACCAGACTCCACCAGATAGGAGGGATCAATGAAACAGTCTTAAAATGGTTTTCCTCTTATCTATCTGACAGAACACAAACAAGAACAAGGTCTCCCCCAGGGCTCTGCCCTCTCAGCCCTCCTTTTTAATATTTATCTTCAGCCCTTCTGTTCCATCTTCAAACATTTCCGTGTCAACTATCACATTTACGCGGATGATATAATGTTATACCTACCTTTTAACATTTCAAATCCGTCAACCCAATCACTCTCTGATTGCTTTTCTGAAATATTACAATGGCTCAAGAACCGCAACCTTTATATTAATTTTTCTAAAACAGAAGCAATGTATGTCACCAGAAACCAGAACTTCACCCCTCTATCATTGATTAGGCTCCAGGATATCAACATTGCAGTCAAAAATGAGGTGAAATACATAAGAGTCATTATTCACCGTGCCCTCAGTATGGCATCTCATATAAAGCACACAACTAAAAAGATATTTTACAAGCTTAAACTTGTAAAACAGCTCCGTCCACTGCTCCAGTACCATGACTTTAAATCTGTTATTCAGGCAATTATTACACCTCATTTTGACTTTGCCAATATTACTCTACAGGGCATTGCAAAATAGAACCTAAGAAGACTACAACTAGCCCAAAATGTGGTAGCTAGAATAACCATGAATGTCAATACATTGGAACACATCACTCCCATACTGTCCACTCTCCACTGGCTACCCATACAAAGCTGTATAATCTACAAAAGTCATATATCAATCTTCAAACTAATCAATAACATTGCCCCTTCGTTCCATTCCACACTAATCTCAAAGGAAACCCCCAATCAAAATCAACGGAACAAGAACAAAAATAAACTTGTTATACTAATGGAATTCAGGAAATCCAGAAAGTTAATAAGCAACAAGGCTTTCCACATCAAACCCATCCTCTGGAATAATCTCCCAAACTACCTCAGAGAAATAAATGACCTATACACGTTCCATAAAACTCAAAACACATCTTTTTACAATTCACTTTGGTACCCAAGCAGATCACAATACACCAGACACAACCCATTAGTGCATTTTAACTCTGCTTCCACACATAGCAATAAACTGTTTTTGTTGAGATCTCGCCGTTCAGAGAGTTCACCTATCCCATCCCTATGATTTTACTTCATTATATTCTCTTCCATTGTATATAGTTTAACATTGTATCATGTTTCCAGTTCAATGTATTCTGTTCTATTGTATATAGTCTACATAGTTCCATGTAACCGAATATGTACCTGTTCATGTTGTACTATTGTGGTGGTGAAGCCAACCAGGTGCCTATGGAGATAGAGAAAACACAAGCAGTTTCCCCTAGTCAGAAGGAAAGTGCAGCGAATGGTCACTTTAAAAGTGCAGCTAACATTGGAAAAAACCTGTCAAAAGCTGCTGTCCTAAAGCCACGCCCCAGCTCCATGGTAACTGAGGGTGGTAATACAAGACAGCTGGGGGCGGGGTGGAAAGATACAGGTCAGTCCCACTCATATAAGCCCCAGAGAACAGGGAGAGCGGGAGGAGTAACAGGAAGGAACGAGAGGAGGAGAGCTGAGTCTGATTCAGAGGCGGAGTCTGGGAAGGAACCTCAGTCTGAGCAGGAGTCTCACTCTTACAGGAGGAAGAGAGACGGAAGGGCTGATTTATCCAGGAACCAGCATGGCCAGGGAAGTGGCAGTGAAGCACTGCTGAGGAGAATCCCAAAAGGTATTGCTCGTAAGGATTTTAGCCAAAGGTCTCAAGAAAGGTTCCCAGACAGCAGTTTGAGGGAAGGATATCCCCAAAGCCAGCTCCAGTGTTTAAACCAGTACCAGGGTTACAGGAAGCCTGCAGGAGGTTCAAGAACCCAGGAAGGGCTGGTAAGAAAACCTCTTAACAAAGAAAGCCTGAATGTTTTAAAGCTTTTAAAACATTTGATAAAAGACCAGGAAGTAACTTGTGGTGATAACAGCTCTGCATCCCAAGAGAGGTCTCGAGGGGAACAGCTGTTTTTCAACGACGTCACAGAACCAGCGTGTTCTGAATGTGAATCAATGGACATTGGAGAAAATGATAATGTCTTGAGTGAACCAGAGCAAGAAATGGAATGTGATTTATCCATAGCAGTAAAGTAAGAATGTTTTGGAATTATAAGCTTGAAGAAATTTCCATTTGTTTGATGTGCATGTTGTTCTAAGAAGGAAGGAAGTTTTAATTAGTATGGCTGCTGTTTTAAAAGAGACTTATTAAGGAGGAATGCCTGAAGTCTCTGGGATCACTAATTAAAACCCTTAAGGAATTAAAGCCAAGAAGAAAAGTTTATTATCTGACTTTTGCTGCATTGAAAGTTTTCAATGGACATTTAGTTTCAGTTAAGCACTGTGAATTGAAGCTTTTACTTTTGGAGAAACAGCATTTGCCTTGTTGAAGTAAGCAAGAGCAATTGATACCTTTGAGAAGTTTTCAAACCTTTTATTTTATTGTGGAAAGTCTGTACATGTGATATGCCAAGCTTCCTTAGAAGTTCCTGTTATTAAGGGAGGCGAATAAAATTTCCTGTGTTGCTTTCAACCCTCGGCTCAGCACTTCATTACAACTACAATTAATTGCTTAAGGAACTACAACTCCCAGAGGCCTTTGCCCAGGAGTTCACAATTGAAAGGAACGTTCGCTCCCTTTCCTCGTCAGGCAACCGCCTAGGCAGGGCGAGGGCGCGACACTATTCACACTGTTGTTAAATGTAAACCGTGCTTGATCCTTTGGAAAACGTGGCACAGAAATGTTTAAATAAATAAATAAAAATAGCCTGCACAGATTGGTGGGTACAACTCTAAACAACGGCATTGAGTAGAATAACCTGCACAGACCAGCAGGAACAACCCTAAACAAAGGCATAGAGGGGGCAACCTCCATGGAGCAGTGGGTATTACATAGCTACCTTACCGGGCAGAGCATTATGGACCATGCTGGTTTTTTTCTGTCATCATTTACTGTATTACTGTGTTACTATATTACTTAACATGAAACGTCATTATATATTTCTAGAATTCCGCTACAAAACTCACTCGCAGCTTCTCTAATGTCATGGGAATGCAGCCTCTTTCCCCCCTCTCTATACAGATAGAGCAGAGACCCCAGACTGCCCAGGAGTCCCCTCCTGTCCCTGCACTGTCACTCACCTCTCCAGGAGCTTCTGTCTCTAGGGTCCTGCTGGTCCCTGACACATGGATCTTCCTCCCGCTCAATCTTGGATATAAGAGAAGGTTTCTCAAATAAACAGCCTGTACCAAACCAAAAAGAATCACATCACAGAGTGAATTTGAACAGCCTGACGTTCATTCTGAATGGATGAGGAAATATTACTAGTGTTAATACATACAGGAGAAGACGTTGGATCTGAGAGCCCCCAAGCAGAAGGAATTTTCTGCTCTTATGGGATCTTTTGACTCTCATTAGTGTTTCTGTGTACAGTGGATTTCTTTCTTTATCAGTGGGATATATTTGGTAGCAATATTTGGATAAGAGTTGCCACTGAATATCCAGATTAAGTGCTGCCTGCACTTATCCGGAGAGTGAGATTTTCATGAGGCCTCAGTTATCCAAATAAGTGCCGGATGGAAATCACAGGTGCCCGCACTTATTCAGAGAGCACCAGCATCACCCTCACTCTGCCCACAGACCGTCTCTGCACTAACCAGACAGTGTCAGGGCAGTCTGTGGAGACAGAGGCACTATCCAGATAGTGCCGCTGAACATCTCGCTCCGCACCCTTATTTTTTATTTTTATTTATTTATTACAGTTGCTTATATACCGCACTATTCGGCATCAGCGCGGTTTACAGTATAACAAAGTGACCAATACACACATTCTGTTTGGTTTTACATCGAACAGGAATATAAACTTGGATAACAGGGGCTGAACTATATACATGAACTATTTACATGAAATATGCTATATACATGAGGTAAAATTCCTATAACATAGTTGAATTGCTCAATAAATTATCTCGGATAGCCTCCCATTGGTCGTCCAGATAGTGCCGCTGAACATCTCGCTCCATACCCTTATCTCGGATAGCCTCCCATTGGTTGTCCAGATAAGGGTTTGAATATCATCCCCTATGATGTGCCCCTTAAGCTGTGTTTAAGTTAACACACATTTTACAGGTATATTTAATATATGTGCACGTATTTTACATGCGCATGTGTGTGACTACGTGCTCTGCCTATATTCCGCCCAAGCTCCATTCATCTGAACGCCCACAGTGAAAATACGCACCATCAGCCTTATGTGTATACTTATAAAATAGCGACCAGCTATAGTACACATGTAACGGCCCATATACACATAGAAGCCATTGAAAAAACGGGACTTATGTGCGCCCATGGTATGTAACTTTCCTTGATCCCTTATAAAATTACCCATTTTGTGGACAGTAAATCAAACTATCCGCACTATAATGAAACAACATGAAATAAAACGAATGAAAGAAAGCAGAACAAAACCAAATTAAGCAAAATCTTTCTTCTTTCTGCGCACCTGGATTCAAGAACTGATGCAAAGCTCAGGAGTAAAAGTTCCTGTGAACTCTGCACCATTGTGGGCAGTTTTCAAAATTGCCTGATAATTTAATTCTGGCTTTGATCTTAACACTACATGATAAAAGCAGGAAACAGGGAGAGTGAGATTCTCAAGGGACAAACAGCACTTCTGGAAAGATTTATCTGTCTGCAAATCCAATTCATCTACACAACATAAAATTAGCAGAGTGAGCCTACAATCAGAAAGCAAGCCCATGTCCCTGCAACAAGCTGCTGGTCCCTCTCAAATACCTGCTAGAAAGTTATGGATAACAGACTGGGAACACTCCAGCTAAATATCTACTTACCCCATACAGAAGGCATTCACAACATATCAGCATATAACATAATAATGGAGCAGAAAATCATCTTTACCCAGTGAAGTCAGAGTTTCATAATTCTCCTTCATGGTCTCCTTGTAAAGCTCCTTCTGCCATTCTGCTAACATCTCCCACTCATCCTCACAGAAATAGACAGCGACGTCCTCAAAGGTCGCAGGGACCTGGAACAAGAAGAAGAACCCACTCAGCACTCACCGCCTCATACATATCAGCACAGATTCCTGACATGATCACCTCTAAAGACTAAAGACTCCAATAAGCCAGCGCGTCAAATACAAGATAGTAATTAATATATTCAAGATCAGACATAAATGCTCTGCTTTTAGCCTTCATAACCTCTTACTCCAGAATAACAACAGGCCAAGACGAATAACTACATCAAACACCCTCAGCACCCCAAGTAGTTTCAGAAAAGCGTGTAAATGTACTACACAAAGGGCAATTTCCTTATCGGCCCCACTTATATGGAACTCTTTCCCTCCCGATGTGCGATCCATGGATGATTTAAAGGAGTTCAGAAAACAACTGAAATTTGTACTCTTCACTGAGTACTATGGCACAGACATCTAACAGTCTCTATTATTATAGCCTGCATATAACTTGTTTTACTGTAACGGTTCCTTGATGTTGCGTATCCCAATTTTACCTTCACTCTTTAGTTTAGTCAGTGTATGCCCCCCTGTCTCTGTTCTCCCTTCTTGTGTCTGGTAACCGCTTTGATTTAAGGAAAAGGCGGTATAGAAAACCTGTTAAATAAATAAATAAATAAAGACTCTGAGTTCTCTGTAACATGTTGAGTTTCATGTAAACCACTTTGATTATATTAGAAGGAGGTATAAAAATCATGTTAAATGAATAAATATTAACAAGGATCTTCCCTATCCACATTTGGGAGACCCCTGACATCAGCAGGAATGTTAATTCCAAAGAAAGACACTTGTGTATACACAATGACAACTTCCTTCAAGTGTGAAATCTTCTAGCATCTTCCTTTCTATAATGACACATTTTGGTTCTTGGTTTTATCAAAGATAAAGTAGTGTGATAGCTGTGTTAGTCCATTTTTTTTTTTAAATTCTTTATTTATAATTTCAGAGAACAAACAGAAAAAAAAAGAAACACAATATATACTTACAAGACCAGTACAATAACTATGAAATCACTACTATAAAGCCCCAATACCCACCCAACCCACCCTCCTCCCGGCTCTCTGGGGGTCAACCAACCGCCGGTTCGGGCACCACAATAGTGACCCAAAACGGCGGTCCCAACAAAGCATCGTCCCTTAAAGATGGCATTCACAGCACTACTTTAGAACATGCAATATATTGATCTAGCAGCTCCCACCGCTTAGAAACTAGCTGAACATCATTTGGACGATATAATTTACAATACAATTTTTCATATTTGGAGTACTGACAGACCGAATTCCACCAGTGCACAAAAGAAAGCTTAGGGAAAGATTTCCAATTGGCCAGGATCTGCTTAATCGCAATAGCCAGCAAGAAATTTAATAGGAAACCTTCCTCACGCTTTATGGCCAGGCTCGGTGCCAAAGAACGCAAGCACAACACACTCCACGTGAGATCGCAGGATATCTTCAAGATATGACAGATTCGCTCCCAAATTGGGTCCAAATAGGCTTTAATAAAGGGACAATCAAGGAACATATGAGAGTATGTACCTGTCCCGGTCTGGCAGGACCAACACTTGCCTGAGGTCTCCTTATCCCATTTAGCTAACTTCACTGGGGTTATAAAAGCTCTATGGAGGAAAAAATAAAGTGCCTATGTGAGAGCTGCCGATCGGGAGACTCTAGTTACCGGACCCCATAGCAACTTCCAAGTACCCGTAGGTATTGGGCCAACCCTATCAGATTCCCATACTCCCTTCAACCCAATCAACCCTTTCGGGGCACTGTCCCTAAGGAACGCATATAGTTTGGAGAGCGCACTCTGCTGCCCAATCGTGCTCCGTAGTAGTCCCACCATTCTACTTTCCTCTGGGATTTGCTGTACCTGGGCCTGAGAGTTAACAAGACAATGCTTGAGCTGCAGCCATTTGAAATAATTAGTGCATGGAAGAGAATAATCCAACTGCAAGGCTGCAAAATCCTTCCAGCCTTGCGGCCCCACTAAATGGCTGAGGGACCAGATTCCGCAGTTTTGCCATGCTTTCCAGGCAAACATTTTGCCTCGAATTCGAAGCTGAGGGTTCCACCAAATCGGCGAGGTTTCCGCAAACAAGTTGTGTATGCCCGCCCTCCTGGCCAGGTTTAAATAGGCTTCTTGCGTTGCTCTAATGACACCCCCCGCATTCAGCCACTCAGGCTGCAACGCCCCTAGCATGGATCCCAAGGGGTAAGGGGCTGCCAGTCCTGCTTCAAAATCTAGCCAAGTCGGGCACGACTCTAATTCTCCCTTTTCCAACCATAAAGCCCCTTGCTTCAACAAAGAAGCCTGATGATATAAAAAAAGATCCGGGAACTGCACACCTCCCATATCCCGGGCCGCTTTAAGCTTCCAAAGGGCAATGCGCGGTTGTGCGTCCTTCCACAGAAAGCTAATGAGATGCTTTTCCAGCCTAGAAAAAATGCTGCGCGATAGGGGTACGGGGAGCATGCTCATGACATAATTTATTTTTGGCACCAGGATCATTTTGATAAGCTCCAACCTACCCCACCATGAAAAATGAAGGATAGACCACGATAGGGTCTTCCCTCTTATCACCTGCACCAACTCCTCTACATTCTTTTGAATCATGGCCTCCATTGAGGAACAGTACCAAGCACCTAGGTATTTAATACAAGCAGCCTCCCATCTAAAAGGAAAGTTAGCCATGTCAGCAGAGGTAGAGACTCTGTTGAGAGGGAAAACCACCGACTTATTCCAGTTGATTTTATAGCCAGATACAGTAGAGTAAGACTCTATCAAGTCTAGGATTGTGGGAATTTCAGACGGCTGCCCAAAAAGCAGTAAGTCGTCAGCATATGCCGAAAGCTTCACCACCGATGCCCTCCCTTCGACTCCGGCCAGGCCACTATGCTGGCGGACCGCGAGAAGCAGCGGCTCCATTGCCAGATTGAAAAGTAGGGGGGAAAGAGGGCAACCTTGTCTGGTGCCTCTATGCAAAGAAAAAGAACGAGACAGTAGTCCATTCGCCACTATACGTGCGGACGTTTTAGCATATAATACCTGCACTTTTTTAATGAAACCCTCCCCAAGCCCAAACCAGCTTAGGGTGAAAAATAAAAATGGCCACTCTAGACGGTCAAAGGCCTTCTCTGCGTCAAGGGAGAGGGCAATATAGGGCTTGGTTACCACCGCCGCTCTGTCCAGGAGATTGCAGAGCAACCGTGCATTGTCGGACGTGGATCTCCCAGGAATAAAACCACACTGATCAGGGTGAATTATCAGTCCCATCAGAGTCGACAGCCGCTTTGCCAAAACACTTGCATATATTTTGTAGTCTGCGTTTAAAAGGGAGATGGGGCGATAATTCCCCACCTTGCTAGGGTCTCTTCCAGGCTTTTCAATGACAGTTATAGTTGCATCTGAGAATAGCCCCGTCTGTGTATGATTCTCCCCTAGCTCCTCATAGAATTGTGATAGGTAAGGCAGCAGTTCTGCTCTAAAAGTGATATATAATTCAGCGGGCAGGCCGTCTGGACCAGCAGCTTTCCCCTGGGGCATAGATTTAATCGCAGCACTAATTTCAGCACCTGAAATGGGCTTTCCGAGATTCTCAGCTTGCTGCTCCGACAAAACGGGATGATCTAGCTGCTCCACGAATTGTCGGAAGTCCCCTAGTTCGGCCTTCGTCTCAGATGAATATAAGGCCCTATAAAATTTGGAAAATTCCTCAACTATTTCAGAACTAGTGGTATGTCTCGCTGTTTGACTATCTTCAATAGCTGTGATCCTAGTCTTCCGGCGCTGGCCGCTAGCAGCTTGGGCAAGCAATCGTCCTGATCTATCCCGCTCTACATGGTACCTGGAGGACTGTTGGAGCATTACCTGCTCCACATCAGAGCTGAGAATTTCATTATATTGGAATCTTAGTCTCTGTAAGCGCTGAAGGAGGCCAGGCACTGGTTGCTTGAGCCACAACCGCTCACCTGCCTTGATCTGGTTTTCCAAGGCCGTTAACTGGGCTCTGCGGCGCTTGGATTCCCTAATTTTATAACTAGTGATGGAGGCCCGCAACGATGCCTTGAATGCTTCCCACCACGCCCAACTAGACGAATCGCCCAAAACATTCTCGCTGAAGTAAGAGGCAATAGTCGTTTTTACCTCTGCTTGAAATGTGGGTTCTGCCAGCCAGGTTCTACTAAAGGACCAAATGGGAGGGATCTTTTCAATATCTGGGATCTCCAAAGTAACCGTGATGGCTGCGTGGTCAGACACCGTAACACTAAGGATCTCCGCCGCGCAGCCATCAGACACTAGAGGCTTGGATATTAGAAAGAAATCTATACGAGATGAGGACTTGTGGACAGGAGAGAAAAAGGAGTAATCCTTGTCACGCGGATGAAGTAATCTCCAGATATCCACTAGCCCACATGCATCCACTAGGGCCGAGAGCGCCAAGCTCGTACGAGATGAGCGCTCTATTTTCCCAGGGCACCGGTCTACCAAAGGTTCTCGCACCTGATTGAAATCACCCCCCAAAATGATAAAGGGTTCTCCTTCTCTCTGCATGCACTCGCTCAAATTGCAGAAAAAAGTAGGATCCTCCCTGTTGGGTCCATAAACATTAATGAATAAAATGTTCACACCACCAATCATTAGCAAAGATTTCACAAATCTGCCCTCAGTATCACTGCTAGTATGTATAATCTTACAGCATAACGAGGTTTTAACTAATGTGGCTACGCCATTTTTCTTATGGGCTGCAGGGGAGGAACCCACTAGCTGATACCCCTTACCCTCCAATTTAGAGGTCTCTGCCAGAGACAGATGAGTTTCCTGCAAAAAAATGGCGTCTGGATTCTGGCGCTTACAATAGGCCATGATCTTTTTACGTTTCATCGGGGAGTGTAGGCCTTTAACATTTAAAGACAACACTTTTAATGCTTTAGCCATAGCTGTGGCAGCCACATATATTGACAATGCATACAGCCGTGAGCCCCATGCAAAAAGATGTTAAATCCGTATAACCCCCCAGAGAGCCATTTCCCCCGTTCCCCCAACAAAACCAAACTGGGCTAGGCAGCAGAAACACTATTACAGCATAGCGCAACCCGGTTGAAGACCCTCAAAAAAAACAAAATTAGATATAAAACAGATAGCCAGATGAAAGATACCGTTATGAGTACAATCATGATGAGGCCCCCCATCGGCCTTCCCTCCCCCACTATATGTTCTTTGACCTCCAAGCCAAACGCCAGGCACGGACTTCCCTAGGCCAAATCATGGCCTAAGTGAGGCATCGGTATTCAAAAAAAGTGAGCAATAACCGCAAACTGGCTCAGGTCAATTGCATCGCTAGGGCTTCTTGATCTTCGATGTATCGTTGTAAGGCCGCAGGATCATCGAATGATTTAGTAGAATTATTTAGCGTGACTTTAAACCTCGCAGGGTTGAAGAGGCCATAACGCGCTTGTAGCCGTTGGAGCCGCGGTCTCAGGGCCAGAAACTGCCTCCTCTTTTCAACCGTGTGCTTGCAGTAGTCTGCATAAAAGGCCACTTTCTGCCCCTCATGTTGCAGCGGCTGCTGTTTCCTTGCAGCCTCAAAAATTTGCAAGGCCTGTTGATGTCGTAGCATGCATAAGATCATTGGTCTCGGCTTCGTGCTATGTTGAACCACTGCAGCTGGGATGCGATGGGCTCGTTCGATTTCCAGCGGGAACTTCAGCTCAAGCTTGAGCAGAGTAGGTAAAAAGTCCTCAAGAAAACGGATCGGAGCACCTCCCTCAACTCCTTCTCGTAAGCCCAAAATGCGAATGTTGTTGCGGCGACTCCTATTGCCCATATCTTCCAGGTTGCGTTCCAGCCAGTTTATTTTTCGGGCTGCCGCTGTGAGCGTTTGAATCTGCTCATCTTGCTTCGTTGCCTTATTTTCTACCATCTCCACCCTAACCGTGAGTGTTTGCAATTGCATGCCCAGGGTTTTCATATCGGACTGCAATTCAGCAAGGGTATCGCCGTTCGCCTCCACTCTAGCTCTTACCGCTCGGATCTCAAGAAGCAATTCTTTAATACCCTCAGGCTGTTCTTGACCAGGCGCCATTTTTATCGGAGAGGGGGGATCCGTCTTGGATCTTTTAGAGCCCGTAGAAGACGGCCCCGCAAATTCCAGTCGCGTTTGTCTCCCGCTCGACATACTCTCACCATATGCAAGCTCTGGGATACAATTCCAGGAGGTATTATCGCCGATGGGGGCTAGGTAAGGTGTCTTCAACCAGGAGAGACACTCTTATGCGACCATGCTGGTCTCCGGCTGGCTCCGCCTCCTGTGTTAGTCCATTTTAGTCGTAGATAAATGACAAACAAACAGGAAAATACAGTGCTACCTTTTTATTGGATTAACTTTATACATTTTAGGACTAGTTTCGAAGGTCAAACCTTCTTCTTCAGCTCAGGACACTAGAAGTAACAGATGTACTTGTCCAATAAAAAGGTATCACTTTATTTTCCTTTTCTTTCTCTTTTTATTTAACTACTGGTCTAACTAGGGAGCTGTGCAGAGTCAAGTGAATCTAGATTTTCCAGGGCCAGATTTAGAGAAGGGAAAGCAGGGCAGTTTCTCAGGGGCCCTGCGGCAAGGAGGGCCTGAGCTGGGAAGCAGAAGACAGAGAGTGAGAATGTGTATGAACAGGAAGAGGAAATTCCCATCACCCTGTGCCGATCTCCTCTCTGCCATCAGCAAGTGATAAGTGCTCACCTCAAATCTATTCTGGAAATGTCTTTAATAATAACAATGACCCCTCTGAAGTCAAATATTGTTGTAAAGTTAAGTTTAGAAATTAACATTGATTCTGTTTTAATGCATCTTCTACTTTATTTTACTTTTAGCATAGATTTTTTAACTTTATTGATTTTGCAAGTGTTTATTTTCCTATGTTGTAAATCATTAAGGTAGAAGTAAGTGAATCTGTGCTGAATCTGTCTGAAGTTTCTTGTTCCATGTAAACCGCGCTGATAACAAATAGTGCGGTATATAAAAATGTTAATAAATAAATAAGATTGTTCTAAAAATCCGTGTTAGACTTTTATTACACCAGCCTGAGAGCAAGTCACATCTGGGGCTCAGCGCACACGCTTGCCACTCAGCCTGAGGCTATAAAGGAAGAGGAGGAGCTGCTGGGAACAGTGTGTCTGTGCTGCACAAAGTAAACCCTGGCTCTCCAGACACTGCTTGCAGCCCATTAGTTCCCACACACCAGGGCTCGTGCTGTAAGTAGGAAGGAGAGGCTTGCCCGATTACACATGTGCCCGGAAAGGAGCTCCTGCACATGTAAGAGTTACTGCTGGTGTCTGTTATTGCTGTGAGGTGCTGAGAGGGAAACACAAGTGCTGTTCTGGATGGTGAACATCAGACAGTGGGGCCTTTACCAAGGTCACTGGTTGGGAAACACTGGCTAATGTTCAGTGTATGTGGCTGGATGCAGGACCAGGAGTCATGTGCTCCGCCGGCCTTTGTTTTTGCCTCTTGTGAATGATGCATGTATGTGTGTAATAAAGACTGTTGGACCCTCCCTGCCTGAACTGCTTTTTTTGTTTTTACTCATGGCCACAGTTTCCACAGCCCTAGAGTGAAAGCTGCCCTACCTGTGCAGGCTCTGCCTCAGCCATTCTCTCTCCTGCTTTTCTGGGAAGGATTCGCTTTCTCAGATCAGGAGGATTCGCTCTCCCTTCTCTCTCTTTCTTTCCCGGGATGAGGCTTCAGGCTCTGCTTCTCTTTCAATGGAGGAGGCTTGCAGAGAAGCTGCGGGCAGGAAATGTTCAGGGTCATGAGGGAGGAAGGGGAGGAGGGATATAGACTGAGAACCTGAAAGACTAGAAAGGAAATCTCATGCAGCGGCCATCTTCAGGATGGCAACAAGCTGAGACTCCAGTTTCCAGTCACAGTTTATTTTCTTGTATACTTGATATACCGTCTTTAGTGGAAACAACAAAGTAGTTTACAGTACAAGTAAAAACAATTTTACATCAAAATACATGAGATACAAAACTAAAATTTAAAAAAATAAATAAATAAATAAAAACCTATGTGGCGCACTCCAGATTCATTCTAAACCACTTCTGAGAGGTATCCTGATGTATATAAAGAGGAATAGAATTCCACAATGTGGAAGCAAGAAAAACAAAATGCTGACAAATATGTAGATTCTCATCTCACACGGCTATTAGCAGCTATGGAGGCCACTCTATCAACAATGCCAGACTGAAGACCAAACACAGTTTAGGACAACTATCCAGAGGGTCACTAAGAGTTGACACTGACTCAATGGCACTTAACAACATCAACTTCTTGTCCGAGATGTAAGCATTGAATTCCTCCAGTCCACTTTAATAATGGTTTCTGGACTTTTCCTCCAGGAACTTGTCCAAGCTTCTTTTTAACCCAGCAACACTAACAGCTTTTACTACATCCTCTGGCAATGAAGCATGTAATGGAGGAGTAGCCTAGAGGTTACGGCAGCAATGTGCGATCAGGAAGACCAGTACTCAAATCCCACTGACTCGCCTTGTGACTTTGGGCAAGTCACTTAACCCTCCATTGCCTGAGGTACAACCTTAGATTGTGAGCCGACAGGGAAATACCTGGAATGCAGGTAATTTCTGCTCTTTAGTTTAACAAATTGTTGTATTACTACTTCCAGATTTATCAAGATTTGTTTAAATTCCTCTGATATTTCACCTAAAATTTTAATTCTGCATGGGTAACTTCCCTACATCATCTTCAGTAAAGACCGAAGCAAATAATTCATTCATTCTCTCCCTACATCATCTTCAGTAAAGACCGAAGCAAATAATTCATTCATTCTCTCCGCTATGGCCTTGTCTTCCCTTAGTGCTCCTTTTACCCCTCTAGCATCTAATAGTGAAACTAACTCTCTCTTGCATATTTTGCTACAAATGTACTTGATAAAGTTTTATTATGAGTTTTTGCATCCACAGCAAACTTCTTTTCAAATTCTCTGCTTGCCTTATCAGTGTCCTACTTCTAACTTACCATTACGCTTCTCCTCCATTCCCTGTGTGATATAGAGTATTCGGAGTGGAACGGGTAAACGTAGATCGATTGTTTACCTTATCAGAATATAGAAAGACTAGGGGACATGCAATGAAGCTACAGGGTAAACTATTTAAGACTAATAAAAGAAAAATATTTTTTCACTCAACGTGTAATCAAACTCTGGAATTTGTTACTGGAGGATGTAGTAAAGGCTGTTAGTGTAGCTGGGTTTAAAAAAGGTTTGGACAAGTTCCTGGAGGAAAGGTCCATAAACCATTATTAAGAAGGGACCCAGGATATCAATGCTTGAACCAATACAAGCATTGTGGAACCTGTGTCCCTTTGGGAAACTGCTAGGTACGTATGACCTAGATTGGCCACTGTTGGAAACAGGATACTGGGCTTGATGGACCTTGGTCTGACCCAGTATGGCATATCTTATATGTTCTTATTTATTTATTTCAGAACATCTGGTATATCATTATTCAAACAAATAATTGACTGCATGGCAGTTTACATAGTTCATAAGGAGTGCAAAAAGCCGGCAGTGTAGTAGAGCTCCTTGGTATTGCTCCCTGATTTGTGAAAAACCGACAGCAATTCTATTAGCCCTTTCTGTAGTCACCAGAAATATTTGTTGTATATAAGGGAGTGCAATGCCTGTATTTCTCAGAGGAAATTAGATTATTTGACACATAAGCTATGTACTGCAATTTTAAGGCCATGGGAGATTATTTGATGTAGTTCGGCAGCTGATTTGTGTGAAATCTCAGTCTGTTTCTGACCTTATGGATGTACACTGCATTGATGACTTTTTTCAACAAAACTGCAGTGACCTGTGTCTTCCCTCTTTGCTTCCTAGTGCTATTTCTAGTCAAAGAAGGCCAGAGGGATGTGGAAAGGGAAGAAGAAGAATATGACAACCAGTGCCTATTATTTATCTATTTTGCTGTTTTAGTCTTTTTTTATATAATTATCTAGATTAGTGAATATGGTTTTCGGTGTCTGATGAGTTAAGGAAGTGTTTTCCTTCCTTGTTGGTGGAATCTGAAGAAAGAGGTATCTCCAAGGTTCATATACAAAATCTCTTTTGGATACATTTTATGCTGCAGTCTACAATGAATCTCACTGTAATCTATAGGAGAGTGAAAGCTGCTGATGTCATAATGAGGCATTATGACCGAAGAATCCTGGCAGGAGAAAGTGTCTCTCTCTCTCTCTCTCTCTCTCTCACCACAGAGATTCATTTGTTTGTTTTCCAAACAGTGAGGAGTTTTGGAAAGAGAGCAAAGGAGAGTGATAGAAAGCTCAAAAAACATAAGTTTTGGCAGCTTATCTGATATCACCAGAGCACAGGCAAGAGCTAAAAATGAATCCAGGTCAAAGGCAATTGCAGTCTGTCAGATTCAGAAATGTTTCCTGGAACCATCCTGACCCGCTTTAGCCCAGAACCATAGCAAGCACAGCCAGGACCGCTCTGCAACAGCTGCAAAGAGTCTGCACCTTGGCCTCACTTCTCTTCTAGCATGGCTCATGGTCACTGGCTGAACACATGATCAGTGGGCTCCCTTCATCTTCATACATGACAGAACGGACTTTTAAAACATCAGCACCTCCAGGCGCTTCAGGATTCCACCGGCAGTCTTGATTGGCATCGGGGAGAGAAGCAGGAAGCAAAGCCCCTTCCTGCACCTCACCACAAGGATAATCAGGCCAATTACAGAACGATGTGCGGCTTTTAAAACATCAGCGACTCCAGGCGCGCCCACCCCTGAGGGCCTTGCCAGAGGGCCCTTGGGCGTGGCCCTTAGGTGAGGACTGAGGAAGAAAATGTAAAACTTCAGGACAACCACAATATCAATGCATGGGACTGAGAAACATAAAGGCACAACAAATCACACGAGCAGAAACACCGCCACAAAGCCTAATAATAGTGTCACTCAAAGTCATCATGGAACTACAAAGAAACAGGTATGCTACCACCATTCTCATACTACAAATACTCACATGGGCAATTTCTCATTCCACAGCAATCAAACTAGGATATAAACAACAAATACCTATAATTAACAGTTTTAGATGCCATATAAATGCTATACCAACCATACAGACCCTCCCATAATACCAAAAGCACCACTACACCCTAAGATACATACCACTACAAGCAAACAATGCAAAAAGTCCACATCATCTAAACAACTCGACGCTCCCTATACAATGCACCCTCATCAATGCCTGCTCATCTAAAAAATAAAATTCAAATCCTGGCTGACTTAATACAGGAACATAACTTGGTTCTGTGACACTGACTCCGTTCTACTGAACCAAATATGTCCCCCTTCACACACAATTTTCAGCGCAAACAGAACTACTAGCAGAGGCGGAGGTGTATGTATAATTGACAAAGATAACCTGAGATTTTGTGTCTCAAACTCTAGCTCCACAAACAAAATGAACACCCTTTCCATAACAAGCAGTATGTCTAGCATACTGAGCACTCATGGAGACCCTGCAGACCATAAGAACATAAGATATGCCATACTGGATCAGACCAAGGTCCATCAAGCCCAGTATTCTGTTTCCAACAGTGGCCAATCTAGGTCATATGTACCTAGCAGTTTCCCCAAGAGACACAAGTTCCACAATGCTTGTACTGGGTCAAGCATTGATATCTTCGGTCACTTCTTAATAATGGTTTATGGACCTTTCCTCCAGGAACTTGTCCAAACCTTTTTTAAACCCAGCTACACTAACAGCCTTTACTACATCCTCCGGTAACAAATTCCAGAGTTTGATTACACGTTGAGTGAAAAAATATTTTCTCTTATTTGTCTTAAATAGATCACCTTTTAGCTTCATTACATGTCCTCTACTCTTTCTATATTCTGATAACGTAAACAATTGATCTACGTTTACCCGTTCCACTCCATTCATTAATTAATTTGCTAAAAATGGCCTGTACCCTTAACAGAACCACCTACCCCCAATAATCCTAGGAGATCTCAACATAACATCTGCCTCCAAATCACAATCAGAGGCCTTCCTGATAGCCATGAACACTCTCGGATACACTCAAATCATCACTGAGCCAACCTAGAAGAAAGGCAATACACTTGACTTATTATTCATACCTTCAGATCTTCAATTAATAGGACAGCTTTAACAGCTTCAACAAAATCCAAAGTGTGAAATATGCACTTAGCTTTCAGCTAGTAAACTCTTAGCTTCTCTGGCGCACAGACTTATGCTGATCCCTCTTCCCTCTTATGCTGATCAGCATAAGTCTAAGAACATAAGAACATAAGATATGCCATACTGGGTCAGACCAAGGTCCATCAAGCCCAGTATTCTGTTTCCAACAGTGGCCAATTTGGTCATATGTACCTAGCAATTTCCCCAAGAGACACAAGTTCCACAATGCTTGTACTGGGTCAAGCATTGATATCTTCGGTCACTTCTTAATAATGGTTTATGGACCTTTCCTCCAGGAACTTGTCCAAACCTTTTTTAAACCCAGCTACACTAACAGCCTTTACTACATCCTCCGGTAACAAATTCCAGAGTTTGATTACACGTTGAGTGAAAAAGTATTTTCTTTTATTAGTCTTAAATAGTTTACCCTGTAGCTTCATTGCATGTCCCCTAGTCTTTCTATATTCCGATAAGGTAAACAATCGATCTACGTTTACCCGTTCCACTCCGTTCATTAATTTATAGACTTCTATCATATCTCCCCTCAGCCGTCTCTTTTCCAGGTTAAAGATCCCTAACCTTTTTAGCCTTTCTTCATAGGAGTATCCTTCCATCCCCTTTACCATTTTGGTGGCTCTTCTCTGTACCTTTTCTAAAATCGCCATATCCTTTTAAGATACGGCGACCAGAATTGCACACAATATTCAAGGTGCGGTCTCAACATGGAACGATATAGAGGCATTATAATATCTTTTGTTTTATTTTCCATTCCTTTCCTTATCATACCTAGCATTCTATTTGCTCTCTTGGCCGCCACTGCACACTGGGCCGAGGGTTTTAACATGTTATCCACAATGACGCCTAAATCTTTTTCCTGGGTGGTGGTTCCTAATGTGGAACCTTGCATCGCGTAGCCATAGTTTGGGTTGTTCTTCCCTAGGTGCATAACTTTGCATTTGTCCACATTAAATTTCATCTGCCATTTTGATACCCAGTCTTCCAATTTATCAAGATCCTCTTGCAATTTTTCACAATCCTCTTGGGTTTTAACAACTTTAAATAGTTTTGTGTCATCAGCAAATTTGATAACCTCACTCGTATTCCACTTTCCAGGTCATTTATGAATATGTCAAAAAGCAGCGGACCCATCACAGATCCCTGGGGTACACCACTATTCACCTTTCTCCATTGGGAAAATTGGCCATTTAGCCCTACCCTCTGCTTTCTATCTTTTAACCAGTTCCTGATCCACAATAGTACACTGCCTCCTATCCCATGACTCTTTAGTTTTGCCAAAAGTCTCTGATGAGGGACCTTGTCAAAGGCTTTCTGAAAGTCCAGATACACAATATCAGCCGACTCACATTTGTCCACCAGTTTATTCACTCCTTCAAAAAAACATAAGGTATCATAAGGAAAGGAATGGAAAATAAAACAAAAGATATTATAATGCCTCTATACCGGTCCATGGTGAGACCGCACCTTGAATATTGTGTGCAATTCTGGTCGCCGTATCTTAAAAAGGATATAGCATTATTAGAAAAGGTTCAGAGAAGAGCCACCAAAATGGTAAAGGGGATGGAAGGATACTCCTATGAAGAAAGGCTAAAAAGGTTAGGGCTCTTTAACCTGGAAAAGAGACGGCTGAGGGGAGATATGATAGAAGTCTATAAATTAATGAATGGAGTGGAACGGGTAAACGTAGGTTGATTGTATACGTTATCAGAATATAGAAAGACTAGGGGACATGCAATGAAGCTACAGGGTAAACTATTTAAGACTAATAAAAGAAAATATTTTTTCACTCGACGTGTAATCAAACTCTGGAATTTGTTACCGGAGGATGTAGTAAAGGCTGTTAGTGTAGCTGGGTTTAAAAAAGGTTTGGACAAGTTCCTGGAGGAAAGGTCCATAAACCATTATTAAGAAGGGACCCAGGATATCAATGCTTGTCTCAGTACAAGCATTGCGGAACCTGTGTCTTTTGGGGAAACTGCTAGGTACGTATGACCTAGATTGGCCACTGTTGGAAACAGGATACTGGGCTTGATGGACCTTGGCCTGACCCAGTATGGCATATCTTATGTTCGTATATGTTCTTAAGAGTTGGCAGGGGTAGCTGCATTTCCATTTGGGTGCAGACTGTTTTCTGTCTACTCATAGGTTTCTGTAAAGATCAGGGTTTTAAGGGCATTGTGGAAGTCTATGATGTCATTTAATGCCCTTAGGTTCATTGGGAGGGAGCAACAGGGGAGGCTTTATCCACAATAGGAAATGGACCGTTCCAGCTAGGTAGAAATTTACAGTCTTTGACCTTATTCTTACCAAAATTGTAGTAGAATACCTTATCGCCAATCTGGTATTCTTTAGAGGTAGTCCTCAAATCATAGTAGGCCTTCCTATCCCTAGCAGCAGTGTCCAAATTCTTTTGGGCAAAGGCAAAGGCACTTTGCAAGTGTTGTCTTAAATGGGCAACATATTCATGAGCAGTTGTAGCGGCAGCGAGATTCACATCATTCGTCCTGTAAAGAAGATGAAGGGGTAAAACCATGTCCCTACCTGTCATCTCAAAAGGGGACACACCAGTAGCACGATGACGTGTGGCTCTGATAGCCATCAGGACCAAGGGCAGTTTGATGTCCCAGTCCTTCCCAGAGGAAGAAACATACTTTTTCAAGATACTGATGATAGTTTTGTTTGCTCTCTCCACTTGTCCAGAGGATTGTGGACGATAAGCAATGTGGACTTTGGCCTTCACACCTAGTACCTTCCACAGATGCTTAATGACTTGTCCCGTAAAGTGGGAACCCTGGTCGGATTCCACTCACATTGGGAGGCCCCACCTGCTGAAAACATGGTTTAACAACAAGGTGGCCGTGGTCTCGGCAGTACAGTTGGGTGCTGGGATGCACTCGACCCACTTAGTAAATAAGCAGGTAACTGTCAACATATATTTGTTGCCTCGAGAGGATCGGGGCACGGGGCCGATCCAATCAATCTGGAGATCAGACCAAGGCATGGTCAGACCTCTGTTTCTCAAAGGGGCTCTATGAGAAGGAGCCGCAGGTTGAAATCTGCAACAGGTCAGACAACCTTTAGTATACAATTGTACATCTTGGTACATGTGGGGCCAGTAGGCCACTTGTTTCAACGTTTCATAGGTTATTCGGTCACCTCTATGACCGGCACAAGGTTCATCATGTGCGTGCTGTAACATAACTCCTCGGAAGGCCCGAGGTACCACCCATTGCACAATACCATGCTTACTCGTCCGTATCAACAGATCTTTCTGGAGATGGAACATGTCCTTGGAGATGTAGAGGATCCTCAGTTCCTCATCGTCCTGACAATCCTCCAGAGTTAATGGGTGTTCCTGGGGGTTCTGCAGAAAAAGGTAGAAACGTCCAAGAGTAGGATCTTGTTTCTGGGCTTGCAAGAGGTCGAGATCTGTGCTCTCGCCACACCATTGAACCACAGGGGGCATGGTGGATAATTGAGCTTGTCGCCGGGTAACCGCCGACACCTTTTGAAGCCCATTGGTCTCGGGAGCCTCCAACTGCCAGAGGTCTCCAGAGACAGCACCCTCCTTGGCAAGCTGATCAGCTAGATCATTTCCAATCTTGTCAGGATTATCAACACGGGAATGACCTTTCACTTTCTTCCAGTAGATGGTCATGTCATTTTCATGAGCTACCTTGTCCAAGGCCAGAATCAATCCGGCATGTTTGACAGGTTTCCCTTTGGAATTCAGCATATTGTTAGATTTCCAAATGGGTAAGTGGGAAACAAAATTCTGTCTGACGTAGTCTGAATCAGTACAGATGGTTAGGGTGTGAACCCCTCCCTGAGCAGCGGACTGGAGAGCTGCCAGGGCTGCAGCTAGCTCTGCATACTGATTAGTCTTGGTACCCAGACGGTACTTGAAGGGTTCACAAGGGTGGTTCTGGTTCCAAACTACACCTATACCTGCTACCAGTTCATGGTCAGGCTCTCGACGGTAATCACAACCGTCCACATACACCTTGGGGTAGCCTTTACAGAGGTTCTCATCATAAGGACGATGACGAGAAGGCTCAGGCGTACATGACTCCATATCGGTGTCTAAATTACCCACTAAAGGTTCTCTGGCAGTGCAATCATGCAATTCAGCCAGGCCCTGTGCGGCGGCATCCTTGCGGTTTTGAGCATACCTGACCTCCAGGGGCCAGCCCTGAAGTGCTAAGGTCCAGGAGACAATGCGACTGTTTGACACTTGTCCCGATTTAATCCGATCACTGCCTAGGAACTTGATGGGTTGGTGATGAGTCTCAACAACCAGCCTCTCACCTTGGATATAACTGCGGAAATATTGGAGGGCCCAGACTGTGGACAACAAGGATTTCTCACAGTCAGAGTATTTCTTCTCCACGTCCGTTAAAGCTTTGCTGGCATAGGCAATAACTTTCCTATCTGTATCATGCGTCTGGTACAGAACAGCACTCATAGAGTGATCGGTGAAACCTAGTTCCACGAAGAATTCTCTGCCACTCTCTGGATAGGCAAGACAGGGAGCTCGACTCAAAGCTGCCTTCAGCTCTTCTAGAGCTGCCTCTTGGTCGGGATTCCATACCCAAGGTTCATCTCTTTTGAGGAGTTTGACCAGGGGTCGGGAAATCTCCGCATATTGATCCACAAATTGGCGTGAATAATTGCAAATGCCCAAGAATGAGCACAGCTCACTCACGTTGGTCGGACGTTTGAGTTGTTGCAAGGCCGCAATTCTCTTCCTTTGAGGCCGCAGTCCCTCAGCAGAAACTTCGTAACCCAAATAATTGAGGGATTTCCGGCACCATTGGCCCTTTGACAAGGACAGCTTTGCTCCCGCAGCTTTCAGTTGCTGGAAAACATGCTCTATTTCTTGCAAATGGTCAGTGAAACTGGTGCTCTTCAGCAGAATGTCGTCTACATAGACGAGGGTGCCTCTAGTCTCAGCATCAGGCAAAGCCTTATGCAGGAAAATATTGAAGTCTGCTGGGGCATTCAAATAACCAAACGGTGTCCGATTCCAAGTATATTGTCGCCTACCGAAGGTAAAAGCCAGCTTATGCTGATCTTCTGGATGGACAGGTATAGTCCAAAATCCTGAGGCCAGATCCAGGCTGGTAAAGTACCTTGCACCCTTGATGGTGGCTAAGTTCTGTTCCAGATGTGCCATAGGCCATCTGGATAGAGGTACCTTTTTATTAAGCTGGCGATAGTCCAAAGCTAAGCGCCAGCTAGAATCCTTCTTGATGACAGGCCACAGTGGGGCATTGTAAGTACTGTTGCATTGACGTATAATTCCCTTTTGTTCCAGGGAATTAATGATTTCCTGAACGGATTCATAGGAGGCCAATGGGATTTTATACTGCCTCACAAAGACAGGTTTACTGTTTGGATCCGTAGGAATACGGGTGACATGTAGGTCGGTGAGACCACAGTCATAGGTGTCAGTGGCAAACAGGTCCTTGTGACGGTACAGCAGTTCTTTTAATTGTGCCTTTTCTGACTCATCAGTGCAGGCGTCTGCTTCAGCAAGTTTTCCCGCAACCATTTCGTCAAATCCCAGAACAGGTTTATTTGAGGGTATTTCAACCTTCTCCTCAATCTCATCTTGGAGAGAGGAGACCTGGATGGCTTGGACAGCCTGGGGCTCCCCCCCTCCCCACCTGGTGGGTGAGGGAACTAACAACCTCTTCGAGTTTACTTGACAAAATCAGATGGTCAGACTCGAGGTCCACCTGTGAGGTCACAGCACTATGTGGCCAAACAAACTGTAAGGTGAGGAGGCCTCGGGGTGAGGATCGTACACATGTAGGGGTTCCCCCCCCCCTTCACAGATGTTCCAGGAAACCGGAGCTTCCCCAATAATCTGGAGACTCAATTCCACACTTGGGAATGATTCTCCCTCTAGGAATCCCAGAGGTTCGCCTTTCACAAGGTGAATGCGATCTGGATTTGGATTGGTGAGCAATAAGTATAAGGAGGGAGCTGTGGCCTCCATGCAGGGTATGGGACCCATGGCTAGGCCCAGC
Organism: Ichthyophis bannanicus; assembly: GCA_033557465.1. Taxonomy (NCBI): domain Eukaryota; kingdom Metazoa; phylum Chordata; class Amphibia; order Gymnophiona; family Ichthyophiidae; genus Ichthyophis; species Ichthyophis bannanicus. Next base: position 81,493,959 of record CM066031.1, read on the forward strand.
TCCTCAAAACGTGAATTTGGACTGAAGAAGACCAAGTTGTCTGAGACCACTTGTCCTCGGGTCACCTGTATCGGGAGGGGACAATCCTGTACCCTCCCAGGTATGTGGATGTCTTCTGCACAGACCACTTCACAGACTTGAGGGATAGACTGACCAGCCCGTAGGGATGGGCGGGCACCAGAGAAATCTACCGGATCTCCTTCCATCCTACTCCAGAGGATGTTGTTCACGAAATCCACATAAGTTCCCAGTCGAACAAGGCAATCTGAGCCTAAGGAGAGGGGCACCTCAAGTCCTCTGATGATGGAGAAGGTGTGCCGAAAACTTTTGACCCCAACTTGCAAGGAGAGATTGCAGTAGCCCATCAATGTCTTGAGCCCTTCCCCAGGCACTTGGAACGAAGTCTTCGCTCCCATTACCCAATCAAGGGTAAGCTGTTGTTTGAGCCGACAGAAAAGAGTCTCACTGATGAGGGAGTGGTCACAGTGGGGTAATAGGTAGGCCCTGTCCTTTTGGGACATGCCCACCTGCACATATATAAAGGGACCTTTCTCAGCCGAGAATATGTCCGTCAGTCTCCTAGGGTGATCTAGGCAGGGATGGGATGGAGGAGGGGTTTGCACCTCACAACCTTCCACAGGTTCCTTCAGGAATATCTGCAGGCAGTCAGTATCAAGGACAATGTTAGCCACTGAACCCACTGCAATTGCAACCACGTCGCTGATGCCCTGATCCTCATCTCCAGCCCTTTCATACTGGAGCTGAAGGATTTGGGGAACAGCTGACCTCTGGAAATTAATCCTGATGGACTTGTTTGTGCGTTCCACCGAACAAGGACCACTGACTCTGCTGTCATGTTTTACCCTAGCATAAGGTATGGGATGTGTGACCTGTGTCCAGATCACTTCCTGGACGTAGTCCAGAATGGGGCGTAACCGTTTCAGGAGCTCATTGCCAATCAGGAATTCTTCCCCAGGGCACTTAGTAATGATTACAGGATGTTTCACCTGTAATCTTCCAATTTGGAGGTTAAGCCAGACCTGCCCCATAGACTCTATGGGCTGATTCTCATAAGCTGCGAGTGACAAATCACTGGGTGTGACGTGTAGGGTCCTCTGACTCCCCAAGGAAGCAGTGAGTCTATCAAAGAGACTCGAGGTAATCAGGGTAGCCTCAGAGGCTGAATCTATCAGGCCCTCACAGAGAAAAGCCTGATGAATTGTAACAGGAACAGTGTACCTCTGTCCTTTTGGCTTGAGTTTACCCAGAAAGTACTTGTGCTTCCTGATGGTGTCAAAGGCTGGACCCTCGCTGTCCATTGCAGAACTGTCACTCTGTGTCCATGGGGTGGCATCCACGGCTGGCTGCACCTGTGCAATAGTGACCTGTGGGACAGAAACAAAGTCGGTTAGTCATTCAGTCGCCTTAGAAGGGGAAGAGGAGTCAACCAGTTCCTCCTCTGGCTTCTGAGGCTTTGCTCGTGGCTTAGGAGGCGCACTACTAGCAGGAGCCTCCTGTGAGGAGCTGAATGCAATGGTAGCCTTCATCATATCTGTCAGCTCGCTTATTCTCTTCTCCAGCTCCAGGTATTTGTCAAAAACCGGGCTTTCTCTTCCAGTTCCGGTTCTGTGGAGTGAAGCGCTGATTCCCAGAGCGCTGCTTAGACCCAGATGACTGGTTATTCTGGGGTGGCCTGGGAGGATTCTGTGGAGCAGAAGGAGAAGAGTTATTTTCTAACGAAAGAGGTGATTTTACAGCACTAACACACTGTTTTGTCTCTCTGGCTTTGTTGGGAGCCCTTACTGAGCTGCCAGTATTGGTTGCTCTCATGTTGGGAACAGCTTCCCAAATCCACTCAGCATGTTCTATCACACGTGACAGGGGTTCGTGACGCTTGTCAGACATATAAGGCTTGATAGATGGAAGGAGCAACTGACAGAAAAGATTACGAAACTCCTGATGGTGTTCTATTGTTTCCCAAGAAGGATCACTCTGGAAGAAAGTCTGCCTAAGTCTGTAAGCAAACTCTCGGGGGGTTTCATTTTCCTTATGAGTCATACTAAATGCTGCCTGCTTTGCGGCAATATCATCAGGGTATGGCCCATAATGTTTCTTTAGTGCTTGTTCAAAGATGACAATGTCCTTCTTTTCATCGTCTGCCATGGCCCGAATGAATTGTTGACAAGGCACATCAAAGGACCATGGAAGATACAGAACCATGTCCTCCCCCCTGGTAATGTTCAGTGCCCGAAAGGCATCTTTGACTGCAGCTAAATGTTCATTTATGGTGGCAGAACCAGTTTTCTCAAAAGGAGTGACCATGCTCCGCAAGGTCTTGATAATTTGTAATTGTGCGGCAGAAGCGCCTTCATTTGTGTATTTTCCTTGCAGGACACAGGAGCATAGTGGATTTTGCGTCCCTTCAGCTCCCTCTGGTGGTCGCTGCTGGTACAGTTTTCCATCACTCGGGGGATTTCTCACCCCCCCCCCTCCACCGCTCCCTGTATGGGGAGGGGTCGAGAGTAGGGTGTTTCACTCCGCCCTGTTTCTCTCCTGTGCTCATGCGCTGATGGGAGAGAACTGACTCTATTCTGGAAAAGCTGCCGTTCTACACTGGGCAGGGTTTCCAGTGGCAAACTGCCGTCATCTACCCTCTGGTACTTCGAGAAGCCTAGAGGGCTGAAATTATCCCTGTACTCTGTCTCGTTACTATGAGCGGTGGACACACACGCCAATTCAAAACAATCAGCTTGCTGGATTTTGAGGTTAACTCTCTGTATTTCCTGCCCACCTTCCTGACGTGCAACAGCTAGCTTTCTTTGGAGACTAGCCGTGCACTGTCTTACTGCAATCAGAGCAGTCTCTATCGCATTTAACTGAGCCATCAGAGCTCTCTCTCGCTGCTCATAAAGAGCAGAGACCTCTGTTATTCTCCTGGTGTTGACGGCTAGTTCAGAGCTACACACTGTCAGAAACTGCAATTCCGTTTGATCCAGAGCATTCTGCTCCCTGAGAGCGGAAACCTGATCCAACCAGCCTTCTGTGTGAACCATCGTAAATCAATAGCTGAGACTGTCTGTAAAAACAAACACAGGGCACTGCTGAAGAATTACTCTAATGCAGAGAGCCTGTAAGGTGGGTTCCAAAGCCGTCTCACAGACAATGCTCTCTGGCCACAAAAACCTCAGCATAAACAGCTGCGTTGACCACAATAGGACAATGCAGAAATATTACACAAATTCTGAGAGGCGTAGCACATTCAGAGAAACTCATCCCTTGGAAGAGACCCCATATGTAGGGTATATTCATAGCACAAAAATAAGTTAGACTCTCTGTTGTTGTCTAGGGGAGATAGCTACTAATATACAGCCCAAAGTTCGGTGAGTTATTCTGGCAATGAGCCACGAAAGAATTCTGGTCTGCAGATATATATATTAGACTTTATTATAGGCAACCAAATAGAAAAATATACACACACATATATCGCTAATTAGAAACATGAGGTAGACATTTGTTATGGTACATATGTACACTTGGACAACGTAATAAATCAGATTAGTAACCAGACGTCACTGATTCGCTCTGCACTGAGGAAAAGCAAGAAATATATTGCTAACCCTTTTCCCATACGGAGGAGGAGAGATAAGTCAGTACCTTAGCTCTGACGGGCTCTCAGGAACAATGCAGTCCAAGAAGACAGCTCCTAGCTAATGCGGGCTCTAGCCTCGTCAGGCGAGCCGCAGTCAGTCCGAACCGGAGGTATCTGTGAAAGTCTTATCTCAGACCTGTGGAGGATGGCATAGCCCACACGTAGGGGCCGTCTGGCGGAAGGCTCAGGGCTCAGGAATCAGGTACACAGTGCACAGCCGGCAGGACCGGTGCAGAAGTCTGTATGTCCAGGTGGGGAAAAGCCCCAACTCTCTCTCACTCTCCAACTTACCACTAAAGTTTCCAGCGCAGAATGCAGAATTCTGTGTGAGAATCCTCCGTCATAGGTCCGATGATTGGTTGGCAGCAGGCAGTCTGAGGTGTTCTCAGCGAATCAGGAGGTCGATGATGAGCAGCTTCTTGCAAACAAAGGAGCCATAGTCAGAAGTCGGGCAGAAGCAGCAGTATGTAACTTCTGGGCATGTACAAGTGTCCAAGGCCAGCCACGGACAATAGCCTCTGTATGCATGCACACTTAGAAACGCTGATCCAGCAATTGCTTGGAGGACAGGCTTATAGCTGAACACAGCAAAAGGGAAGTGAAGAATCCATCTTGGCTGTGCAGTTTGGTTCAGGCCTGAGTTGCTGAGCAGGCTGGAGATTTGCATGTAGAATTGCAGGGGTACCAGCCCTACAACGCCAGTAGTGAAGGAGCTCTTCTTGAAGATGTTTGTTTAGTCTTGTGGTATCCTGCAGGTGTGCCGATCATGTTGTCACTATTGGTCCTTCTTTGTCTATTGCTGATATCCTTTGTTATGATGTCTTAGAGTGCATCTGCCGAGAGATGGTGAACGATTTTAAAGATGATCAGGATTGTTTTAAATTTTGCTCTGGCCATCATAGGGAACCAGTGCAGCTGCTGTAAGATGGGGTTGATGTGCTCAGTTCTTGGAGTGTCTGTAATGATGCGTGCTGCAGAGTTTTGCACCATTTGTAGTGGATGTAAGGTTTGCTGAGGGAGGCCTTGATATAACAAGTTTCCGTAATCAAGCAGAGGTATGATGAGTGCTTGGCACACTGTGTGGAAGTGGTCCTTGCGGAGTATTGGCTTGATCTTTCTAATCCTCTGTGTTAGTCCCATGCTTTGTTGAATTCAGTTACTGTCCTCATCTCTACCACCTCCACTGGAAGACTATTCCATGGATCCACTACTCTTTCTGTAAAGAAATATTTCCGCATATCACTCCCGAATCTATCTCCCTTCACCCTCATCCCATGTCCCCTCGTAGCAGAACTTGCTTTCAATTGAAAGAGACTCTATCCCTGAACATTTATGCCACGGAGGTATTTAAACATCTCAATCATATCACCTCTATACCGCCTTTCCTCTAAGGTGTACATATTAAGATCCTGAAGTCTGTCCTCATATGCTTTATAATGAAGCCCATTAACCATTTTAGTAGCCACCCTCTGCACCGACTCCATCCTGTTCACGTCCTTTTGAAGGTGCGGTCTCCAGAATTGCACACTATACTCCAAATGAGGTCGCACCAAAGACTTATACAGAGGCATTATCACCTCCTTTTTTCTGCTAGCCATTCCTCTCCGTATGTACCCAAGCATCCTTCTAGATTTTGCCGTCGCCTTTTCTACCTGTTTAGCTACTTTAAGATCATCAGACACAACCACGCCTAGGTCCCGCTCTTCTTTAGTGGACAAAAGTACTTCACCTCCTATACTGTATTGCTCCCTTGGATTGCTGCAGCCCAAATGCATGACCTTACATTTTTTAACATTAAATCCCAGCTGCCAAATTCTAGACCATTCTTCAAGCTTAGCTAGATACCTCCTCGTGTTATCTACACCTTCCTGGGTGTCTACTCTATTGCAGATTTTGGTATCATCTGCAAAGAGGCAAACCTTACCCGACAGCCCTTCCGCTATATCACTAACAAAGATGTTAAAAAGAATCGGACGAAGGAGAGATCCCTGGGGCACACCACTGGTAACATCCTTCTCCTCAGAGTGAGCTCCATTTACTTGTACTCTTTGTCGCCTCCCACCCAACCAATTCCTAACCCAAGCAGTAACTTTAGGGTCCATCCCTAGGGTGCTCAGTTTGTTTATAAGTCGCCTGTGAGGAACAGTGTCAAAGGCTTTACTGAAATCTAAATACACCACATCTAGAGCTCTCCCTCGGTCCAACTCCCTGGTCACCCAGTCAAAGAAATCAATCAGATTTGTCTGACAAGACCTGCCTCTGGTGAATCCATGCTGCCTCGGATCCTGTAATCCGCTGGACTCCAGAAACCTCACTATTTTCTCTTTCAGCAGCGTTTCCAATAATTTACTAACCACCGAAGTTAAACTAACCGGCCTGTAGTTTTCAACCACATCCTTACTTCCGCTTTTGTGTAAAGGCACCACATGAGCCTCTCTCCAGTCCTTTGGCACCACTCCCGACTCCAACGAGGCATTGAAAAGGTCAGTCAGTGGAGTTGCTAGAACGTCCCCAAGTTCCCTCAGTATTCTAGAGTGTATCCCATCCGGTCCCATCGCTTTGTCTACTTTTTTTTTTTTTTTTTTTTTTTTTTTTATAAATCTCTTTATTCGGTAAACACAACGTTACAGGCAATGACAGCTTGTATCACAAAACCTTACTTACACACTAAACCCCATCCCTCCTCCCCCCCCCCCCCCGCCCAAGCCCATCCCATCCCCCCCTGGTTCTCAAAAGGGAAATCCAACTATAAATATTGATATACATATACCAAATCAAAACAAACACACGCCGCTGTGTCGGGAAAGGAGCCCAACACTGTGGGACAGTCCGGCATAATGAGGTCTTCATCCGGACGTTCTGAGGCCATCAACGAAACTGTCCAACAACGCCCATCTCTCAGAATGGAGGTCCACTCTGCCTGGGTGGTGGAGCTTACTATACAGTTTCTCGTATTGAGAGTACTGGCACACCTGACCCCACCAATTGCTTGGGTGCAAATGCTGGAATGATTTCCAGTTTGACAGGATCATTTTGAGCGCCACAGCTATCATAAAATTTAACAGAAACCGCTCCTCTTTGGAAAGTCCCAAGGGGAGCGATCTTAGGTATACAACATTCCTGGACAATTCTGCAGTAACACCCAGAACAGCCCGAATTTTACGCCATACGGCACCCCAGAACTTAAATACGATTGGACAATCATAAAACATATGAGCATAGGTGCCAAGCTCGCTCTGGCAAGACCAACATTTACCCGTAGCTAACTTGTCCCATTTAGCAATTTTTACCGGGGTCAGATAGGCCCTATGCAGAAAGAAATACATGGCTTGCGTGATTGCAGCTGATCGGGAAACTTTTGTAATTGGCCCCCAAAGAATTTTCCAAACAGTAGGGGGCAATGAGCAGTTAGTTTCCGCCTCCCACACCTTAGTTAGACCCACTGGTTGGCTGGAAACATATCGTCGAAACTTATCATATATCTTGGACACCGAGCCCTTCATCTCCAGCAGCTCTCGCAGCTGTTTGATAAGGCCTGCCTCAGCCGGCAACGCATCCGGAGCAGATATTTTAACAGCCAAACAGTGTTTCAGTTGCATCCACCGGAGAGAAAACCGGATTCCGGAAGGGAAAATTCCGCGCGTAGGTCCGCGAAACTCTTCCAGCCAGGATCGCTTCTCAGGTGGCCAACAACCCAAATTCCCTGCGTCTGCCACAGGCGCCAGGCAATTTTCTTGCCCCCCGGTTTGATACAGGGGTTCCACCATAGTGGAGTCATCAGAGAGGGCGCGCTATCCCTGCCGGCTACTCGCGCTAGCGCTAAATACGCCTCCTGCGTGGCCCGGAGGGTCTTTCCTCCCACTAGGTCTTCGGGGAGCAAGGCCCCTAACATGTGTTCCAGGGGGTAGGGGTTAGCTAGATGTCTTTCTACCGTCAGCCAACTAGGGCTGCACTCATTGTTGGCGCCCTCGAGCCACTGTATACCTTGCTTTAGTAGGAGAGCATGATGGTACCATTGAAAATCTGGGAAATGGACCCCTCCCTGTTCTTTGGGGGCTTTCAGCTTTTTACGTGCTATGCGATGCTGAGCTCCATTCCACAGGAAGGCCAGGAGGTTTCTCTCTATGTCTAGGTAGATCTTTGGAGGGAGGGAGACGGGCAGCATACCCAGAACATAATTGATTTTAGGCGTCAGAATCATTTTAATAATTTCCAGCCTGCCCCACCACGTAAAGCGCAAGGGGGACCAGGCCATGGTTTTACTGTGGATCAGTTGGAGAATCCCTTCCACATTCTCCCGTATCGTGCGCTCCCAAGAGGAACAATACTGGGCGCCGAGATACTTAATGCACCCCGTCTCCCAACGAAAAGGGAAGGAGGCCTTCATGCTGGAGTTGGAACAGCTGTTAAGCGGAAATGCAACTGATTTGGTCCAGTTAATTTTATATCCGGAAAGGCCCGAATATGCTGCAATCAATGCCAGGAGTCGCGACACTTCGGAGGGCTGGGTGAACAAAATGAGATCATCAGCATATGCCGATAGTTTAACCTGTGTTCCACCTACCAGGAAGCCCTTGATATCTCGGCTTTGCCTTATGGCAATAGCCAAAGGCTCCAGTGCTAGATTGAAGAGCATCGGGGAAAGAGGGCACCCCTGACGAGTCCCTCTGTGCAAGGAGAAAGAGCGAGAGAGTATACCGTTTGCCAGTATTCGAGCACTTGTATGCCTATACAACACACGAACTTTCTGTATAAACTCTGCGCCTAGGCCAAACCATTCCAATGCGGAGAAGAGAAAAGGCCACTCTAACCTATCGAAGGCCTTTTCGGCATCAAGAGAAAGGGCAATATATGGGGAGGGCCTCACCTGCTGCGCAATCTAGTAGATTACAGAGGAGGCGAGCATTGTCTGTCGTCGCTCTACCAGGAATAAACCCAGATTGGTCAGGGTGTATTAAATCTCCAATATAATTGTTTAGTCGCTTTGCCAGGATGCTGGCGTAGATCTTATAATCGGCGTTTAGAAGAGATATAGGTCGGTAGTTTGTAACATAGTTGGGATCTTTACCGGGCTTCTCAAGCACAACGATCGTAGCTTCGGAGAAACAACCAGTGTTCTCCCGCTCCTGTTCCAGCCACTCGTAATAGGTCTTTAGGGATGGGATTAGCTCAGCGCTTAAAGCTTTGTACAGCTCCGGCGGCAGCCCATCTGGACCGGTCGCCTTGCCCCTGGGCATATTAGCAAGAGCCAATTTGATCTCTTTAAAAGAGAAGGGTTCTCCTAATTTTCTGGCTTGCTCTACTGATAATGTAGGCTGTGAGAGCCTCCCCAAAAAGTCAGCAACGGCGGTTGGCTCTGGATTGACCTCTGTGGAATATAGTTGAGAGTAGTACTGGGAAAACTCTTGCAGGATCTGAGCGTCTTGCACTAGTTGAGTTTGATTGTCACCAAGAAGGGATACAATTCTCGATTTTTCACGTTTCCCACGAATGGTACTGGCTAGCAGCTTGCTAGCCCTGTTACGTTCAACATAGAAGCGGGCAGATTGTTTCAACATGCAATGCTCCACTTCAGCGCTCAGGATCTCATTATATTCGATCCTCCGCTTTTGCAAGCCACGCATGATAGCGGCATTGGGATGCTTGACCCACAGCCTTTCCCCCGCCTTAATTTGGGCTTCCAATGCTGCCAACTGGGCCTTCCGCTTCTTGTTCTCTTTTATTTTATAGCTAGTGATAGTTCCTCGCAGCGAAGCCTTAAAAGCCTCCCACCAGGCCCATCCCGTGGTGTCTCCCAATTTGTTGGTACTAAAGTAGGAGTTGATGGAGGTGCGCAACTCCTCTAAAAAGGCAGATTCGGCAAGCCAAGCCCTGTTGAATGACCAGGTCGCGCCTGAGCGGGCAGAATCAGGTATCTTAATTGTCAGCGTTACCGCAGCATGGTCGGAAATAGTCATGCCAAGGATATCCGCTTCACAGCTGTTCGCAACTAGAGACCTCGAGACCAGGAAATAGTCTATTCGAGAGAGAGAACTATGAACTGGAGAGTAATAAGTGTATTCTTTAACTGTCGGATGCAGCAGCCTCCAGATATCTACCAACCCACAATCCTCCAGGAGGCTAGAGAGGGCAATGTCAGCTCTCGCCAGCCTGCTCACCCTTCCAGGGCAGCGGTCCACTAAGGAATCCCTAACCATGTTAAGGTCCCCTCCCATAATGATAGGTGCTTCACCTTCTGTTTGCAAAATATGGTTCAGGTCACAATAAAAGGCAGGATCATCCTTGTTAGGGCCGTATATATTTGCTAAAATGCACTCAAATTTCCCACACTGAAGCAATGCTAGGGCCCATCTTCCGGAGGTATCACAATTGGACCGGGCCACCACCGCCCCCAGCGTTCTACGCACTAAGATAGCCACCCCATTCTTTTTTTTATTGGCCGGGGAGCTACCAGCTAGGATGAACCTCCCCTCTTCTAGCTTCTTAGTCTCCAGAGCAGTAAGGTGCGTTTCCTGGAGAAAAACTACATCAGCTCGCTGCTTCACACAGTATGCCAGTATTTTCTTTCTCTTCATCGGCGTCCTAATGCCCTTGACATTTAGCGATATAAATTTTAACTCATTAGCCATACTCAGTGATAGCATAACTTTTATAACAGACTTGAAGCAAATAACAAACTAATATAAAGCCCCACATTTCCCCTTGAGAACCAGCCCATCCCTCAGCCCCCTCCCCACATTCCCCTGGATAAGACAGCAGGCCTGTCAAGGCATGGCGGGTCCCAGCCCCTAAAGGGTAATATTACATCATACCACCCATTTCAGCCAGAAGTATGGGCTTCCTCTGCCGCCTGTCGCCAAACTGCCATGGGAGGCAGTCAGTCCAGCGGCCCGTTTATCTTCAACTATGGCCGCAAGGCAGGAGACATGAAGGACCAGGTCGGCCTGTCGCGGCTTTAAGGCCGAATCAGAGCTGCGCTATGACACACCCGGTCCCATAGCCGGCCTGAGAGCGTGTAGGCAGGAGAATCACAGTCCTCTGTAGAATAGTTAGGATTGCATGAGAAGCGCTTCTTGATCGTCGATGTACTGCTCCAGCAGCGCCGGATCCTCGAATGATTTGGTTACGTTATTCAACGTGACTTTGAAACGAGCAGGGTTGACTAGGCCATACCGTGCTTGGAGCCTTTGTAAGCGCGGCCTTAGCGCAAGAAATCGCTTCCTTCTTTCCACGGTAGGTTTGCTGAAGTCTGGATATAGTGCTATCTTGTGGCCCTCGTACGAAAGCTGCCGACAATTTTTAGCAGCCATGAGCATCTGCATTGCTTGTTGATGTCGTAAGGCGCAGAGGATCATTGGACGCGGGGTCTTGCCACGTGTATTAGGCACCGGAGGAATGCGATGAGCCCGCTCTAATTCTAATGGACGAGAGAACTCCAATTTGAGCAGCTTGGGCAGTAAGGTTTCCAAGAACCCGATCGGGTCCCCACCCTCTGCCCCTTCGGCAAGGCCAACAATACGGATATTGTTACGGCGTGATCTATTATTCATGTCCTCATAGTTCCTTTCCAACCATTCTACCTTGCGCTGAATTTGTGGCAGCTGAGCCAGGCGTTGTTCGTAGTCAGCGGTTGCCCCTTCCACTTTGTCAACTCTGAGCGTCAGAGATTGCATTTGCACACTTAGGTCTTTCAGGTCCGACTGCATCGCATTTAGGGCATCACCGTTGGCATCCACTCTGCTACGAATCGCCCGCACCTCCTTTAGCAGCTCTTGCATGCCCTCGGCGGCTTCCTGATGGGGCGCCATTTTGTGCGGGGACAGCGGGTCCGATTTGGTTCGTTTGGAGCCCGCAGCCGCCGGGTTCGAGAATTCCAACCGGGTCTGCTTGCTGCCGGCCATGCCCTCAGCACGCTATAATGATTTGGGCCAAGTCGCTCCCCAATTACTGGCTGAAATGAGCAGGATTCTTGCATGGGGCCCGGGAGAGACTCACTCACACCGCCATACTGCAGCCGTGCTGGCTCCGCCCCCTTTGTCTACTTTAAGTTGAGCTAGTTTCTCACGAACACAGTCTTCTGAAAATTGTTCAAGATGTCCCTCGCTTCTGTTCTTATTTGTGGGTGTTTTCTGAGGTCCTGCTCCTGGTTCTTCATCTGTGAACACAGAACGAAAATATTTGTTAAGCAATTCCACTTTATCCTTATCAGCTTCTACATATTCCCCCCCCCCTGCACCCTTGAGTCTGACAATACCACTTTTGCCCTTCCTCTTCTCACTAATATATCTGAAAAATGTCTTATCCCCCCATTTTATTGCATTGGCTATTTCCTCCTCCTTTTGAATCTTTGCCTTCTTGACTACTTTGCTAGCTTCTCTAAGTTTTTCCAAATACAGATGCCTGTCTTCCTCTCTCTGTGATCTCGTGTATTTCATGAAGGCCTCCCTCTTTTTCTTCACTTTTTCAGCTACTTCCTTCGAAAACCATAGCGGTCTCCTTTTCCTTTTGCCTTTATTTACCATTTTAACAAAAATGGTCCTCAAACGTTGATAGGCCTTGTTTGTGGTTTTGGTGATGTGGGATTTCAGATTCAGTGATCTGTCCATTGTGATGCCCAGGTACTTAACGTCATCTTTGACTACTATGAGTTTGTCTAGAATATTGATAGTTTGTGGTGAAATGAAGGTTAGGTTCCTGGTGACGAACATTGCCTCAGTGTTGTCGTAGTTGACTGTCAGATTATTGGCTATGAGCCAGGCATTAATGTCTTCAAGGAATCTGGTCATTTTTGTGGTGTTAAGTGCTAGTAGGTTGATTGGGGCATACACCATGATGTTGTCAGCATAGAGATGATAGTGGAGTTTGTGGCATTTGATGATATTGCATATGGGTTGGATGTAAATATTGAAGAGCATTGATGACAGAGCTGAGCCTTGTAGTATTCCTTGCGTGACGGGGAACTGCAATGATTTCTTTTGGGCGCATTTGACTTGTTGTGTTTGATCTTTCAAGTAGGAAGTAAACCACTTCAAGGTATTCTTGCATAGTCCTATCTGTTGCAGGCATTGTAGTAACCTGGCCTGGGACACTGTGTCAAAGGCTGCCGAGATGTACATGAATACTAGCAGGAATCTGTTTATGTTATCTATGCCTCTTAGGAGATTGTCAAAGAGGGAAGTGAGTAGTGTTTCCACACCGTGCTGGGGTTTAAAGCCATGCTGATGGATGTCCAGTGGGGCATTCATGTTAATATGGTCCTGAAATTGCCATTGCACTGTCTTTTCGATGATTTTCGCAAGGAATGGTAGGCTGGAGATGGAGCGGTATGATTTTGGTTCAGAGGGCTTAGATTGTTGCTTTTAAATATCAGTCATATCATGGTGTGCTTCAGGGATTGCGGCATGTGTCCTTGTTGGAGTGAATCTTTGATGATTTTGTGAATGTGATGGGAGAGCTGGCTTCTTGTGGCTTTGGGCCATGCTACTGGGCATGGGTCTGACGGTGAGGTTGTTGTGTTGAGTCCGTTTAATATGTCCTCTACTTGATGTGTTGATGGTATGCTGAAGTCCTCCTGGGTTTGATGTTGTTCTTTCATTTCATGGTCATCTGTCTGTGATGTGATGGAGTATGTCTGGATGGTGTTTTTCGATTTCATGTAGTCCGCAAATTCCTGTTGGTCAAGATGGTGGGTACAGTGCTGCGTGGTGTCCTTAGTGAACTTTTGGACAATGCTAAAGAGTTCTCTTGGTCTGACAGATTTCATGATTAAGTTGTGTGGCAAAGTCAGCTATCCTGAGAGTGGGGGAAGTGAGAAGCATAATGAATTCACCCTAGTTAAGGGTAACCTTCTAGGAGTGCAGGGAGAGAAAGCCACATCCAGGTTTCAAAGACAGAAAACCCCCAGCTGGAACATGTTTCAGCCCATGACTGATAAAGCAAGAAAGAGGGATTGCAAGCACGAGGACCAAAGCCCTTACTTTAACAAGTAAGGGCTTTGGTATTGTATTGAAGCTTTTTTCTCTATTTTTTTGACTTGCTTACTTTAACAAGGGCACTGATTATTCTAATATCAGAAGGCAGAGGGATTACCAACACCTGGGAAAGAAAGAGGTGGGGTTAAGACCCTGGAGGTATAAGCCTGGGTTAGATTATGCAGAAGGAGAGAGACAAGAAAGGGAGAGACGAGAAGGAGAGCAGCCGCGAGAGCAGCTGAGACAGAAGCAGAGAGAAGGAGTGGATTCTTGGAGAAGAGCTGAGCTACCCAGAGCTGAGAGAGCCAAATTCCCTGCAACAGGTTGGCAGCAGTGGTGGGGACCAGGAAGTGGAGAAGCTTTCAGATCACCAGAGAGGTTGTCAGCTGAGCAGTCTGACCAGGTTGGTGAGCCAGAATCCTTGCAGATGGGAGAACCAGTGTCAGAGTTGGGGGAAGAAGATTGCTTTATGGATTGCTCTCTATGCCAAGCTCTAGACAGGAGGTCTTGAGGAAAAGCTAGCCCTGAAAGAAGTAATTCTCCTTGGAAGTTAATCATATGGCAGAAGCAGTGTGGAGGTAAATTTCTGTCTGTTTTAAAAGGGAAATTTACTGCAACGTAAGCCTGATCAGGAAGCTCTGTTTCATGCTTGTTGTTACCTGTGTTTGAACTGTGCAACGGCAAGAGAAGCCAAGTTAGCTGCTATAAGAGTTTTTGCTTGCTCCTCTCCTATATGAAAAGCATGCTAAGAGTATTGATAACAGCTTGGAAGGATTGTTTTGTTCTGAGTTTGGTTTCACGTAGAAATGCAGCCTAGAGAGGTTTTTGAGGCTGGCAGAAACCAAACTGCTATAGAAGAATTAAGCCTGAATTTTTCATTATGCTCTGATTAACAAGGACTAAATAGGAAAGTGGCAGCCTAGTTTCTAAAGGCAATTGCTTCTGCAAGTAAGAGGACTTAAAAAGCCATTTCTGTGTTCTTTTGGTTTGTTTGCCATTATTTGCTGTACCTTAAGCAAATCCTACAGTTGTAATCCTGTAAATGATACCTTGAACCTGCTGTGTTTTGTGTTATGGAAATAAACTTTCTGTTACAAGCCTTACCCTCGGTTACCTCAACTACAAACCTTCTACTTAAAGCACCAACATATTTTTAGCAGTACTACACTTCCCAGAAACCAACACGAAGAAATAGGCTGCTAGGAGCTGATAGAAGAAGGAATCCTCAACCACCATGCCCCTCGACCACTAGAGACAAGTGGCTTTGGGCATTGTGCTTGTGACAGTTGGTATGGTGCTGTTGTTTACGCTCTTTTATCAGGTTGTTATATTCCAGTTGCTTGGCCCTATATTGTTCCGCCTCCATTTTCTCTCCAGTCTTCAGAGAGTGCGCTTTGCATTTCTGATATCACTTGAATGAGCCTTTTTTGAAGTCTATGAAATGTCTGGCTATGCTCTCATCTTCCTTGTGTTGGGTGGGGGTTTTCAGAGTTAAGGTGAAGTCAATTACTTGATGATCTGACCAAGGGAGCGACGTGATTGTTGGTGTTGTGGCCTTGCCCTGTTGCATCAAGTGCATGAGAATAAAGACCATATCCAGAGTTGCACCATGCTGGTGCGTTGGGGCGTTGATTGTCTAGCAATAATTTAGTGACTCCATGGCTTTTAGGAATGCTGTGGCTTCCTTGGTGGGTGTGGAGGTCAGGTTGTAGCTTCCTAGTACAATGAGTGGCTTGTGTTTTCTGTGGTGTGCACATATTGCTTTAAGTACCATGGAGAGATGTTCAGTTGTGGTTCCAGGAGGCCTGTAGGTGAGTGAGACACTTAGGTACCTGTTAGCTATGGTGATTGTGTTCATAAGATCATAAGATATGCCATACTGGGTCAGACCAAGGTCCATCAAGCCCAGTATCCTGTTTCCAACAGTGGCCAATCTAGGTCATACATACCTAGCAGTTTCCCCAAAAGACACAGGTTCCACAATGCTTGTACTGGGTCAAGCATTGATATCCTGGGTCCCTTCTTAATAATGGTTTATGGACGTTTCCTCCAGGAACTTGTCCAAACCTTTTTTAAACCCAGCTACACTAACAGCCTTTACTACATCCTCCGGTAACAAATTCCAGAGTTTAATTACACATTGAGTGAAGAAATATTTTCTTTTATTAGTTTTAAATAGTTTACCCTGTAGCTTCATTGCATGTCCCCTAGTCTTTCTATATTCTGATAACGTAAACAATTTGATCTACGTTTACTCGTTCCACTCCGTTCATTAATTTATAGACTTCTATCATATCTCCCCTCAGCCGTCTCTTTTCCAGGTTAAAGAGCCCTAACCTTTTTAGCCTTTCTTCATAGGAGTATCCTTCCATCCCCTTTACCATTTTGGTGGCTCTTCTCTGAACCTTTTCTAATAACGCTATATCCTTTTTAAGATACGGTGACCAGAATTGCACACAATATTCAAGGTGTGGTCTCACCATGCAACGATATAGAGGCATTATAATATCTTTTGTTTTATTTTCCATTCCTTTCCTTATGATACCTAGCATTCTATTTGCTCTCTTGGCCGCCGCTGCACACTGGGCCGAGGGTTTTAACATGCTAGAGTGATCTGCAGATCCACATAAGCTGTTGGACTGATGGGGCCCTGGGATCCTTGCCAGGCATGCCACTAAGCTGGGTTGTAAGGACTTTGAAGCCCCCCCAGATAGCTCACCTAGAAAAGTGGACTTCAGATAGCGCAGCCCTCTTGCTCCCCTGAATTGTGTGGCTCAGGTGCTCCGCAAAAAGCTCTGACTTAAATTTCCAGTTGGGGGCATCTTCCACTTCCTGTCTGGCTCCGAATGTGCCCCTACTTCTTTGTACCCTCTGTGGTTGCCCCGCTGGCACAGGCCCAGTTATGTTGCTGCTCCTGCCCCGGGCCATCCACTCTCCCACCAAGCCATTTCTAGCCCTGGCCACTTAAGGTGACTCTGTCTCCCAGCACACACTACAGGCCTTCCCTCAGGCATCAAACCTGTTCTGGCACCTTTACTGAGGCTCTGGAACAGGACCCAAGCCTCAATCACCAATCACCACTGCTGCCTGGGGTTGCTTCTTTATGTCTCTCCCTGCCTCTGCCCCCCCCCCCCAGCTCCTGTGATTTTGACTTGCAGCGGGCCCAGCAATTGCAGCTTCAGATTCAGCCTTTTTTAAAAACTCACCTGCCCTCCTCAGCTTGACAAGGCTGCACAGCCTGGACCCGATCTTGGCTCCCTTTACTGCGATCGCCATTGTAATCGCGGCTTTTCTGTTTTTACACTTATGCTGCCCTGCAGCTCTCTCTCGCTTCCTGCCCTCCTCTGGCCAGGCGTGGGGCCTGTTCAAGAGCGGAGCCATTTGCAGGCAACATGCTCGTTCCTGCCTCGGGCTGGCTCTGCCCAACATGACCTTCTTGCCTTCCTGCCTCCAAACTGCTGCCGTTGCTGTTTTTCTTAAAGAGCTGCGGCTTTAAAAAAATACAAGAAAAAGCACAGGGTCTTCCTGACTCCAGCGTGCTTGTAAGCTTTTGCTAGTCCCGCCCCCTCTGATGTGGGGAGGGGTGCAGCTGCTCCTGGTGGGTGCACCACTAAGCAAAGACATGGGTAGGGGTGCACCTACTCCCTAAAAGACACGGGAAGGGGTGCATCTACTCCTGCCATATTGTTGGGCAGAATAGATGCACCACGCTGGTCTTTATCTGCCGTCATTTACTATGATGTCAGTATGCATCAGAAAGGGGCAGGGCCATTAGAGCCTTTCAAGCGGGCTGGAATTGGGAAGATCCTGTGTTTTTTGCTTACATTTGTTTTTAAGCTGCCACTTGTCATCAGAAGGGGAGGATTGATGCTGTCAGCACTACCAAAGACCCACGAGAAGTGGCAGTGGTGGCAGCAGCAGGTCAAAGGCAGAGTGAAGTCACCATAGCTGGGTTGTTTTAGGGGAATATTTTGGCGCTCCTAAAACTTTTCCACCTGAGGCAGCCATCTCACTCTGCCTAATGATAGAACTGCCCCTGCCCGAGCTTTCCGGGGGGGGGGGGGGGAGGGCATCAGACTTATGCTGGCAGAACTTCCGGCAGGACAGGCATCTTGGTGCATGTGTGGTGACTCTGCCCCAGAATTCAAGTCTTTTGAAGGGGGATACAATATCGCCTGAAAGAAATGATTAGTTTGAATATCCTCTGGGATCCAGGTATTTTTCTATTCTGAGGAGGGTCCCTCGAAGACGACTCCCCCAGTTAGCACTGATTCGTCATTGTCTGAACGCAGCTAGGCTGACACTGGTGACCGACTGGAAACAGGTATCAGCTCCGACACTATCATGCTGGCTGGAAAAGATGTGGGATCTATACACAATGGAATGGGGGTAGTGGTTGGGAGAATGCTCCTGCCTCAGTTTGAACAGGTCTGGGAGTCTTTTGTGTTAAAATATGGCTCACCGCCTCCACCATATCTAACTTAATTGGAGGTACATAATGAGGACCACTCCTTGGCTTGAAGGCTTACCACGGCGTCCGTCCATCCTAATACCATCATGATGGAGGAATGCCCTTTAACTTACTGAATTTGTAGGAGGGGGAAGGGAAGGTTGGTGGGGGCAGGGGAAAGGGAAGTAGTGAGGAGGGGAAGGGGGAGAGGAAAGTAGTTGAGAGGGGAATCTTGGTTATAATGAGGCTCTTTAAAAAGAAAGGCAAAAAATATAAGGCTGTGTTATGGCAATTGTCCCAATTGATGATCTTGTGTTTTATTATTGTGCAAGTCCTCCAGGAGCGGATTGTACTGATATTTTTCTGTACCTGTGTTAAAACCTTTAAATAAATAAATAAAACATAAAGTTTATTTTTCACTGTTGCAACAGGGTTGTCCAAGACCTCAGTAAGGAGCGACCCCCTACTCAGAAATACAAGCCCGTTATACCTTTTTCCAGCCAGGGGTACAAACAGAACTTGAGTGGGCTGGAGAATATCTTAAAACTTTCTCCTGGTCAGAAATCAGTTTATTGCTGGAAACTAGCATGGCCAGGAAAGGGACGGAGGACAAGGGGCTGTAAAGGGGATAAGCTAAATGGATGGGAAGGGTTGTCCTTCAGAAGAGCCCATAGCAGTTACTTCTCAGACACACTTGGGGGCCCCTTGAAAGATAAGGTAGAAATCTGGCTCTGGGGAAACATCACGCATACAATCTTACCCTAAAAGTTTCAAAACCTCCCTAGATAACAACGGGCTTCCTGTACCCAATTCCTTTTTGCCAAAGTACAAAGACACAACTATTTTCCTAGCCTGTCACTGCCCAAGGGGAAGGGGGCAGGTGTAGGGGAAAGAATCTGTCAGGGCCGGCCCATCCATTGTGCGAGAATGTTGTTTGCGCAGGTCCCCCCACAAACTCCATTCTCCCACAATAGACGGCTGCAGAGGGAGCTGGGGAAGCTCTCGCGAGGCCCAGGCTCCCTCTGCACAACTGCCAGCATGAGGAGTCTTCCCTCACGCTGGCAGCTGTATTTGTGAAGCTGCAATTGATGGGAAAGGTTAAAGGGCATTGCCTTTAACCTTTCCCAGCATTCACGGCTTCACAGATATAGCCGCCAGCGTGAGAGAAAAAGACTCCTCACGCTGGCGGCTGTGCAGAGCTGGAATAGAGCTAGAAATTGGCTGACAAGGGGGCTAGGACTGGAAATGGGCTGATGGGGGGGGGGGAGATTGGACTGCAAATGGGTGATGGGCTGGAATGGGACTGGAAAAGGCTAATGGGGGCTGGAATAGGACTGGAAGCGGGCTGAGGGGAGTTGGAATAGGGCTGGAAATGGGCTGATGTGGGGGCTTGGGAGATTGGGACTAGAAGGAAGTGGATGTTGGGTGGATCTAGAACTATAAGGGAGCTGATTTTGGGGGAGGACTAGAAAGGGTTGGGGATGGGGAATGAGAATGGAGAGGGGAAAGGATATTTTGTGTGGGAGGGAAGAAAAGTCTACGATGGGCTGGGTATTTGGAGAGTAAGTGGGGATTGAGAATGGAAGGGTGAAATTTGAGTGGATGATAAAGGAATAAGGAAAGAAATGGGGGAAAGAGCAAAAGGGGAAAGATCCGTTTGTTAAAGCAGATAGAGAGAGAGAATGGAAAAAATCTAAAAGAGAAGAAAGGACAAATGGATAGCTCGCGGAAGACACGAAGAAACCAGAAGAAAGTGACTGGAGCAATTGCAGCTGAACAATAAAATCCCAAACAGAAGGTAGAAAAATCCTTTTTATTTTGAATTTATTAACTGGAATATGTCTGGTCTGGGAAATATGTATTGCTAACATCTTCACCTTTTTGTTTAGTGCAAGCGGAAATTAATTTATAGTTTTATTTCTCCAGTGTTGTACATTTCATGTTTGGCTTTTGGGGTTCCCAGTTTAATTATCATCTTCCTATTTCTAAATTGTGATCCCTTGTTCTTTGTGTGGTGACGGTCTATGTTCTGCATGTGTAACCGAGCTGAGGTATTCTATTCATATTGTTTCTATTTGACAGTCCCACTTGTTCTCTTTCCCCAGTAGGAGATGTACGGGTATTCTCTGAGATGTATTGGTTTAATATCTGCAGTGTTGTCTTTTGATAGATAGGGTTTGGTGCTTTGTGAGTCCTGACAGTGCTGTTATGATACGGTGGATTTGCTATGAGTTCTAAATGGTCAGTGTTTGTAATACTTCCTAATGGGCCTGGTGGTTGTCACTGCAATATTTATTTATTTATTTATACATTTTTTTCTATACCGCTTCTTCCAGAGATCAGAGGCGGTTAACAAATAACAAAACGTTAATAATAGCAAGCTATTATTATTTTTATAAAGAACAATTGAAGGACTTCTTAACTATTTAACTCTTAGCATGGAACAGATGGGACTAGTGGCAAGCAATGCCGCGTCTTATAACTAATTACATTCAATTTACATCAGATAACTATTTACAGATGTAGTAATGTACAATATAGTAATGTAGAAATCTGTTCATTAAGAGGCATGATAACATTATACAAATATTTACGCAAATGAGGCTCCTTATGCAAATGAGGCCCTGCAATTAATCTCCGCACATGGCCCCGCACCCCCCTTGGGCCGCCCCTGGAATCTATATGTTTAGATCTGAGCTGAGAGAAAGGTTTCCTTGCCTTCAGTGTATCAGAAGAAACTATTAAGCTTTTATCTTACTCTTATGCACTACAGAATATCTTCTTTTATCTAAAACTGCTGAGATTAACAAATCAGAATCAGATTACAGTGCACTTTGGGAGCTGTAGTCCTTCCTAGGGGATATTACTGTGTGGGAGTGTCACAGTGCACTCTGGGAACTGTAGTCCTTCCTAGGAGGGATTCTCTGTTTTGCAGTGTCAAAGTGCACTCTGGAAGCTATAGTCCTTCCTAGGAGGGATTACTGTGTGAGAGAGTCACAGTGCACTGTGGGAGCTTGTGATAAGGAAGCTTATCATAGCTCAGGTAGGAGCTATAGAAAAGATGATGTGACTCTGAACAAGCAACCTGTCAGTTCTGGTAGAAGCAAGAAAACAGAGTTTTCACATAAAAGACTACCAGTCCCAGAATGCACCAGGTTTCCAGCAGCCATGAGAGGGGCTGAAGTGAGAAAACGTGTGTGCAATCAAGAGAGCTATGAGGTAATCCCTAAGCACTCATCTCAAAGGGCAGGGCCTGATTCAACACAGCTGCACTGTGTTAGGGAGGAGCACACATTAGGACAGAATAAGAATAGAGCTTATTCTACAGATAACAGCTACAGAAAGAGCTTCAGGAAAGGAGACAGCAACAGCTTCAAGCTCAAGCACCAGTATCACCTGGAGAAACAGAAGCCAAGCCAAGCGGGTAGAGAAAGAAGGAAACTCTCTGGAAGGAAGAGAAGAAAGCCCATTGGATGGTCTGGGAGAGTCCAAGGCAGTACCTATACTGGGAGGTATTCCAAATGCCAGCAGAGTCCATTGGACTGGAGTCAGCCAGAGGAATGGATTGGCAGAGATAGGAATCACCAGTGGCTACCTGGAAGAGAGAAGACTGCACGTGGAAAGGACTTTCAGACCTATGCCAGAAGGTATGTGAGGAAAGATCCAGTGTCCAGGGATCAAGATTGGAAGGCTGGACATCAGAACTGGATTACATACTGGCCAGGCTATACAGAGAGGAATTATGATAGCAGGAAGGGCTCAGGTATGAACACTGATCCAGACCCTGTCTATAATAGAGAATGGCAGCAAGGGAATAAGCATTCTCATGATAGTGCCTTAATGAAAGACTCGTCTGTGCCAATGTATGATAGTGACCCTATGCTGATTGATGAAGGGGGAGATACAGCAGATGAAAGTACAGTTTACATGGACTGTTCTCTATCTAAATGCTATTGCTAGCTTTCTGTGAGCAAACACATCAGCCATCACAAAGAAACCTAACTTTGTTCTTTATTTCCACTGCAAACAGCTCTTAAAGCAGGATTTGGGTTCACACAGTAGCAGCCAGCCAGCTAAAGGCTTTCAGCTGGTCAATTGATAGTAATTAAAGCTGCACCTGATTGTGTGTGTGAGCAAGGGAGAATCACTGCTGGGATCTGCGTGGAAAATAAGCAGAAGTTAACCTAACAAGCAAAGTTTATTCATTTCTTTGTGCCTTTTTATTTGGTAATTATTTGCTAAGAAAACATTAGCTAATTGCCTGACAAGCTGAAGGTTGTTTTCTGATTTGCTTTGTGACTTTATGTTATCCATTTAAACACTGCAAGCAAGTAACCTCATTTATATTGCTATCAAGCATACTTGGGCTGGGTGAATTAAACCCCATCAATAAAAGAAGTATTTTATTGGCCTTACCACTGGTTTCACAACTCAATTATTGTCTTCAGCTGTGTTTGGGAGTGAATGAACTACATTACCCACAATACCTTGCAAGAATCATATGAATATATGCATCGTCAAGATTGTGTAAGTTCTCACCCTAGGCAGCCGTCTGACAAGCTGTAGTGCTTCCTAGGAGGGATTACTGTGTGGGAGTCTCACAGTATACTCTGGGAGCTGTAGTCCTTTCTAGGAGGGATTATTATCTGAGAGAGTACAATGCACTTGGGAGCTGTACTTCTTCCTAGGGGTTATTACTCCTTTGGAGTGTCACAGTACACTCTGGATGCTTTAGTCCTTCCTAGGAGGGATTACTCTGTGCGAGTGTCACAGTGCACTTTGGGAACTGGTTATAAACAGGACGTCCGTCTTACTGAAGTTTATTTTGAGGCTCTGTGAGAGGAGCCAATCGGTTACAGCCTCGAAGCAATTTACTAGTGGTGAAAAGTCAGGTTTATGGATAGAGAATGAGGTGAGGAGTAATACATCGTCTGCATAGATTAGGCATGCTATGTTGAATGAGTGAATTGTATCACATGTAGGTTGCATGTATATATTAAATAAGAGGGCACAAAGTGAGGAGCCTTGAGGTACCCTGTGCTTTTGTTGGAACGGTTCAGAGGTTGCGGATCCTGACCGTACTTGCTGCCATCTATCCGTTAGATAGGATTTGCACCAATTCCATGCAGAACCATTGATTCCCTTGTCATGAAGATGTATCAGGAGTTGCTCGTGGTTTACAGAATCAAATGCTGCGGCAATGTCTAGAAAAATTAGGGCGTATCCCTTCTTGATGTTGTCAATCCCTGTGATCAGCATGTTGATGAGTGTGGCAAGGAGAGTTTCGACACCGTGTGCTTCCCTGAAGCCATGTTAGCATGGGTCAAGGGGAGCTGTGGAGTCAATGTGGTCCTGTATCTGACGTTGAACGACCTTCTCAATTATTTTTGCTAGTAGGGGGATGCTTGATATTGGTCGATAAGATTCCAATTCTGGTCACCGTATCTTAAAAAGGACATAGCGTTATTAGAAAAAGTACAGAGGAGCCACCAAATTGGTGAAGGGGATGGAAGGCTACTCCTATGAAGAGAGGCTAAAAAGGTTGGGGCTCTTTAGCCTGGAAAAGAGACGGCTGAGGGGAGATATGATAGAGGTCTATAAATTAATGAATGGAGTGGAACGGATAAACGTGGATCAATTGTTTACGCTATCAGAATATAGAAAGACTAGGGGACATGTAATGAAGCTACAGGGTAAACTATTTAAGACAAATAAGAGAAAATATTTTTTCACTCAACGTGTAATCAAACTCTGGAATCTGTTACCGGAGGATGTAGTAAGGGCTGTTAGTATAGCTGGGTTTAAAAAAGGTTTGGACAAGTTCCTGGAGGAAAGGTCCATAAACCACTATTAAAAAGGGACCCAGGATATAAATGCTTGACCCAGTGCAAGCATTGTGGAACCTGTGTCTTTTGGGGATATTGCTAGGTATGTATGACCTAGATTGGCCACTGTTGGAAACAGGATACTGGGCTTGATGGACCTCGGTCTGACCCAGTATGGCATGTCTTATGTTCTTATGCACTTTCTGGGGATCCAGTTTGGCATTCTTCAGGAGGGGTCGGATTGATGTCTATTTGAGGCATGCGGGGAACTGACCTGTGGAGAAGGATAAGTTGATGATTTTGGTTATTATAGGGATGATTTCCTTCAGTAGCGATCTTATCCAGGATGCTGGACAAGGATCATTAGGTGCAGTGGTGGCATTAACAACAGCGATGATGTCTTCAATATCTGTATCAGATGGTGTTATGAGGGAGGAAAGTAGCTTGGGTAGGTTGTTGCTAGGGTTGGATAGAGTGGCTTTGGTAACGTTTTTGGTTTTAGACATCAGGTAGTCTGCATAGTCCTGGGGGTGTATCCTGGTTGGTTGTGAAGCAGAGGGATCCTTTGTTAGGGTCCTTACTATATTGAATAACTCGTGGGGTTTGTTCAGGGATCAGTTTAGGAGCTCAGCGTGATGTTCCTTAATTTTTGTTGATATTAGGTCACGGTGTGCCTGCAGGTGAGAGTTGGCGGCTGTCTGGTCAGCTGGGGATCATGTATGTTGCCATTTTCTTTCAAGCTTCCTCAGCATTTGTAGCGATGTTCGCAATCCGGAGGTGTACCAACGTGCAGGTTTTCTCCTTCTTGGTTGCGTATCCTGGGTCTGTGATTTGGCTTAGTTCGCTATGCATGCAAAGGAGCTCAGGCCATTATTCCAAGAAGCCATTACCTCTTCAAGGTTTGAGGATGCTGTTGTGATATTGGGGAGGACATCATTGATGATCGCCTCTCTGTCAAAGGGTCTAAAGCATCTTGAGGATGTTGTAGAGTTTTTGGTTGGTTTCGTTTGTCTTCTGTCGTCCTGGTTCAAAGGTATTTGGAATTTAATTAGATTATGGTCTGACCATGGGACGGGGGATATGATTACATAGTGTTTGCGGTTTGAGCTCATGTCTTGCTTGGGGGAGAAGATCAGGTCTAGCATGTTCCCTTTTTGGTGTGTGGGGGCATCAACTATTTGCTCGTAGTCCAGGTTGTTGATTACAAGTTGAGTGAAAAAATATTTTCTTTTATTTGTCTTAAATAGTTTACCCTGTAGCTTCATTGCATGTCCCCTAGTCTTTCTATATACTGATAACATAAACAATCGATCTATGTTTACCCATTCCATTCCATTCATTAATTTATAGACTTCTATCATATCTCCCCTCAGCCGTCTCTTTTCCAGGTGAAAGAGCCCTAACCTTTTCAGCCTTTCTTCATAGGGGAATCCTTCCATCTCCTTTACCATTTTGGTGGTTCTTCTCTGGACCTTTTCTAATAACGTTATATCCTTTTTAAGATACGGCGACCAGAATTGCACACAATATTCAAGGTGCGGTTGCACCATGGAACGATACACAGGCATTATAGTATCTTTTGTTTTATTTTCCATTCCTTTCCTTATGATACCTAGCATTCTATTTGCTCTCTTGGCTGCCACTGCACACTGGGCGGAGGGTTTTAACATGTTATCCACAATGACGCCTAAATCTTTTTCCTGGGTGGTGGTTCCTAATGTGGAACCTTGCATTGTATAACCATAGTTTGGGTTGTTCTTCCCTAGGTGCATAACTTTGCACTTGTCCCCATTAAATTTCATCTGCCATTTTGATGCCCAGTCATCCAATTTATCAAGATCTTCTTGCAATTTTCCACAATCCTCATGGGTTTTAACAACTTTAAATAGTTTTGTGTCATCTGCAAATTTGATAACCTCAGTCGTTATTCCCTTTTCCAGGTCATTTATGAATATATCAAAAAGCAGCGGACCCAGCACAGATCCCTGGGGTACACCACTATTCACCTTTCTCCATTGGGAAAATTGGCCATTTAGCCCTACCCTCTGCTTTCTATCTTTTAACCAGTTCTTGATCCACAATAGTATACTGCCTCCTATCCCATGAATCTTTATTTTTCCAAAAGTCTCTGATGAGGGACCTTGTCAAATTCTTTTTGAAAGTCCAAATACACTATATCAACCAACTCACCTTTGTCTACCTGTTTATTCATACCTTAAAAAAAGATAACAGATTGTCTAAAGCCATGTTGGCTGTCTCCCATTAAGCCATGACTATCTACATGTTGAGCAATTTTGTTCTTTATGATGGTTTCTACCATTTTTCCCGGTACTGATGTCAGGCTCACCGGTCTGTAGTTGCCCTGGAACCCTTTTTAAAAATTGGCATTACGTTGGCCATCCTCCAATCATCAGGTATTAATTTTAATGATAGTTCACAGTATAATAATAGCTGGTCTGTAATCTCATGTTTCAGTTCTTTCAACACCCTTGGATGTATATCATCCGGTCGAGGTGATTTGCTACTTCTCAGTTTATCAAATAGTTGGATTACATCTTCCCGATGTATCAATATTCCCTTCAATTCTTCTGCACCCTTAAACAGTACTTCAGTCATGGGTAACATCCCTACATCTTCCTCAGTAAAGACTGAAGCAAAGATGTTTCTAGCAGGTATTTATTTCTGGGACTGTTACTGTTACAGCTTGGATTAGTGCAGATCCAGTCTTTGTTCAGCTTTTTAGCATCTCCATGCATTCTTGGAATCAGCCCAGGGTAGAGGGGAAGGAGAGGAGAAAGCATGGTGAGCCTTTATTTCTGAAGCTTGTGCTTTGTGGAAAGTTCATCGGACCGTGATACACTAAGGGAAAAAGAAACCTCGTAACATAGTAGGTGAGAGCAGATAATGACCTGCATGGGCCGTCTAGTCTGCTCAATGAGCTGGCCAGGCTTGTTCATGCTGCTCCGTGCAGGACACACCTCCATTTACTCCACATCTTTGATTAATGTTGTTTACACTGCTCTGTGCTGGTTGCTCCCTTCTATAGTATTTGCTGAAGTGAAAAAGCTCTTTAAAGTTCCTTTGATTGCCTCCTCTGTGTCTCTGCCATCCGATTTTGAATTTCTTCAGTGGTTTTGCTCCAACCTCCTCCACTGGAAGAAAGCTCTGGCACCCTGTGATAGGAGATTCCCTTCTCGCCAGATGTTCTACTGGAGATGTCAGCTCATGTCAGGATAAATACTTTCTCCATAGACAAGCAGAAGTGAAGTCCTTAGATATGGGTGACAGCATCCTACAGAGTCCATGTGGGATGCTCCCCAGCTGCTAGTGCCATTTTACCTCAGTTTTCATTTTTCCATGGAGCGTTTACCATTTCCGAAACTTGGTAATTTCCACCGAACCTCTGTCCCATTAGTCACCAGTGATCCAGCTGTGGGTCCTGCTCTTTCAAGATTTTATTTATTCATTTATTGATGTGTTTAACTGTTCTTTTATAGCGCTTGTATCAGGTCTAAGCACTGTACATTTAATGATGGCTACAAAGTTCTTACAAGAAACAATGAGAACTTATGTACAGCAACAAAACGTGTATACATTTTATATGAGATTCACTATAATACAGTGCAACACGTCATATGTATAGTGAACAGCAACATAATGGATTTGCACATGTCTGAGCAGTGGATAGGCTTGGGGTGGGTGGGAGAGATGCATAGGGGGAAGACTTTGGGGAGAGGGGGATAGGGGGACAGGAAGAGTTCATATGGTAGTTCCAAAATAGTCCATGAATAGGATGGTCTTGAGGTTTTTCGGTGATATTTCTGCATTTTTCTGGTAGAGAGCTCCAGAGGCTTGGTGCATGTAGTTTGAATGCTGTTGTGAATGCATATTGGCTGCTTTTGATATTCTCATGTAGAATATCAGTAATGGCCCAATATTTCCATTGATGGCTAGACACGAGTGCAACATCTAACTGTCTGTGCTGAACTTATCCACGGATATTTAATGCTGGGGTCAGATGCGGCCCCCACATTAAGAACATAAGAAATGCCATACTGGGTGAGACCAAGGTCCATCAAGCCCAGTATCCTGTTTCCGACAGTGGCCAATCTAGGTCACAAGTATCTAGCAGTTTCCCCAAAAAACACAGGTTCCATAATGCTTGTATTGGGGCAACCAGTGGCTTTCCTGTGTCCCCTTGAAGAATGGTTTATGGACCTTTCCTCCTGGAACTTCTCCAAACTTTTTTTTAAACCCAGCTACACTAACAGCTTTTAAAACAGCCTCTAGTAACAAATTCTAGAGTTTGGTTATGTGTTAAGTGAAAAAATATTTTCTGTTATTAGATTTATATAGGATACACTGTAGCTTCATTGCATGTCCCCTAGTCTTTCTATATTCTGATGATGTAAACAATTGATCTACGTTTACCTGTTCCACTCCATTCATTAATTTATAGACCTCTATCATGTCTTTCCTCAGCTGTGTTTCTTCCGGACTGAAGAGCCCCAATATTTTTTGCTTCTCTTCATAGGGGTATCCTTCCATCCCCTTTACCATTTTGGTGGCTCTTCTCTGTACCTTTTCTAATAATGCTATATCCTTTTTAATATACAGCAGCAAGACTTGAGGCTGAGGGTGGAAGGGGATAGACTCAGGAGTAATATGTGTAAATATTTCTTTACGGATAGAGTGTAGATGCATGGAATAGTCTCCTGGTGGAGGTGATAGAGACGAGGACAGTATCTGAAGTCAAAGAAGCATGGGACAAAAACAAAGGATCTCTAAATGAAAACGAACTATTGCAGTTGATATGGAAGGGTAGACTAGGAGGCCATGTGGTCTTTTTCCACCATCATGTTTCTATGTATTACTGTGTGGGAGTGTCAGTGCATTCTGGGAGCTGTAGTCCTTCCTAGGAGGAACTACTGTTTGGTAGTGTCACAGTGCCCTCTGAGAGCTGGTGTATTTCCCTCAAGGGATTACTGTGTGGCAGTGTCACAGTGCACTCTGGGAGCTGTAGTCCTTCCTTTCAGGGATTATCTCAGGGCAGTCTCACCTAATGAGTGAGTTTTGCACCTAACATGACAGTCGTGAACCTCACTTCTAAGCCATGGTATGTGGAATTTAATTTCAGTCTCTCAAATTTACTGCTAAGGTGCGAGTTTGTAAGATATAACAGGTAGGAGTAGTTTATCAAGCTTGTCACATCTAATACAATTGGAACGATTACTGTATCTTTCTACTACATTTTCTTGGTATCTGACTGCACTTCTTGGTACTTCAGTTTGCCTCTCCATGCAATTCAGAGAATAATCACTTGGACAGACATCTCTATTATCAATGTCGGTTAGATATTATTCAAGACTACCAGTATGTCAGTTTATTCTCCCCGGTGTGAGTTCCATGATGCCTCACTAGTCTTCATTTTGTGCAGAAATATCTCCCATATTCCATACAACTAAAGGTCTCTTCCGATTGTGGGTTTTACAATGCATCACTAGCTCTGAGTTCCAGTGGAAACATTTCCAAAATTCAGTACAACTAAAAGGTTTCTCCCCTGTATTTATTATTTATTAACATTTCTTATATACCGCACTATTTGCCATCAGCACGGTTTACATTGAACAGAAACATCCAACAACTTTCATATGTCTGGTCATTACATTTAACAGGAAGTAGAACTTGGAGAAACAGGGTAACTATATACATAGGTGGTTCAAATGAAAAGGGAACATAGTCAACTATATACATAGGTGGTACAATGATACAGGAAACTGCTTGTTATTTACATTGTATGTGTTCTATCATGCATCACTAGATTTGCTTTCGAGAGGAAGCATTTCCCACAATCAGTACAACCAAAAGGTTTCTCCCGGGGTAGTTTCTCCTAATGGGTTAGTTTTGCGCATACTATGGCAGTCATGAACCTCACTTCTAAGCCAATGTATGTAGAATATGATCTTAATCTCTCAAATTTGCTGCTAATGCTCAGCGTAATACTTGCATCATGCCAAAGAGAGC
The DNA here is from genome assembly GCA_033557465.1 of Ichthyophis bannanicus. NCBI lineage: Eukaryota > Metazoa > Chordata > Amphibia > Gymnophiona > Ichthyophiidae > Ichthyophis > Ichthyophis bannanicus. The sequence continues at coordinate 81,523,878 of CM066031.1, forward strand.
CTCCTGCTGGAGTTCATAAGATGTAACATGTATGGGTAGTTTGTCAAGATGTGCTTGGAAATTCTTCTTTAGCAGGCCTGTGGCTCCCAGTACAATGGGAAATATTTCTATATCTTTCTGCCACATTTTCTTGGTCTCTGATTGTATTTCTTGATACTTCAAGATCTTCTCCCTCTCCAAACAATTCACAGAATAATCACTCAGTACCGACACTTTTATTATCAATGCCATTCTGGTGTTCTTCTCCTTTACCACTATGTCAGGTTTTCTGCCATCCAGTTTCTTATCCGTCAGAATGGGAGTATCCCAGGTAATCATAACCTCTTCATTCTCTGTTATTCTCTTCAGGTCATGATCCCAGTGCTTTTCAGGGACAGTGATGCTGTAGTGTTTACAGAGATTCCAGTGGAAGAGGCATGCTACTTTGTTGTGTCTTTCAGTATAGAAAATTCCACTATCACAACTTCACAGCCTGCTATTAGGTGGGTCACTGTTTCCAGCTCTTTCTTACAGAATCAGCATATGTCTCTTGTGCCAGTTTTTTCAATACATGTTGTAAACCATCTCATCCACTATCCGCTGTCCTGGGCTGCAACTATCATTCTTTCATCCTTTGGTTTCAGTCTCCCTTTCCTCAGCCATTCATATATCCATTTTTGATTGACTAAAGGTTCTTGGAGTAAAAGTTTGTATTTTCCACTGTATTTGTGCATTTGCCACTTGTCTGTCTTCACTTGTTGATCTAATTCTTTGAAGAGTTTTTTTCTCTTGTTTTGCGAATTCTGCTACTTTCTTTCTCATGCACACCTGTGGATTCTCACTCATTCCTTCTAACCATCAGAATGCTTGTCCAAGTTTGATGATGGAGACAGATTCTGGATGTTTACTTTCATATTTCAGCACTTTTTGTATATTTGGATCCAATGATGCTGTCAGATAGGGTTGGAGGCCTATGATAGTAGCTCTGTAGGTGTAGTCAATTTCTATATGTCATAGCCCTCCTTCAGCTCTATGGATGTACAATCTTGGCATACACTGATTTTTGTAAATTTCTTCATGAGCATGGAGGAGTTTTATTGTTCGCACATCCAATTTTCAAGCTCTTTATGAGGCCAATCAACAATCCCAAAACTGTAGAAAAGTACAGGAATTGCAAGCTGATTGACAGCATTTCTCCCCTGTGTGGATTCTATGATGCTGCTTTAGTTGAGCTTTCGTGAAGAAACATTTTCCACATTCAGTACAATAAAAAGGTTTCTCCCCTGTATGGGTTCTATGATGCATCACTAGTTGTGCTTTCAAGAGGAAACATTTCCCACATTCAATACAACTAAAAGGTTTCTCACCAGTGTGGGTTCTGTGATGACGCACTAGATGTGCTTTTGTGAGGAAACATTTCCCACATTCAGTACAACTAAACAGTTTCTCACCAGTGTGGGTTCTATGATGCCGCACTAGTTCTTCATGCATGAAGAAATACAATAATGTATGACTAAAAGGTTTCTCCTCCGTGTGGTTCTATGATGCTGAACTCGTTTTGTTTTTGTGAAAAAAGATTTCCTACATTCAGTACAACTAAAAGGTTTCTCATCTGTGTGGGTTCTAGAATGCAACACTAGTTGTGCTTTCATGAGAAAGCATTTCCCACAGTCAGTACAATTGAAAGGTTTCTCCCCAGTGTGGTATCTATGATGCATCACAATGTTCTTTTCTGGGGAAACATTTCCCACAATCAGTACAACTAAAAGGTTTCTCTCCCTGTATGAGTTCTATGATGCGTTACTAGATTAGATTTACTGGGAAAACATTTCCCACATTCAGTACAACAAAATGGTTTCTCCCCGTGTGGGTTCTATGATGCCTCACTAGTTCTGCTTTTCGGGGGAAACATTTCCCACATTCAGTACAACTGAAAGGTTGTTCTCCTGTGTGGCTTCTATGATGCATCACTAGTTTTGCTTTACTGGGGAAACATTTCCCACAATCAGTACAACTAAAAGGTTTCTCCCCCGTATGAGTTCTATGATGCGTTACTAAAGTAGATTTACTGGGGAAACATTTCCCACATTCAGTACAACAAAATGGTTTCTCCCCCGTGTGGGTTCTATGATGCCTCACTAGTTCTGATTTTCGGGGGAAACATTTCCCACATTCAGTACAACTGAAAGGTTGTTCTCCTGTGTGGCTTCTATGATGCATCACTAGTTTTGCTTTACTGGGGAAACATTTCCAACATTCAGTACAACTAAAAGGTTGTTCCCTTGTGTGGCTTCTATGATGAATCACTAGTTGTGCTTTCCTGGTGAAACATTTCCCACAATCAATACAACTAAAAGGTTTCTCCCCTGTGTGGGTTCTATGATGCGTCATGAGAACTTGTTTTGTAGAGAAACATTTCCCACATTCAGTACAATGAAAAGGTTTCTTGCCTGTGTGGGTTCTATGATGCAACACTAGATTGTCTTTCGTGAGACAACATTTCCCACAATCAGTACAACTAAAATGTTTTCCCCTGTGTGGATTCTGTGATGCGTTACTAGACTAGCTTTTCTGGAGAAACATTTCCCACAATCAGTACAACTAAACGGTTTCTCCCTCGTGTGAGTTCTATGATGCCTCACTAGTTCTGTTTTTGTGAGGAAACATTTTCCACAATCAGTACAACTAAATGGTTTCTCCCCTGTGTGGGTTCTATGATGCCGCACTAGGTGTGCTTTTCTGGAGAAACATTTTCCACAATCAGTACAACTAAAAGGTTTCTCCCCTGTGTGGGTTCTATGATGCCGCACTAGGTGTGCTTTTCTGGAGAAAAATTTCCCACAATCAGTACAATTAAATGGTTTTTCCCCTGTGTGGGTTCTATGATGCAGCACTAGTTCTGCTTTCGTGAGGAAACATTTCCCACATTCAGTACAACTAAAAGGTTTCTCTCCTGTGTGGGTTCTATGATGCTTCACTAAATTAGCTTTCCAGAAGAAACATTTCCCACAATCAGTACAACTAAAAGGTTTCTCCCCCTTGTGGGTTCTGTGATGCTGCTCAAGTTGTGCTTTCCTGGGAAAACATTTCCCACAGTCAATACAACTAAACGGTCTCTTCTCCGTGTGAGTTCTGTGATGCCGCATAAGATGTGTTTTCATGAAGAAACATTTCCCACATTCAGTACAATTAAACGGTCTCTCCCCCGTGTGGGTTCTAAGATGCCCCACAAGTTGTGAGTTTTTGAGGAAAGATTTCTCACATTCAGTGCAGTGAAATCTTTTCTCAGCCCTGTGGATTTTCTGGTGCTTTGCTACGGATTTCTTAAGAGTGAAATTTCTTCCACATTCAGGACTTTTAAAAGATGTAGATGGCCTCTCTTTTGGAGTAGTTCCCTCTGCTGTGTGGGTTTCCAGGTGGCTTCTTATGCAATCGCTATGATTGAAACCGCTCTCACACTCAGTACGTGGAAAATGTCTCTCTTGCGTGTGAGAGTTTAGGTGGAGTTCTGGGTGCACCTCGTGTGTGAAAGAGTTTCCCCGTTCTCTCTTCTCCCTTCTCTTCTTTTCCTGTGTGACCCCGTCATCTGCTGGACATAAAAAGAAAGCACTAATCATGTGTTGGGACCACATAGGTATTTCTGGGTCTCCTGATTCTAAAATTCCTGCTCTGAAATTATCCCACATCTCTGACCAATCAGCTGTGACTAATGTGACAGAGGGAGAAAGTTAATCTCTTACATGATTTGATTTCATTTCATTTCATGATCTCTTGATGTCCCTCCTTTTGTACAAAAGAGTAAGCAATTTGCATTAAAATAATGTAATGACAAAGTAGTGACCAGTATTCAAGACACCTACTGTGTATGTAAACAAAGAAATATGATGGCAGATAAAGACCATACGGCCTCTCCCTTCTGCTCTTCCATACCATCTCTGACTCTGCTCTCTCTTCCTCTGCAGCATCCAAAAGATAGCTAAAACCTGTCACTTCTTTCTCTATAACAACATCAAAAACATTTGTCCCTTCCTTTCTACACACACTACTGAGACCCTCATCTACTACTACTGAACATTTGTATAGCACTACAAGACATGTGCAGCACTGCACAGACACAAGTAAAAGAAAGTCCCTACTCATCAGAGTTTAAAATCTAGTCAAGACAGACAACACATTTTCTGTAGACATGGGATACAGCTAGGGGGAACGCTAAGGAAACACAAAGGAGATCAGGCGACTCAACTTACAGAAGCGGCAGCATAAATGTGAATTTTGAGCCTCAATTTGGGAAGGGCCAATGAAGGCATCTTATGTACACACTCAAGTAGTTTATTGTAGGCATCAGGAGTAGCAAGGCAAAAGTAGCGAAGTCTGGAGTTAGCAATTGAAGAGAAGGGCACAGATAGAAGAGGTTTGCAAGAAGAGCGGAGTTCCTGAGGGTGGGGGGTGTAGGGAGAGAAAAATAGAGGAAAGGTAGAGAGGAGCTGCAGAGTGAATGCACTTATAGGTCAGCAGGAGCAGTAGTTTGGCAATGAAGTGACATGAGAAGAGGGATAATATGAGCATGACGAGGCTGCTGGAAGATTAGCCATGCAGCACAGTGTTGAAGAGATTGAAGGGGAGAGAGATGATTCAGAGGTAGACCAACAAGGAGCAGGTTACAATAATCTAGATGGCAGATGACAAGTGTTTTATTATCTACAGAGACTGAGAAAAGAGGTAGTAGGGGAGATGAGGGTTAGAAGAAAAATAAGAAGTTCTGTTTTTGCCATGTTCAGTTTCAAGCGGCGGTGAGACATCCAAGCAGCAATGTCAGACAGGCAGGCAGAGATCCGGGCCTGGATTGCCGGAGAGATTTCAGGTGTAGAGAGGTAGATCTGGGAGTCATCAGCGTAAAGATAGTATTGAAACTATGGGAGGAGATGAGTGCACCTAGGGAATGGGTATAGAGAGGGAAAAGGAGTGTGCCCAAGACAGAGATACAGCAAGTGAGAGTGAGATAGTAGCAGAGGAGGTTCCACCAGAACAAACACTTAAAGAGCGATGGGAGAGATAAGAGGAGAACCAGGACTTTACAGAGCCCTTAAAACCAAGTGAGGACAAGGTATCGAGGAGTAGCGAGGTATTGGAGGAAAGATGGGAGAGAGGGGATATGGCAGAGATGTTTAAATATCTCCATGGCATAAATGCACAGGAGGAAAGCGTCTTTCAATTGAAAGCAAGTTCTGTAATCAGGGGATGATTTATTTTATTTATTTAACAAGATTTTTATACTGCCTTCTCATACTCAAAATGGTTTACATTAAAATAAACATTACAGAGAACTCAATGTGTAAACTCAGGTAGGGGTGACATGCAGGGTTTGCACAGAGGCAAACATACATTGCAACATTTGTACAAGCATTAGATATTGTTTTAGGCATGTGAGATGAGGGGAAAGAACAAGGTATTGTCTCTGAAGTGATCAGTGAAAAGAGTAATTAGGCCTTACCTGCTAATCAGCATTCCTTAAGGATCTCCAGTCCAGTCCCTTTCCTCTGGGATGTGCCCACTGTTCCCTCTAAGCTGTGCGCGTGTGCGCGCGCACACACCTCGCCGAACGAGCGCACGTACTTTACAACAGAGCGCACAAAAATTACGGCTCTGATTCTGAAAGAACACAACACAGATGTCTTAAAATTTAAAAGTTATGATTGTAATTACTAGAAATTTCCCGCTTCATTTAGTAATCGTCTATTTTCATTTAATTTGATTAAAATCAATGTGGTGTACATACTGTATTTTGACGTGTAGTCAAATTTTAAAGTATATAACTCCGAGTGTCGTTATGTGGCGCACAAAAATGTAACCTTCCTTCAAAAGCTGCACACAGCTGATATTTTATGCGCACACAGCCTACAGAAAATTAGAGGGAACATTGGTTGTGCCCCCTTCCAGCTGCAAGGAGACTGAGCACATCATCTTCTTTTGATGACCCTAGGATATATATAGTACTGGCTCCTCCCACCAGATTCAGTATCCTATTGACAAAGCAAACTTAATGGAGAGACTAATTATGAAACAGAACAAAACTACTAACTAACTGCAAGACTATCAGCAAACCACCAACTCCCCCCTTTCTGGGAAGGATTACGTCCCACCCCTTTCCAGAGGAAGAAGCTTACCTGAGCCCACCGCTGTCATATCCAAGCACCTTGCTCATCTACACTGCCGGATCACCAGCCCCTCCCATAGGCCATTCTCTTGTTTTCTTTTTGCGGGGCCCTTCTGTCGCTTCGGGCCATCGAAATCTGTTAGGAAACAACAAACTGGGAGGGATCAGGGACTGGACTGGAGATCCTTAAGGAACGTTAATTAGCAGATAAGACGTAATTACTCTTTCCTAAGCATCTCTCCAGTCCAGTACCTTTCCTCTGGGATGTAACAGAGCAGTTCAAACCTGGGTGGGGCCTGCAAGGCCAGCCCGAAGCACCGAACCTTCAAACCTCGCATCCCCAGCGGCATGAACGTCCAACCTGTAATGCTTTGCAAAGGTGTGCAGAGAGGACCAAGCGGCCGCCCTGCATATCTCCAGTGAGGGAACAAGATTGAGCTGTCCACTTCAAGTAGCGCTTCAGGACTCTGCACACATCCAACAAATGTAAGCGTGCATCATTTCCCCCCGTCCCACCCCCGAGAAGGAAGGAAGGGAAACCGTCTGATTCACATGAAAGGACGAAATCACCTTAGGCAAAAAAGATGGAACTGTGCGGAGAACTATCTCTCTTTAAAGAAGGAAAGAAAAAGCGGATGACAAGACAGGGCCTGAAGCTTGGAGATACGCCTGGCCGAACAAATGGCTACCAAGAAGACTGTCTTAAGAGTCGCATCCTTCAACAAAGCCCGCTGCATCGGCTCAAATGGATCTCCGACCAAGGCGTGTAAAACTAGATTGAGATCCCAAGTAGGGACTGGCAACCTTAGTTGAGGCTGCAGATGCCTAGCTGCTCTTAGAAAACAACTCACATCCACATGTTCACCCAATGACTTACCTTGAACCTTGCCTCTATAATAAGAAATCGCTGTGACTTGCACCCGCAGAGAACTGGCTGCCAGGGCCTTGTCAAACCCGGCCTGCAAGAAATCCAGAACCTCAGGCACTGAAACCGAAAGAGGCCTTTTTCGCTGTTCTGTGCACCATCCTTCAAATATATGCCAAACCCTTACATACGAAAGACAGGTAGACCATTTACGGGAATTCAGCAAGGTGGCAATCACTGACCTAGAATACCCCCACTTCAGCAACCTCGCCCTTTCAATAGCCAGGCCGTAAGCAAGAACCGATCCACCTGAGGCATGCGCACTGGCCCCTGCACCAAGAGATCTTCCCTCATCAGCAGATGCCATGGACGATCGGCTAACAGCCACATCAAGTCAGCGTACCAAGGGCGCCGAGGCCAGTCTGGTGCTATCAGCCTCACTGGACCTGGGTGATCCTTTACCCGATGAAGGAGTCTGTCTATGAGTGCCCAAGGTGGGAACACATACAGTAGTCCCTCGGATGGCTACCTCTGAACTAGGGCGTCCAATCCTTTGGACATTTTTTTCTTTCTTCGGCTGAAGAATCGACTCGCCTTGGCTGACTCCAACCGTGCCATGAGATCCATCACTGGGGTCCCCCATCAATGCACTATGCCCTCGAACACTTCCTGGCAGAGTTCCCACTCCCCGTGGTCCACTCTGTTTCTACTTAGGAAATCCGCCATTATATTTTACACTCCGGCCATGTGCTGCGCCGACAAGGCTGAGAGATGAATCTCGGCCCACTCCAATAGGCCCTCTGCTTCCTCCTCCAAAGGAGGACTGCTCGTGACGCCTTGCCGGTTGATATATGCTACTGCTGTCATGTTGTCGGAGAATACCCGGACCTCCCTTTGAATGACTAAGTGTTGGGAAGCCCTGAGGGCTAGGTCTACAGCCCTTAACTCCAGCCTGTTGATCGACCACCGGGATTCCTGGGCATCCCAGATGCCCTGGGCGAAGTGACCCTCGCAATGCGCCCCCACCCGGAAAGGGAGGCATCCATCATCAACTGGACCCACGATGGGGAATCGAGGGGTATGTCTCGCTCCAGACTTCCCGGGTGGAGCCACCACTATAGGGCTTCCCTGGTCACTGAAGGACAGACACGAGGTATGGACATGGGCTGGTGCTGATGGGACCAGCGTCACAACAGGGCCCGCTGTTCATGTGTGCTCTGACCCAAGGAACTAGTTCTATTGTTGCCGCCATGGTTCCCAGAATCTGAAGGTAATGCCAAGCGGAGGGAGCCTGCATGGTCAAGAACTGAAGGATCAGCCGTCGTAGCTCCCCCACCCTGCACTCCGGCAAGAACACCCTGTCTTTTTCCATGTCGAATCTTGCCCCTAGATACCCGATCTCTTGCGAGGGTATCAACTTGCTCTTTGCTATGTTGATCACCCAACCAAGGCTCCTCAGGAATGCGACCACCTGAGACATTGCCTTCCAACTCTCTTCCTCGGATTTCACCCAGATCAACCAGTCGTCAAGGTAAGGATGTACCAAAATCCTTTCCTTGTGCAGAGCCACCGCCACCACTACCATGACTTTGGTGAAGGTGCACAGAACCATTGCCAGGCCGAAAGACAACGCTTGGAACTGGAAGTGACCTTCTGGGATCGCAAACCGCAAGAATGTCTGGTGAGTCGCCCGAACGGGAATATGTAAGTAGGCCTCTGTCAGGTCCAGAGGGGTCAGAAATTCTCCTTGTCTTACTGCTACCAAGACGGATTTCAGCGTTTCCATTCAAAAATGCAGTACCCTGAGACAATGATTGACCCCTTTCAAATCGAGGACCGGCAGAAAGGTCCCCTCTTTCTTGGGCACCACAAAATAAATGGTGTATCAACCGGAGCCGCGTTGATCTGGGGGCACAGGCACGACTGCCCCAAACCAATGCAGCCTTGCCATTGTCTCTTTTACCACAGCCCTCTTGAGGGGAGACTTGCATGGGGATAGTACAAAGGAGTGAGGAACGGGTCTTGCAAATTCGAGAGTGTAACCCTCTCGAACCACCTCCAGGACCCATTGATCGGATGTGACCCGGGCCCAGGCTGGAAAGAACTGCCTCAGATGCCTCCCTACCAGCAGCCCACCCTGCTGGGCCCCCGTTGTTTTACTGTGGCTTTCTAGGACCCAAGGTCGAGGAAGAGGTAGCGAACCCCTTTCCAGCCCCCCCGGAATTCCCGAAAGTTCTGTCCCCTGGAGGAGAACCGACCTCTCTGAAACAGTGTAGACCAGAAACCCCAAAATCTCTGTACTTCCCTAGCTTGAGATCGTGACGGAGCAGGAAGGCGGCTCTGCTTAGGCCTATCCTCCAGAGGTTTACCCCCTTTAGACTCCCCTAGATCCTTCACCAGCTTCTCCAGGTCCTCTCCAAAGAGAAATTTTCCCTTAAATGGGAGCCTACTGAGCCGCGCCTTAGAAGAACCATCAGTGGCCCAGTTGCGTAGCGAAAGATAACGGCGGGCCGCCACCACCGAAGCCATGTTTTGGCCAAACTCTTAACGAGATCATACTGGCTATCGGCCAAGTAGACAGCTCCAGATTCAATCCTAGCCGCCTCTGCCGATGCTTCTGCCGGAGGGTCGCCAGCCAGTTGAAGCTGCTGAGACCAATGCAAACTAGCTCGGGCTACCCAGGCCCCACACATGGATGCCTGGAGTACTAGGGCACTTATGTCAAACACCTGCTTCAGCAGCGCATCCAGCTTCCTATTTTGGGTGTCCTTGAGGGCTGCACTGCCCTCCACAGGAATCGTGGTCTTCTTTGTGACCGCTGACACTGCAGCATCCACTCTGGGGGAATGAAGCAATTCCTTCTCCCCTTCCGGTAATGGATACAGCCGAGCCATCAACCGTACCCCTCTCGGCCCTGATTCAGGTTGATCCCATTCCTCTTGAATCATCTGCTTCACCACCCGGTGCACCGGGAACACCTTCTGTGATTTTCTGACCACTTGGATCAGCGGATCCTCCAACCCTTATTCTTCTGTTGGGGCTCCTGCTGCCATATTAAGGACCTTAAGGGATTCCCCAATCAAGGCTGGCAACTCCTCTCTACGAAACACCCAAACAATCCTAGCCTTTTCCTGCTCTGGTATCTCACCTTCTTCCAGCTCTTCCTCGTCCTCCCCCATCTCTCTGTCCGAGATCTCTACTTCCAGGATCTCAGACAGGGGAGCACTGAGCACCTCCTCTTGGGAGAGCCTAGCCCGCTTTGGCGGGACCCCTGCTTCTACATGAACCCTAGGGTCCATGTGCGGCAGTATATTACTTCCTGACGCCGCTTCCTGCTCCTGAGTTTCTTGCTTGCGGAGGCAAAAGGCCCTATGCATTAGCAGGACAAATTCAGGGGAAAGATACCCTCCAATGCCAAAATCCAGCCCTCCCATGGAGGTAGAAGGGCTGGGTTGATGTAAGGCCTTTGTGGACTGCTCCCCCGTTGAGGGGAGGCCTGGTGCCAACCGATCCAAGACCTCAAGTGGGTCCACAGACCTGAGGGAGAGGATCCTGTGAACGACCCGCTTGAGTCTCCTGTTCCACCGCAGCCACCTCAGCTGCGCAGCCTCTACATACCCCCGAGTCAGACACAGTGCTCTTACGCGTGCCACAGAGCAAACATTGTGGTTTAGGCATAATGGAGGTTGCTCTGGTTATCTCCACTCAGTTACTATCTCTATTACTAAATATCTAAACAAATTATTCTTACTCTTTTTTTTTTCACACCCTCTTGCAACACACGGGCCTAAGAGACACCCCCAAAAGGGCTGTCCCATGGTCGGGCCCCCTGCTGCCCTCCATACCAAATTTAAGTTCCCCTTTAGGAAATGAGCGCCATAATGACAGACGTGCGAAGAAAAAGGAGGGCCTATCTCACCGGCACTCTCTCCTCCTCAGGACACCACCTGGCTCTACTGCAACACGTCGGCTGCAAACGTGTAGTTGGCTCGGAACGCCATGTGGTTCGCCTCAGCGTTCCGGCCCCTTTCACGCTGCCAAAACTGCCGGCTGTGAACGTGTGGTTGGCTCTGAATGCCATGCAGCTTGCCTCAGCGTTCCAGCCCCTTTCGTGCTGCAAAACTGCCGGCTGTGAACATGTGGTCGGCTCCGATGCCATGCGGCTCTCTTCTGTTCTGGCCTCTTCTGCTTCCACAGGGGTTGTAGGTGTCTTCCTGCCCTCGCGCTCAGCTGCCAGGAGGGCTTCGGCAGCGAGGCAGAAAGACACTGAAGGACCCGACAGACGGCGGTAGCTGCAGGGAAGCTTCCTTCTCCCTAACCCGCTGAATAAAGGCTGGCGGTCTTAAGTGGAAACAGACCCACACTTGGTTGCAGGGCAGGGCCGAAGTTACCTCCTCTCCCACCCCTGAGGGAAACTGAGGTAGAAGAGACCTTCACAGACCTATACTAGATAGTCAAATAAAATTAAAGGTACAGGAATAAACCAAAGGGTAAAATAGCTCCCTAAGCTAAGTCTCTCCAGTAACCTAGCTATGGGTTATTGACTCCCTTACAGCTTGGAGACTGAGTAAAACTGAATCTGGTGGGAGAAGCCAGTACTATATATATCCTAGGGTCATCAAAAGAAGATGACGTGCTCAGTCTCTTTGCAGCTGAAAGGGGGTACAACCCAGAGGAAAGGGATTGGACTGGAGAGATGCTTAGGAAAGGAAGGTTTTGAGATGTTTTCTGAAGTCCTTTAATTCCTTGGTTGTCCTGACATTCTCTATGAGAGAATTCCAGATGGCGAGTGCCGCTAATGAAAGAGCCCTCTTTGTTGGTGTAAGAACTAGGTATTGAAATGGTGTTTCTGGTGCTCTGTCTCTTAGGTCTGCTGTTAATTTTGTGCATATCAGTTCCTGTAGAATTCTGGCTGATGTGTTCTTTCTAATCTTGAAGATAGTTAAGGCAGTTTTGAATCTGGCATGTGAGGTAATTGGTAGCTAGTGAAGCTGATATAAGAGCGGTGTTGTGTGATCATGTTTGGTGGATTCTGTGATGATGTGGGCAGCCTTGTTCAGGGCTAGTTGCAAGGGATGAGTGGTTTGAGTTGGAAGATCATCAAAAAGGGAGTTACAGTTGTCAAGCCTGGGGATTATAACAGCTTGACAGACCGTGCAGAAGTGATCCAGACTGAGGAGAGGTTTCAGGCCTTTGGATAATAGCGAGCCTTTGAAATGCATTCCTGGAGGTTATGTTGATGTAGGCTTGTAAGTTTAGAAAGTGATCAAGGGTGATACCAAGGTAGCATACTTCCTCTTTTACTTTTAGAGTGTCCGTGATGGTAAAGGAAGGATCCGTGGCGGTAAAGGAAGAGTCCCATGCTATGAATAACACCTCAAATTTTTTGACGTTGACTTGGAGGTTGTTGGAAGCCACCCAGTGTCACGAGGTAACGTCAGCAGAGCCCATAAATGTAAGGGAAAGTGAGCAAAACAGCAGGGAAAATGACAGCTCAGCTTCACAAATGAGAAAGGGTTGCCAAGAGCAACGGTGGAAAACACACTCACATGGTGTTAGGGAACGCCGGGGCAGAGACGGAGCTCAGAGCTCATTAGAGAATAGGGAGCACCTGCAGGGGGCGGAGCCCAGGCTAACATCAAGTGCAATATAGTGAGGACTCACTCACCAACAGATAGAACACGGCAGGGAGAAAGAACATGGCAGGGAGAGAGAATACGAATGAGCACACGAGAGAGAGCTCAGGAAGGAACTCGTGAGAGAGCTGTGATGACAGTGCCAAGGAAAAGCTCCAAGGAGTCAGAGGTTGGTGACTTGCAAAGAATCTGTGGGAAACAGCAATGCATGTCCTCCCAGTATCCTCTGGAGTATTGCAGTGAGGCAATAAGGAAGGGCAGTCCTACAGCTAAGCTTACAAGCTATAAACAGTTTAACTCCAAGCAAGCAGAAGGGGAAAGTTCTTACCCTGAGGCACATTGGCTGGAGGTAGAAAAACGCCGTGAGAGAAGGGGAACAGAACAGAGTTACCCACGTCATAGAAAGCAGGAAGCAGTAGGATCTGGAGAGAGACGTATTCTCCCTAGTAGAAGGGATTTAGAACACCCAGACTTCCTCTGCACATACGAAGAGCTATGCAGAGCTCAGGAATCAAAATACAAGCATTACGGTGATTTTCCACAAGCCACTAGGGTAGTGGAGGAAGAGAATCTGTTCACTCCTCGGCAGAGACAGTTTGACTCAAAGGGCATTTTGGAGCCAGAAGTTCTGTCTGACGAGGGAGAAATGCAAGTGGAATTTCCTGAAGATATTCCAGAAAGTATAGAAATGGATTGTACTTACACTGTGTCAGATTGTATAAATTCTCTGTGCTAAAGCAGCAAGAAGTGCTGATTGAGGAAACAGCTGCAAGTTTTCACGTGAGTGGAAAGAACTGTTTCTGCTACTTTTGTACTGTTTAGTTAATGCTGAAGGAAGCTTATTTTTTTGTTCCAGTATTTTCCTTTGATTGTTACCAGACGTATGGTCTATATTTCTTTTGTTCCATGGTTTTGAATCCGCCCCGGACGGGGAATAAAACCCAAGTTAAACCTTACACTCTGCCTCAACTACAATTATTGGTACAAGGTGCTAACTACGGGAACCAGAAGGCTTTGCTACTGCCTTCCCGGGGACGTAACTGCCAGTAAAACATTGCCCCATCAAGCTGTCCAAGCACTCCTCAGCCTCTGGGCCAGCTAGTGGGTCACATGAAAGTGGCGTAGTTGGCAGGATTTTTTTTACTGTGGGAAAAAAGGACACTTTTAAAAGAGAAAAATACTGCTGGACAACAGGACCCGTAAAGAAGCAAGCACCCAGGACAGACCAGACGCTGACCAAGAGCCTCTCTTGCCAAAGCCTGAGTCTACGCAGAACCTAAGGTAAAGGGTACCTGGGGCACTCGCGTAGGAGGACAGAGGGCAAGAAAGGGGGCGCTCCTGTGGTGTGGGAAAGGGGAAGAGCTTTTTAAAAAAGTACCGCACTTGGTGGGGTTTCTTTTTCTTTCCTTTTACACAGAGTCACAACCGGAAGATGGAGCTCCAAGACATTATGAGTTGGATGCAACACCAATGGGACAAACAATTGGAGTTGGCAAGGCATATGCAGGAACAAACCGCCAAGATGATTATGGAGCAGCAGAGGCCACTCCTGGAAACCATGAAGGCGTTCGTCGACAAGTCACCAGGTTCTGGGACTGAAAACCCCTACATTGCTGGGGTAGGACTGAATGCAAGTCAGGCATTTACGTTGGGACAATTAAGTCCAAGAGACAATATAGATGATTTTATCGATGCTTTTGAATGGATAGGGGGGGCATTAAAATGGCCACCTGAGCAGTGGGCCACACGCTTTGCTGTTTCTCTTACAGGGGAAGCTCTCTCTGCGTATAAGGCCATGCCTGCCATCCTTGCTACCAATTATGAAGAAATAAAAAAGGCAGTTAAGGACCGGTTAGGTTTATCCAGTATGCATTATCGCAGGTTATTCAGAGAGTCCAGGATGAGGGATCAAGAAACCCCAAAAGCCTTACAGCAAAGGTTAAAAAATTTAGCATATAAATGGTTGACTCCTGAAGAGAGGACAATGGAATCACTGCTTGATGTAATCATCTTAGAGCAGTTCCTCCAGGCTGTCCCAAATGAAGTAAAAAAATATCTCACCTTGCAGAACTGCCAGAATACAGATGAGGCAGCCAATTTAGCTGAGCGCTATTTTGAGGCACAGATAGTGGGCGCCTCAGAAATAGGGCCCAGAAAGGCAGCAGGAATGGCAGTGCATAAAAATGAAAGTTGTTAAAAACAAAAAGTTTAATGTGTCTAAGTATGCTAATAATGATGACATTTTTTCTGTATGTAAAGGAAAGTGCTATATATGCGGGCGAGCAGGCCACTACCAGAAAGACTGCACGGAGAGAATGATCCTGATGGCTGGGCGAGAGAAACCAGCGCAGGATGGGTTCCTAATACCCGTACAGGTAGAAGGAGTAGGGACGCTGGCGCTGCTTGACTCGGGTGCTGACCAGAGCATGATTACATCAAAGCTCTGGGAAACCATTGAGAGGCAACGTCGGTCAGCCCCGAGGCAAGCAGGCAGCCAGGTCTGCCTAAAGTGCATACATGGGGTATTTTCCCATTATCCTTCACAGACTGTATCCATACAGGCAATAGGTGGGGAACACACATTGCAGGTAGCCATAATCCCTAGCTTGCCTAGAGATATTATTTTAGGCAGGGATTGGCCACCCTTTCTCCAGGGTCTAGAGGTAAGATTAAATACCCGGACCGGCCTGGTATCTACCCAATCCCAGGCGGGGACCTCAGGCGAAGGAAGAATAGTATCTGAGGATCCTAGGGAGTCTGAGGTGAGGAAGAACCCCAAGAGGAGGATGTAGATAGAGGTGTATTAGGTATTCTGCCCACGGATGATGAGCTAATACAGGAACCAGTTAAGCAAGGCAGAAAGGCGAAGGCGAAGAAACGCCAAGAGAGGCGTCAAAGGACCCGGGGGAGGGCCGAATTGGAGGCTGGTGCAGGGTTACCTTGGGTACCTGCCGAGGTGGTAAACAAGTTCCCCTCATTTCCGGCAGAACAGCGGGCCGACCCGGCTCTTAAGAGAGCTTTTGAATGGGCCAAAGAAATTAAGCCTACGCTACCCAGGCGCATCTCAATCACTGTTTACGGTTTTACTCCGACATTACAAACAATAAACACACAATGACGTCAAGTAATGACGTCACATACTGCACGTATTTAACAAATAAGTAACTTCATATTAATTCACATCTGCATTTCATGCTAAACTTAGTCGTCGTGATAATGCGTCAATTGACGCACTTTGGGGTTTCTAGGTAAAATTCCTCTTGGGGCTTCTAGTGTTAAAGAGAATTAATGAACAAACAAACCTCTTCCAAAGACAGGGAAACTGTAAAACTAGAGGGCATAACATGAAGCTGCAATGGGGTATACTGAAAGGCAATGTCAGGAAATATTTTTTCACTGAAAGGGTGGTGGATGCTTGGAATGACCTCCCGATGGAAATGGTGGGGTCAAATACATTGACAGAATTCAAAATGGCATGGGACAGACACAGTGGATCCCTTTACAGCAACAGGATAAAATCAAAATAAACTTAACTATCTAATTTCTCATTAAACAGGGGTGTCTTACACGGAGCAGTGGGTTCACTCCTAAACAAAGACATGGGGAGGGGTGACCTGCATGGAGCGGCAGGTGCATCTACACTTGCCATCTTACTGGGCAGACTAGATGGACCATACTGGTCTTTATCTGCCATCATTTACTATGTTAGCATGTTACTATGGTGTTTGTCTTGTTTCTGATGGACCTAGCACTGATTAGCCCATTTTTAATTGGAGTGATTAGTGTGAGTGTTGGTTTGAATTCTTATTAATCTGGGGGTTCATCTGTTGACATGCTTATGGGGGGTTCATCCATATGTGTGGGTGGCAAGGTATTTACATTTTATATTCTCTCTTATATACTGTGCTATTCTGCACCAGTGCAGTTTACATTGAACAAATTGAAATTACATTGAACAGGGCATTATAACTTGGAGATAACTATTTTACAGGGAACATGGGCTATGGAGGGTTAAGTGGCTTGCCCAAGACCACAAGGAGCACCTGTGGGACTAGAAACCCCAGTCCTTCCAGCCCAAGGTTGCTGTCCTCTAGTGGGATTTGAACCCCTGACCTTCTGGCCTGAAGTACCTTGCCCCAACCACTAGGCCACTCCTCCACTTGTGTAGTTTGTGAGGTTGTAGGCCTGTTGTGGGTATGTTTATGATATAGGTAGCTGTTGACGAGTGGCTGAGTAGGATCCAGATGCGAAGAAGGGCATACAATACTAGGTTGGCTGGCAACACTGGATTCCAGGGCATTATAGCACTTTTATGCTTTTTGGTAGAATCATAGGACGGTAGGGGTGGGGCTCTTTCAGCAGTGAGTTCCATTTCTGATGAGTGGTACTTACAGTTTGTCGTTTTCTTGCTGAAAGTGTGTCATGATACAATCCAAGGTGTCTATGAGATGTGTGGGGTGAGAGTTTTCTGCTTGTGAGTAGACCTGATAGGGGTGAGGTCAGCAGCGAGGTCTTTTAGGTTGTTGAGGTTTTTCGAGGTTGTTAGGCTTAGTGTTGGCAGCTTTTTGTTTGGGTTGAGCTGATTTTTGCATACCTGCCTGCTTCCCCGCCTAAGGGCCACGCCAAATGGTTCTATGGCACAGGCCCACAAGGCATGGGCACACCTGATGGCACTTCTTTTTTAAAGTTGCTGTGGTAGGCCCTGATTGGCCTTGAGATGGAGAGTGGGAGGGGTTTCAGCCTCCCGCTCTCTTTCCTGATGCCGTTCGGGGCTCTGGGTCCAAGGGTGCAGTCCTGCAACGCCTGATAGATGAGGATGAAAGGTGATAGACTCAGGATTAATATGCGGAAATATTTCTTTATGAAAAGAGTGGTAGATGCGTGGAATAGTCTCCCAGTGGAGGTAGTAGAGATTAGGACAGTATCTGAATTCAAGAAAGCAGGGGACAAACACAGATGTGCTGCTGAGAAAAATATACATGAACACAACAGGATGCAATGTAGAATGAGACTGACTGAAGATATGATGGACTATTTTATTTTTTAAGTACCATACCAGGATATTCCTGAAGGGATGAAGTTATAGGAACTATTTATATATGTATGGGGTAAGGTACGAAACCAGGGTTCAACAGCCCCATCCCCCACTCCGCTCTGCAGCTTCTGTATCTAGAGTTGAATTATATATTGATTATTTATAAAATACTGCTTATTGTACCTGGTGGGTGCTGGGTGTTAATCTGTCTGGAAATTGTTATGTGAGCACATTTTCTGGACATGTCCTATCTCTGGAACCTGGAAGAATGGTAGATACAGTATAATAGATCAGCCCCACTGTCTGCTAGAAATGCAGATACAGTCGTACAGTCCTTACCCAGGGAGATCAGAGTCTCATAATTCTCCTTCATCACCTCCTTGTAAAGCTCCTTCTGCCCTTCATCTAAATACTCCCACTCCTCCTCGGAGAAAGAGACAGCGATATCATCAAACATCACCCGCATCTGAAACACAAACCAGAAACGCACTCAGGGACACGTGGAGGTGCTCAGAGTACATTAGATGTCGGCTGGCTTTATTCCTCCCCCCCCCCCCCCTCTAGAAATCCAAGGGAGCTCTGCATTTGAAACTTGTAGGAACAGACCCAGAAGCTATTACTGGTCTCCAGAGCACCGGGGGTAGAAGCACATTGAGTGCATCTCTCTGGCTAAGTTTTTATTTTTTTTCTTTTGCATGCTTTTAATAGTTTCAGCTGCCTGTACCTCATCGGTCTGTTGGAATTACTGTAATTGCACTTCTTTACTTACTGCCTGTGCTTAACATAGTAACATAGTATATGACGGCAAATAAAGACCAGTATGGTTCATCTAGTCTGTACAGCAAGGTGGCAAGAGTCGGTGCCCCTGCCGCTCCATGCAGGTCACCCCTCCCCATGCCTTTGTTTAGAGGTGTACCCACCTCTCCATGCAGGTCACCTCTATTTGTTGAGATATAAGAGATAGTTATGTTTATTTTGATTTTATCCTATTGCTGTAAAGGGATCCACTGTGTCTGTCCCATGCCATTTTGAATTCTGTCACTGTATTTGCCAAACACCACTTCCATTGGGAGGGTATTTCAAGCATCCACTATGTAGATTTTTTTAGTCTTTAAGAAAATAGTGGATGCAATATAGGAATTACAAGGCTTTAATTAAAAAAAAAAGTTCAAATTTTCAGCCTGTTCTAGAAAAGTAGCTTTAAAAGATTATGTTTGGCCTGTATCGCAGAGACAAGTCTGTGCTCTGGTAGGTAACAGCTATCCTGCAGGTTCTCTGACTTAGGAAGTCAAACGTAGCTTATTACCACTTATTTCTCTCCCTCCCTACCCTCATCCACCCACCCCAAGGCTTAATGTTCTCAGTCACCCCGAGACACACAGTCGCTTATACTAACTTTAGTGTTGCTTAGTCATCTGACAGCTGCCCAATATTTGACACACTAATCAAAGTTATTTTTAATAAGTGCAATAGTTGTGTTGCTTTAACCCTCAGGAAAATAATTTGGAGCCTTTGAGCTTGTCCTATCCATCTTAAGGTATCTGCTATGTAAAAATAATTTATTCAATTGTGGGAAGACTTAGCTGCAATCAAACAAACCTCCCCCATGATACATCTTGCAAACAATCCATGCAACTCCCTCAAAAATCCAGCAGTGCAAGAATAAATGGATGACAGTGGCTCTGGCCGGTTATGACCCAGTACACGGAGACACCAACTCCACCTCGAGATACCCTTGCAGAATACCTTCTCTGCTTTGATAAATAAGGATTCTCCATTAAGGAAAACTGAGGTGGCTTTAGACAAGAAAGTCGACATGTAAACCATATGGACAATGGGAGGGGCTTACCTCAGTAATCATCTCTATCAGCCCTTTTATTTAACATTTATCTCCAGCCCATCTGTAGTATCTTCTATAATTTTAAAGTGGAGTATCACATCTATGTGGACGATATAGCATTATATCTCCAATTTGAAATTACGAGCCCTAACCTCCAACTGATAATGTCCTGCTTCAGTGAATTGTCAAAGTGGCTGAACTCCCATAATCTGAAGATTAATTTAAAGAAAACTGAGATACTATAGGTAACCAGGAACCATGACTTTAAATCTCCCTCAACTTTACACCTAAATGAAGCTGTTTTACAGGTAAAGAACGAGGTGAAATTCCTTGGGATTACTATAGATCAATCCCTTAGCATGACCAACCATATAAAATTAACCCGTGGTAAGATCTATTACAAACTAAAGATGATTCAGCAATTGCGACCACTGCTATCAAGCTATGGCTTTCGGTCTGTCGTTCAGGCAATAATCACCCTACACTTTGATTAATGCAACAGCATTTTCCAGGGCCTCACCAAACAAGCAAAAACCCAGTTACAGGTGGCCCAACTTGTGGAAAGTTAATAGAACTGAATAGATCACACCTATATTATATGATTTATACTGGCTGCCAATTTTTAGCTGTATAAAATGCAAATTACTCATGATCACATCCAAACTTGTAAAGAATATAGCTCCATCATACATCAACTCTCAACACCCTCATAGTGCCCACTGACTTCTGCAAGGCTAACCACTTCATGAGCAACACAGCCTTTACGTACACTGCACCCATGAACAGGAACTCCCTCTCTGATAAGCTCAGATCCATTAATGATCTCTCTGTATTTCGTAAGGCCCTTAAAACCCATCTCTTCGCTGAGCACTTTGCAACCCACAGGACCAAGTCAAGGTCTACCCAACCTAGCCTTCCAATCCATGCATTCCAATACAGTTGTCAACCCTTGAGCTTAGTAAATATGTTGGGAATGGAATTATCTTTGTAAATATGTTATTTAAATTTGCCACTGTATAGCCTAGTGGTTAGAACACTGGCTTGGTAAGCAAGCAACCAGGGTTCAATTCCCACTAGCACCCCTTGTGGCCTTGGGCAAGTCACTTAACCCTCCATTGCCTCGGAAGAAAGGCCTGGCAATCTACTTCCGGTGACACTGCCAAGAAAACCCAGGAGCTTCTGGGTCGCCAGGAGTCAGGACTGACTCAAAGGCACACATAAACTTAATATTGAATTAGATGAAACATATGTATATAATTCTACCATCTCACTCTGTTATAATTATGTTCAATGTAAGAAGTTTTGTTGTCTGGAATCTGCTTTGATTACTGGAAAAGGTGGTATAAAAAAACCTTTAAATAAAATAAAATAAATAAATAATAAAAAAAAATCAAGAATTCAAGAATAAATGGATCACAGTGGGTTCTGGCAGGTTACGACTCATTACACCCACTCCACCTCAAGATATCCTTTCATAATACCTTCTCTGCCTTGGTAAATGAGGATTCTCCATTAATGGAAACTGAGGTGAGGTCTTAGACAAGAAGACTGACATACAGTGTAAGAGAAATGTCCTGGGTGTTGTCAAGGTATTTCAAAACAGAAATCTGCTAATATTAGGTGATTCCATTATCAGAGGCATTAATTTCAGGAACTCCGTTCCAGGGTCAGAAAGTGAGAAAATGCCTTCCAGACTCTTCAGCCAGTAAGAATAAGAACCAACTTGCTAGGGAAGTCCCAGAGGAACATAAGGGGTTTAAAACTGATGTTGTTATCCATCTTGAAACACATGATATGTCCAGAACAGTATCTCTACAATGCAAAGATCCTTCCAAATTTCGCAAGAATAATAGAAAAGGCAGTACAATTACAGCTACAGGACTTAATAACACTTCAGCCCCCTTGGACATGCAACAACATGAGTTTAGAACAAATTGCAATGTGCAAATACTGCTCACCTCATTTGTAAACACTGGGGGTCATTCTGTCCCGTGAATAGCAGAAACATCTATCCCTGTTATTCGCTCCTCTGCCAGCCCTGGCAAAAGCATGTTTTACAGGGAGGCTTACACATGGGTGTGAAGGGGCATCGCTAAGGCGGAGCGAGGGTATGCAGTGGGTGGTCCGCAGCCCTGAAGATCGACTGATAGAAATAGGAATAAACAGCACCCCCCTCTCCTGGTTCCCATTTTACTTGACAGCATGCATGCAGCAAGTTAACATATTGGACAAAACTTCCAAACCAATTAAACATCTAAGTGACACACCCCAAGGATCCTCCATGTACATACAACCAATTTGCAAACTCATTCAGAGCCATAACATAAATTACCACTTATAGAACATAAGAACATAAGATATGCCATACTGGTTCAGACCAAGGTCCATCAAGCCCAGTATCCGGTTTCCAACAGTGGCCAATCTAGGTCATACGTACCTAGCAGTTTCCCCAAAAGACACAGGTTCCACAATGCTTGTATTGGGTCAAGCATTGATATCCTGGGTCCCTTCTTAAAAATGGTTTATGGACCTTTCCTCCAGGAATTTGTCCAAACCTTTTTTAAATCCAGCTACAATAACAGCCTTTACTACATCCTCCGGTAACAAATTCCAGAGTTTGATTACACGTTGAGTGAAAAAATATTTTCTTTTATTAGTCTTAAATAGTTTACCCTGTAGCTTCATTTAATGTCCCCTAGTCTTTCTATATTCTGATAACATAAACAATCAATCTACGTTTACCAGTTCCACTCCGTTCATTAATTTATAGACTTCTATCATATCTCCCGTCTCTTTTCCAGGTTAAAGAGTCCTAACCTTTTTAGCCTTTCTTCATAGGATTATCCTTCCATCCCCTTTACCATTTTGGTGGCTCTTCTCTGAACCTTTTCTAATAACGCTATATCCTTTTTAAGATACGGCGACCAGAACTGCACACCATATTCAAGGTCTCACCATAAAGCGATATAGAGGCATTATAATATCCTTTGTTTTATTTTCCATTCCTTTCCTTATGATACCAGCATTCTATTTGCTCTCTTGGTCGCCACTGCACACTGGGCCAAGGGTTTTAACATGTTATCCACAATGACGCCTAAATCTTTTTCCTGGGTGGTGGTTCCTCATGTGGAACCTTGCATCCTGTAACCATAGTTTGGGTTGTTCTTCCCTAGGTGCATAACCTAATGCTATACGCCCCCTTCAACAACAAGAACTCAGAATATTCACCTATCAAATCATGCCACAAGACAGTCATAGGTGGGTTAAAAGACGACAACATAATAATCAACTGTGACAATATGAAGGTCCTGATCATCACCAGCGAGGCATCCTATTCACCCCCAGAAACTTTCAATGTCAATAACGTCACCCTGTTTGTAAAACGAAATGAAATACTTTGGAGTCACTTTGCGACTGAATCTGCAAGTGCACATGAAGAAAATGACAACCACTGCAAACTACAAAATGAAGATCCTGCACAATCTCAATCCACTACTGGATCACAACCACTTTAGGACAATATGCCAAGCCATTATCACCTCACTCTTGGATTACTGCAATTCGATTTTACAAGTGATCCACCAGAACAAACACTGAAAGAATGATGGGAGAAATAAGAAGAGAACCAAGATAGCACAGTGCCCTTAAAAGCAAGCGAAGACAAGGTATCAAGGAGAAGGTTGTGGTCATTATTTTGAAAAGCAGCAGAAAGGTCAAGAGTTAGTCAGATGGACATAAAAGCCTTGTTTGGTGAGGGCTATGGCTTACTGCAAAAGACAAACCTGAATTTGAAGTGTACAAAGTCCACAAGGGTGCAGAATTTCAGCCAAGCATGCACAGCTAAGTGGGTGCAATAACATAGGTAGTGGGTAGTGGAAGACAGCCAAGGTTGCATGGGGCAAGAGCATCCAGAGCAGAGGAGAGTGCAGTGTTATAGGAAGCTATTGCTCATTAACAGAGGAAAGAGGCGATGAGACAGTGGAAGAGAGGTCCAACGGGTCAGTAGCATGCAGATCTCTAAAGAAGTTGGAGGAGACAGGGTGAGGTTGAGGTGGCAGGTGATGGTCTGATAAGGGAAGAAGTGAGATACAGAAGTTTGAGAGTAAGCAATTAGAAAAGAATACAAGGTCAAGGCAGTGACCTTGCTGAGGAGTGGGGGCAGTACAGCAAAATTGGAGGTTGAATGATGAGGTAAGGGAAAGGAGCTTTAAGCATAATAGTCAGAGAGGTGATCAATATGAATGTTATGATCCCCGAGAATAAGGGAGGGGGGAGATGAATCCAGAAAGAAGGAAAGTCATGAATCAAAGTCAGAGAGAAAGGTAGACATGGACCTGTAAGGGGGTCAATAAATAACAACTAATCAGATGGAGTGGACTTTTGAAGAGGGAAAGGAGGCATCAGGAGGGGTTGAAATTGATAGGAAGGAGAAAGTAGAAGCCCAACGCCACAACCACGATCAGTGGAATGAGGTGTGTGGGAGAATTGATATCCGTCATGACAGAAAGCAGCAAATAAAGCCCTGTCTTCTGGGAGCAGCCAGGTCTTAGTTACAGCAAGGAAATAGAGAGCATTAGAGATAAACAGATCATGAGTCTTGAAGGACTACATAAAGGGACTGCTACTTATGAAGAGAGATATGCAATTGTGAGTATATACTTCTGGGAATTTTCTGAAAGGACTTCTTTGTATTAAAGCTAATTAATCTGTGAACCCAGTGTTTTTGTTAAATCAGTCAGGGCCTAGTAGCAGCAGTTTAAGCTTAAATTTAAAACGCAGAAGAGAACTTTCTGGTTATATTTCATACCCAGCAGAGAGCTTGTAGTTTAAATTTAACAGTCACTCAGGGCCTAGTATCAGCAAGGTACTTTTAGTTTAAATTTAAAACACAGAAGAGAGCTTTCTGGTTAAATTTAGAACCCAGTAGAGAGCTTGTAGTTTAAATTTCATAATAAGTCAGAGCCTAGCAGCAACAAAGAGCTGTAATTTAAATTAAATCAGAATATAACTTAGCACAAAGGGCAAAACAAGGTCAGTACTCTTTGAGCATCAAAGTCTTCTAGAGACCTTTACAAAGAGGCCTTCTATAGGTGTTAACACCAGGTGGCAGGTCAAAAGGCCATTTTGAAAGACTCCTTCTATCCAAGCAAGGACTGTTAATCACCCAGGAAGTTGGTCACAGCTTACCTCAGCAGCACAGGACAAGGTACTGTGTAGCAGTCCTATTTTGATAAGTGTTATTTCCCTCCCTCCCATGGGATAATCGTAGCTTTATAGGTACTTACACATCTTAAAGGAAAGGAGGTGCTCTCTGGTGAAGCTCGTTATCCAAATCAGTCATACACTAAGGACCTGAGATTAACTAAGTTCAGGTGAACAAGGTATATTAAATTAGTAGGTACAGTTTTATTTGTATAAATATCCATAGCAACCCTTAGTAAGTAAAGAACTTAAAGATCTAAACACAAGCTTAAAACTAAGATGCAGACAGCAGTCCAGCAGCAAGATGGGGGCTTTCCAGTCTTTTGCATTGAGTGTCACATGTATGATTTTCTCCCAGTTGGTGAGAGGTCTTACGTGTGCACTAGGTGCAAGGAGATCTTTGCTCTCAGGGAACGAGTCCATTCTCTAGAGGCTAGAGTAGCAGACTTGGAAAACATAAAGACAGAGAGGTACATAGACGAGACCTACAGAGATATAGTCCTGAAGTCCCACATCCAGTCTGGCAGCATTCCTGTTGCCATGGAGGAGAGAGATCACGTGACAGGAGAGCATCACCCTGGTGTGGCAGGAAGTGATCCTGTAACTAGGACCTGTCCTCCAGGTGATGTAAAACCCTCTCGCACCGAGGAAGTTTCTCCAGGGCCATGTGCCCATGAGGGAAGGGTTAGGACAGCCGTTATAGTTGGTGATTCGATCATTAGGCATGTAGATAGCTGAGTGGCTGGTGGACGTGAGGATCACCTGGTAACATGCCTGCCTGGTACGAAGGTAGCGGACCTCATGCGCCACCTAGATAAGGTTTTAGATAGTGCTGGGGAGGAGTCTGCTGTCTTGGTACATGTCGGTACCAATGACATAGGAAAATGTGGTAGGGAGGTTCTGGAGGCTAAATTTAGGCTTTTAGGTAGGAAGTTGAAATCCAGAACTTCCAGGGTAGCATTCTCCGAAATGCTTCCCGTTCCAGGCGCAGGACCCAAAGGGCAGGCAGAGCTCCGGAGTCTCAATGCGTGGATGAGACGATGGTGCAAGGATGAAGGGTTTGGATTTGTTAGGAACTGGGGAACATTCTGGGGAAAGGAGGGGCTCTTCCGAAGGGATGGGCTTCACCTTAACTGGGATGGAACCAGGCTGCTGGCATTAACATTTAAAAAGGAGAAAGAGCAGCTTTTAAACTAGATAATAGGGGAAAGCCGACAGTCGCACAAGAGTGCATGGTTCGGAAGAATGTATCCTTGAAGGATACTACCAGAAGCAGAGAGGTTCCAAAAAAGAGTAAAGTAGCCCAAATGCCCTCGAGTATGGAGCAGACAGAGCTTAAAGATCCCAAAATACTCATGCCTACCAACAGCCAGATTAATATGGATAAAATACTGTCTCTAAAATGCTTCTATGCAAATGCTAGAAGTCTAAAAAAATAAGATGGGAGAGTTAGAATATATAGCAATAAATGAGAGGTTAGATATGATTGGAATCTCAGAGACATGGTGGAAGGAGGACAACCAGTGGGACACTGTGATACCTAGGTACAAAATATATCATAATAATAGAGCTGATCAAATTGGTGTAGGGGTTGCACTCTGTGTTAGAGAGGGCATTGAGTCAGAAAGGATTAAAGTTTTGCAGGAAACAAAATTTGCTATAGAATCTCTATGGATTGAAATTCCATGTAAAAAGGGGAAGGCAATGGCAGTGGGGGTCTACTATCGACCGCCTGGCCAGAATGAACAAATGGATGATGAAATGCTCAAAGAAATCAAGGAAGTTAACAAAGTTTACAGCACAGTAATAATAATGGGTGATTTCAATTACCCCGGTATCGACTGGGTCAGTGTCATGGCAGGACATGCTAGGGAGATAAAGTTCCTAGATGAAATAAATGGCTGCTTCTTGGAGCAGCTGGTTCATGAACCAACCAGAGGGGAAGCCATATTGAACCTAGTCTTTAGTGGAACACCAGATCTAGTGCAAGATATAAGGGTGTTGGGGCCACTTGGCAATAGTGATCATAGCATGATCGCATTTGATTTAATTAGTGGAGGAGGGCTGGTTATAAAATCCACAGTACTACCTTTTAACTTTCGAAAGGGAGACTATGATAAAATGAGAAAATAGTCAAGAAAAAACTAAAAGGAGCAGTTGCTAAGGTTAAAGACTTACACCAATCTTGGGTGTTGTTGATAAATACTATCTTGGAAGCCCAGACCGGCTGTATTCCATGCTTTAAGAAAAGTGGAAGGAAGTCCAAAAAACTGCCATCATGGTTTAAAGGTGAGGTCAGAGAGGCTGTTGTTGCCAAAAAAGCATCTTTCAAGAAATGGAAAAAAGAGCCAAATGATGAAACCTGGAAACAGCACAAGCACTGGCAAGTCAAATGCAAGGCATTAATAAGGCAGGCAAAGGGAAAATTTGAGAAGAAGCTTGCTGTGGAAGCAAAAACGCGAAATAAAACTTTTTCAAGTACATTCGTAGCAAAAAACCTGTGAGAGAGTCAGTTGGTCCATTAGATGATAGAGGGATTAAAGGGGCACTAAGAGGCGACAAGGCGATAGCGGAGAGACTGAATGAATTCTTTGCTTCAGTCTTTACTGAGGAAGATGTAGGGATGTTACCCATGACTGAAGTGGTATTTAAAGGTGCGGAAGAATTGAAGGAAATATTGATACATCGGGAAGATGTATTACAACTATTAGATATACGGAAGAGTAGCAAATCACCTGGGCCGGATGGTATACATCCAAGGGTGTTGAAAGAACTGAAATATGAGATTTCAGACCTGCTATTAGTAATCTGTGAACTTTCATTAAAATCATCTGTAATACCTGAAGACTGGAGGATTGCCAATGTAACACCAGTTTTTAAAAAGGGTTCCACTGGTGATCGGGGAAACTACACACCGGTGAGTCTGATGTCAGTACTGGGAAAAATGGTAGAAACCATCATAAAGAATAAAATTACTCAGCATGTAGATAGTCATGGCCTAATGGGAGACAGCCAACATGGCTTTAGACAAGGAAGATCTTGTCTTACTAATCTGTTATGTTTTTTTGAAGGTGTGAATAAACAAGTGGACAAAGTTGAGTCAGTTGATATAATGTATCTGGACTTTCAAAAAGCCTTTGATAAGGTCCCTCATCAGAGACTTTTGGCAAAACTAAAGAGTCATGGGATAAGAGGCAGTGTACTATTGTGGATCAGGAACTGGTTAAAAGATAGAAAACAGAGGGTAGGGCTAAATGACCAATTTTCCCAATGGAGAAAGGTGAATAGTGGTGTACCTGTGCTGGGTCCGCTGCTTTCTGACATATTCATAAATGACCTGGAAAAGAGAATAACGAGTGAGGTTATCAAATTTGCAGATGACACCAAACTATTTAAAGTTGTTAAAACCCAAGAGGACTGTAGAAAATTGCAAGAGGATCTTGATAAATTGGAAGAACGGGCATCAAAATGGCAGATGAAATTTAATGTGGACAAGTGCAAAGTTATGCACCTAGGGAAGAACAACCCAAACTATGGTTACACGATGCAAGGTTTCACATTAGGAACCACCACCCAGGAAAAAGATTTAGGTGTCATTGTGGATAACATGTTAAAACCCTCGGCCCAGTGTGCAGTGGCGGCCAAGAGAGCAAATAGAATGCTAGGTATCATAAGGAAAGGAATGGAAAATAAAACAAAAGATGTTATAATGCCTCTATATTGTTCCATGGTGAGACCGCACCTTGAATGTTGTTTTTGTTGTTAAGTGCCGTCAAGTAGGAATCGACTCATGGCGACCCTCTGGATAGCTATCCTAAATTGTGTTCGTTCTTCAGTCAGGCGGCTCATTGTTGACAGACTGGTACCCGTAGCTGCTGTTATTGTATCGATCCATCTCATTGCTGGCCTTCCTCTTTTGCGTTGACCTTCTATCTTGCCAAGCATGATGTCTTTCTCTAATGATCTCTCTCTCCGCATGATGTGTCCAAAGTATGAAAGTCGAAGTCTTGTCATCTGAGCTTCTAAAGAAAGCTTAGGTTTGATCTCCTCTAGTACCGTCTGGTTTGTTCTTCGGGCAGTCCATGGTATACACAGTATTCGCCGCCAGAACCATAATTCAAAGGCATCAATTTTCTTCCTGTCTATCTATTTCACTGTCCAGCTTTCACATCCATACAATGTTATTGAAAATACCATGGCTTGAACAAGCCAAATCTTTGTATGGAGAGAGACATCTCTGCTCTTGAGAATCAAATCTAGGTCTTTCATAGCCATTCTGCCAAGAGCAATGCGTCGTCTGATTTTTTGACTGCTTGTTGCTTCTTTATTGATAGCTGATCCAAGTAGGTTAAAGTTGTTAACAATTTCAATTTCTTCTCCTTCAACGATGAACCTGTTGATTATGCCAGTTGTCATGATCTTTGTCTTTGCCCATTTTGAGACTATGTTCTTTGATTGTGAGAAGCAAATGTTTCAGATCATCTTCACTTTCAGCCAGTAATGTGGTATCATCAGCATAGCGAAGGTTGTTGATGAGTCTTCCACCAATCTTTACACCTCTGTTGTCTTCATACAATCCTGCTTCTCTGATGATTTGTTCTGCATATAAATTAAACAGGTAGGGGGAAAGTATGCAGCCTTGTCTTACACCTTTGCTTATTTTAAACCATTCTGTTTCTCCTTGTTCCGTTCGAACCGTTGCTTTTTGATCAGTGTACAGATTGTGCAAGAGTACGATCAGGTGTTCTGGTATACCCGTGCTTCTTAATGTGGCCCAGAGTTTCTCATGGTTTACACAGTCAAAAGCTTTGCTATAGTCGATAAAGCACAAATAGATATCCTTTTGGTATTCTTTAGTCTTTTCAAGGGTCCATCTCACATCCGCAATGATGTCTCTCATTCCTCGCCCTTTCCTGAACCCTGCTTGCACTTCAGGTAGTTCTTGTTCCAGGTATGGTTGTAGTCTCTTTTGAATAATCTTCAGTAGAAGCTTGCTGGCATGTGGGATCAGAGCAATTGTGCGATAATTTCCACAGTCAGTTGGATCACCTTTCTTTAGTATTGGTATAAACACAGATCTTTTCCAATCAGTTGGCCATGATGTTGTCTTCCATATTTCTTGGCAGAGCCTTGTAAGTACGGTAACAGCTGCATCAGATTGCTGTAATACTTCTATGGGAATGCTATCAATGCCTGGTGCTTTCTTCTTTGATAAGGCTTTCAATGCTGCTTCAACTTCTTCTTTCATCACCAATGGTTCCTGATCATAAGGTACAGGTTGAAACGGCTGTTGATCCACTTGATTTTTATCATATAAAAACTCTGTATATTCCGAGGCGATCCAAGATGGCGGCAGTTTGAATCCCCAGCCTAGAGGTCCGGTGTTGAGAGTGTTCTGCTTCTATTCCTTCTGCGGTGAATATGGGCAGAAGGAAGCGGAAACAAGTGAACCTACCCCCGGGTGATGCTGCTTCCAGTGCGGCAGGCCCAAGGACACTCCAGATGTGTGGCTTCATCGGCGGGGGTGAGCGAGCGGCATCTTCAGCAGGTCCGGTGGGTTCATCGGACCTGAGTACGTCCAGGGTGCTATTGTCCCCGGAGCAGCAGGCTCCCCCGCCTTGCCCCAGAAGCGATGTGCGCGGCGGTGGTGAACCTCTTGTTGGCGTGCTGACTGGCATGCCGAATCAGGAGGCTTTGGAGGGCTCCATAGCCGAGGCGATCGCTCCGTGTGGGACCCCTGGAGTTGTAGTGGCATCAGGGGCTGGGCCGAGTTTCCTGGTCAGCCCTTTCCAGGAGGATGTGTCCCCGAGGGTGAACGCTGGAGGAGGCGGTTTAGTGAAGCCCGCGAAAGTAACATTAGAGGTGCTATGGGAGGTTATTGCTACAATGAATTCTTCCTTGGAAAAAATTGCTACATCTGTAAGTACTGATATTAAGTCTCTAAAAGTGGATTTATTGCAAGTTTCAAGTGCTCAGAAGGAACAGGAGGGGAAACTGGCACAGCTGAGTGGGGAGCTGGATCAATTCCGTGAGCTACACCATGCCCATGTGAAGGACCGGAATGTGACCAACAGAAAGTTGGAATATCTGGAAAACCAAGTCCGGAAGAACAATTTAAGACTGGTGAACTTTCCTAGGTCTCCTGTGTGTTCTCCTCTAGAAATGGTACGGAGATATTTCCAGGAGGTCTTGAAGATTCCTGGGGAGAATCTCCCACCATTAACCAGAGTTCAATATTTAACTACTGGCAGGGATGCTCCTGGAGCTGCTAGCAACTCTCCGGGAATCTCTGGAGACCTTACTGGTTTCCTAGAGAGTTCTCTGGATTTGGTTACAGCCCGTTCTACCCTCCTTATTACATTGGCCCTTGAGACAGATAAAGCATTAATTTTTCGATTGTATTTTAGGAATTTCAGTCAGCAGTTTATGGGCTCTTGTGTACGTATTTTTCCTGACTTAGCTAGAAATACTCAGCTGAGGAGGAAGGAATTTCTGGGTTTGAAGCCCAGGGTCCTTTCCCTTGGTGGTACTTTTTTGTTAAAATTTCCTGCTCGATGTTGTGTCTCGTATAAAGAGAAGATATTTGTGTTTTTTGAGCCCGCTCAGCTTCTGGACTTCCTGGTGGCTAGGGAGGATAGCGTTGTGATTGTAACTTCTCGTACGGCTGATGTTTAAGTCTTGTACTGCTTTGTCTTATTTCCCTTTTTTTAAATATTGATTTTGATGCCTCTCCTATGTAATTTTGTGGGCTGATTATGGTAATGTATTATGGTATGGTTGTATGGTATTTGGATTTTGACTTTTGTGTTACCATGTTTCCTTCATTCAATTTTGGAGTTGAATGTATTTTCAAAACTCAATAAATATAAAATTAAAAAAAAAACTCTGTATATTCCTTCCATCTTTTCTTGATCTTCTCAGCATCATTCAACATAGAACCTTGAGCATCTTGTAACATTCCAATTTGAGGCTGGAACTTTTTCTTTAACTCTCGTAGCTTTAGGAAAGCCGATCTTGTTCTTCCTCTAATAGTTTCTGCTTCTATTTCCTTGCATGCATCATTGTAGTACTTTTCCTTGTCCTGTCTTGCTGCATGTTGGAAATCTCTGTTGAGTTCTGTGATTGTCTTTCTTTCTCCTCTGGCTTTAGCTTCTCTGTGTTTCTGGACAATTTTCAGAGTTTCTTCCGTCATCCTTAAAAAGGATATAGCATTATTAGAAAAGGTTCAGAGAAGAGCCACCAAAATGGTAAAGGGGATGGAAAGATACTCCTATGAAGAAAGGTTAAAAAGGTTAGGGCTCTTTAACCTGGAAAAGAGACGGCTGAGGGGAGATATGATAGAAGTCTATAAATTAATGAATGGAATGGAACGGGTAAATGTAGATCGATTGTTTACGTTATCAGAATATAGAAAGACTAGGGGACATGCAATGAAGCTACAGGGTAAACTATTGAAGACTAATAAAAGAAAATATTTTTTCACTCAACGTGTAATCAAACTCTGGAATTTGTTACCGGAGGATGTAGTAAAGGCTGTTAGTGTAGCTGGGCTTTAAAAAGGTTTGGAGAAGTTCCTGGAGGAAAGTTCCATAAACCATTATTAAGAAGGTACCCAGGATATCAATGCTTGACCCAGTATAAGCATTTTGGAACCTGTGTCTTTTGGGGAAACTGCTAGGTATGTTTGACCTAGATTGGCCACTGTTGCTAACAGGATACTGGGCTTGATGGACTTGGTCTGACCCAGTATGGCATATCTTATGTTCTTATGTTCTTATGAGTGGAGGCAATTTTATTTGAGATAGAATGTGCATTCCAAAAGGCACATGAGAAAGGGACAGAAGTGGGCGAAAGGAGAGGGATATGAATAAGTTTTGAGATGTGGCTTGAGGATCTGTTCAAGAAGTTTGACAAAAGTCTAGGGGGCCCATGGTTGGAGCTGATATCTCTGGAAGAGAGAAGGAGAAGGAGTAGAAGAGTGTGGGACAGAGAGGAGACAGCACGGCGGTAATGCGGGAGAGGTTGTTTTAGCGCGAGAGAGGAAATGGCTGAAATAGAGGGAGAAAGTGGTGAAACACAAGAGGTGATGATAGGGTAGATGACAAGATGGGGGAAGTGAGGATGGTAAAGGGCATATGAGGGGGAGAGGCTTAAAGGTTTTGGTAGGAGGGATGACAGTTAGGGAGTATGAAGAATAGGATGAGAAAGTGATGAGGAGCTATAAAAGAGAGAGATGGAGAGGAGAACAGAAGTCGGAAGAAATAAAACTATAGGTGGCAGAAATTGCAGGTGATAAGATGCACATGAGAGCGATCCTGGTAAGGAGCACAGGAAAGCTATAAGAGATTTTCAGCCATGGGTTAAGATAATAAGGAAGTGGAAAGAGAGAGAGAGCTGAACAAGATCACAAACAAAAATACTGAAAAGTAAGGCACACTAGCAATGCTAAGATAAATAAATAACATATACAGGCAGACAGACCTTCCTAGCAAGTGTTTAGCAAAAGCCAGACCCTTGCCAGAAGCCCTGCAGCCATTTTCTGCCCCTCTCCATTGCACTAGCTCCAGTCCTGGCTCCCTCCCACTCTGCCCAGACCCCTGGGGCTAGCTTTGGCTTTTGCTGGGTCAGTGCTGGAGCTTGGCTTCTCTTCTAATGATGGAAGAGGTAGGAGGTTCTATCACCGAAGCCCGTGAAGTTGGGTTGATTGCTTGCCTGTCCCAGCAAAGAAACATTAACCACACTCAGAGCCTGGAACAAGAACCAGATGTTTCCAGAGGCTTGCACATAATCCTTGAGCTTGTTGTTAAGTGTTGAGTCAGTGTACACTCACGGTGACCCTCTGGGTAGTTTTCCTAACTATGTTCGGTGGCTCATTGTTGATAGAGTGGCATCCATATCTACTCTTATTCTATCGATCCATCTCATTGCTGGCCTTCTTCTTCTTCGTTGACTTTCTGCAGATACTCATAATTTAAGCAAAGAAAACTGCTGTTGCTGTAGGCACCAACGCAATATTACTACTACTTAATCTAATCAAGGGCACTGAGAAACCCAAATCTGGTTTAATACTCATTTTTCTAGACTTGAAAGCAACATTTGACTCCATTTCACATGACCTCATAATTCAGCATCTACAAACTCCTGAGATGGTTCAAGTCCTAACTTACAGACCACAAACTGCAAGTAAGAATAGACCTG
The DNA here is from genome assembly GCA_033557465.1 of Ichthyophis bannanicus. Lineage (NCBI taxonomy): Eukaryota > Metazoa > Chordata > Amphibia > Gymnophiona > Ichthyophiidae > Ichthyophis > Ichthyophis bannanicus. The sequence continues at coordinate 81,557,787 of CM066031.1, forward strand.
AGAAGATGAGAGTGCTGAATGAATCAATGTCTGCTTTCCCAGAATCCTCTCTGAAAACTCCATCTTGAAATGAGTGAATGAGTGTCTTTGTATCTATGTGTGTGGGTTGTTTACCTTTGAAAATGCTGACAAGATGAACTGCAGACAGAATGCTTTAGCCATGACTACATATAAACCAGAAAAAGACAGGAATTGGGGGAAGTTAAAGGAGATGAAACATATAGATAAGACCCTGCAAAGAACCATACAAGAAGAGAAAAAGAAAGGAATGTATTTCCAAGACTGTTGTAAGGAATAATCATATAAGGGAAAAGGGACAAATGGGTTAAAGAAAAAAACTGTGACGTGAATGTATAAAATAGTGCTTTGTTGAATGTAAAGTGGGCAGACAGTAACTGAGTTCTGTATCGAGTAATGCCACTTTCTGCCTCACAGTGAACCAATCGCTAAAACAAGGAATCATGCCCGCGCAACTCAAGAAATCTATAATAAGACCAATTCTAAAAAACAACTCACTCAACAAAGAAGACCCAGCATCCTACCGCCCCATATCCGGCATATCTTTCCTAGCAAAGATCATTGAGAAGGCAATCCTTATGCAACTACAAGACCATCTAGATCAGGGGTCTCAAACTCAAATTGCTTTGAGGGCCAAATGAGGACTTGTAGAGTAACCCGGGGGCCGCACAAGACGCGGGCCTCATTTGCATAAGGGGCATCATTTGCATAAATATTTGCATAATGTTACCATACACTGACTTTTAGTAAACATGCCTCTTAATGAGTGTATGGATAAAGAAAGACTAAAAGATTTCTACATTACTATAAACCAGTGCCAACCGCCAGGCACATTAGGAACTACTAGAAACACTGCTCATTTAGAACCCATAGCAAACCTGGCATATCCTAACAGCATTCTTAGCCCCCCCCATAACCCCATTTTCAGTCTTAGCCCCCCAATCAGACCACCTCCAGTCCTAACCCCCATCTGCCCATTACTAGTCCTAACCCCCCATCACCCCATTTTCAGTCCTACCCCCCCCCCATTACTAGTCCTAACCCCCTCCCCCCCCATCAGCCCAAGTAAATTTAAAAATTAAAAACAAAACAAACCCTGGGCTGCAGTGATAAGATGATACAGTGAGAGAAGATGTACAGGATGGGTCAGGATGGGTCAGGAATTGTTGCCTTTTTTGCAGTGCTTATTAGTGGAAATCGAATAAAGCTGCAACCAATTTTTTTGCTATCATAACAGTGTTGGAAGTTTCATTTTGGTTTGGGGTGTGAGGAAGCTATGTGAGTGACTATATTAAGAGGTCCCTGGGTTATACCAGGGTCCCCTATAACATGGCCAATTCCCTTTTGAGGGGCAGTGGTCAGTCCGGTGGTAAGGGGTAGGTGGTGGGGGAGTCAAGGGGCCACTATTTGGATGGGCAGGGAGTGTAGGACAGGGGAGGGAATACTGAACAGTTGAAGGAGCAAACTGGTGGGTAATCAGTTGCTATGGGCAGGCTGGCAAGGAACAGCAATGGGACATAGTGTGCTTGACCCCATCCCCTCTTTTCATGTTCAGTTGGTATAGAGGTGTGAGGATCTTGGGATGGGGAGGACATTTGTAGGTCTGTGGTTGCAGCTGGGGGTAGATGTTTGGGACGCTGTCTTCCTTCCAGAGTCAGCCTGAGAAGAATGGATAAAGGGCTGAATGGAATGAAGTGGGGGAAAATTAGCTACCAGGCAACATCACTACAAGCTATGGGGACATGAGCTGGCATCATTGCAGGCTATGTGGGAAAGTGAGGTGACCTTTTCACTGGGTTCTTAATGGAACATTACTATGGCTAGGACAGCACCAACTAGCCAAGTTTCTGAGTGCAGTTTTGGAAGTGGGGTGAAGGTGAATAATTTTGGATACAATGAGAGAAGATGTCAGGAGGTTAGCTGAATGGAAGGCTGACCTGGGAGATGATTGGTCAGGAATGCTTGTTACTGGAAATTAAATAAAGCTGCTGCTGAGTTTTTCAAAACCAGTGTTGGAAGTTTCATTTTGGTAAGGGGTGCAAGAAAGGCATGCAAGCGCCTATATTAATCATGAATAGGGTTTCTAAATACCCTCTTAGCGTCATTGTCTTGCTGCATGACCCACCTTCAGTTCTGCTTCAATTCATGGACAGATGATCTGATACAGTATTCACCTCTGAATCTTCCTATATAAATCAGAAATTATGCTTTTATCAGTGATAGCAAGCCGTGCTGGTCCGGATACAGCAAACAAACCTTAAAGTTTAAGGGAAAAAAAAAACACAAACCCTGTCTTCTGCTGCCGCCGTGGTAGCAGCAGAATCAGCTGTCCCGCGGCCCCTTCTTCTCTGCCCGGAAGAGCCCCGAGCCTGCTCCTTTAGCGGTGAGCTTTTCAAGCCGCGAAGAGAGTATTTTCCTCTCGCGCGGCTTGACAAGTGAATAGGTTTAAGCTGCGCGAGAGGGAAATATTCTCTTCGCAGCTTGAAAAGCTCACCGCTAAAGGAGCAGGCTCGGGGCTCTTCCGGGCAGAGGAGAAGGGACCGCGGGACAGCTGATTCTGCTGCTACCACGGCGGCAGCAGCAGCAAAAGACAGGGTTTGTGTTTTTTTTTTTCCTCCGTCGCGGGCCGCACAAAGTTCTCTTGCGGGCCGCGTGTTTGAGACCCCGGATCTAGATGAACATGAAATCCTGGATAAACAACAATACGGCTTCAGACAACATCACGGGGTAGAAACACTGTTAACAGCACTACTTAACAATCTCCTGAAAGGCCTTGAAGATAAGAAGAAAATGTTTATACTCATCTTCATTGACATCTCTGCCGCCTTCGATACAGTCCATCATGGAATCCTCATAAACAAGCTTGAATCGATAGGGATATTGGGATACCCCCTAAAATGGTTCTCCTCATACATATCAAACAGAATGCCACAGGTTCAATTCAATGGCGAAAAGGCTGAAGCATTCTCTCAGACGCAAGGCATACCTCAGGGATCAGCTCTCTCGGCACTACTTTTCAACATTTATATGCAGCCCCTCTGTGATATTTTCCAACAGCATAACGTCAAATACCACATCTATGCGGATGATATCATGATATACACGCAACTGGATACAGTAGACCCTAACTATACGCTACTTGAAACATGCCTGAATGAAATGTTGCAATGGTTACAGCAAAACAACATGACAATCAACCATAAGAAAACTGAGGTAATGTTTATTTCCAGCAAACCAAACTTTGAACCGCCCGCGACAATCACACTCTGTAACAATACTTACCACACAAAGAATGAGATCAAATACCTGGGAGTCACATTTGACAACAACCTAAAGATGGAAAAGCACCTACGCAAAACCAACAAGGCCATTTTCCACAAACTTAGAGTCATACAACCACTACGGAACATCCTCGAACCTCACGATTTTAGGTCTGTTGCGCAAGCACTCATTATTCCACACTTAGATTACTGCAACGCCATCCTCCAGGGTCTCCCAAAGAAAATGCTAAACATTCTACAAATGGCCCAGAATGTGGCGGCGAGGATCATCATGCGAAAAAGCATTGCTGAACACATCAAACCTGTATTGATCGAGCTGCATTGGCTCCCTATTACGGCCCGGATACAATATAAAACATTGATAACTACACACAAACTCATACATAACATAGCTCCATCCTTTCTCTCCACCCTTATCAGCACGCAACCACCCAACAGAGTCAGAAGAACCATCAACTTACACACCCTACATGTTCCACCTGACATCAGATCCGTCAAATCTAGCACTAGCCGCCGAGCATACTCTTACACTGCCCCGACCCTCTGGAACCAACTGCCGCCTGAGCTCAGAGCGACCAAAGACCTTAATGCATTCAGAAAAAAGCTAAAGACTCATCTATTCCAGTGCTATTACAATTTGATGTAAATCACAGGGGAATTCAAGATGTCACTATTTGCAACAGGAATTCTGTTAGGAAAAATGTACATATGTAAATATCTGTCTCCTCTCCTATGACCTTATTACTGTGTGCCGTGCTTTCCTTTCAAATCAATGTAATGTTACTACGAAATTATCTGTCTTGATTTGGCAATTTTCAATCTGTAATCAAACCGCTGCTGATCGCTGGAAGCTGCGGTATATAAATGTATTCCAAATAAATAAAATAAATAAATAAACAGCACGGTGTTAGATTTATATTTCTGCAGACCTGTGTACTCTAGTTCAATAAATTAGATTCATTTTTAATTATAAGTTGTCCTGTCTTACAAATTTATATACAAACTATAAGGATGGGATATTGGGGTGCTACACAGCACTAAGGCACAAAAGAAAAAAGCCCCAATGGACCATACAAAGAAAAGAAATGGAGAAAATAAAAAAGAGAATCCGACAAAGCATCCTTTTTCAGCAAACTGGAAGAATACAAGTTATTAATAAACAACAATAAGAAGGCTTATCACACCAAGCTAATAATGTCAGCACTGAACAAGCCAAGGAAAATGTTTGATATAGTTAAATCCCTAACAACTAACCCAAAACAGGACAATGCCAGGGTCGTACCAGATGCAGACGCCAAGCCAAATATTACAAGGAAAAGATAGGAACATTATCATCAACAGATTTCCATTGCAAAACAAGCAATATAACTGCAAATCAGGCCTGGAAACATTTTTCTCGCATCTCCGAAAGACAGCTCAAAGACATAATTAAATCTCTAAGCACGTCGACTTCTGTTCTCGACCCTTGCCCAGCCACATGGATACGTCTGACTAGCGACAATCTCACTCCTCATATGCTAAATCTAATAAACTGCTCATTAGATCAAGGCTATATTCCAGAAGAATTAAAAAAGGCCTCTATCCGTCTCCTATTCAAAGGCAAGAATTTAGATAAATCAGAACCAAGCTCTTACCGGTATATTTCAAGCAGGGCCGGCCCGTCCATTGAGCAAGAATGTTTTTTGCACAGGGCCCCGCGCTTCGGGGGGCCCCGCGCAAAGAACATTCTGCTTTTTCTTAATTGAAATAAAAAAAAAAAAGAAAAGCTGGCCGCGGCGGCATGGAGTGTCCCGCGGGGCTCCCTCTGCCCGGCGGAACTCTCCCGGCGCGGCTGAGCCCCTCTCTGCCGGCTTGCAGATACGCGAAGGGAGAGAGTCTCCCTCGCGTCTCTGTTAAGCCCGCAGGGGCAGATGGGAAATTGTTTCCCATCTGCCCCTGCGGGCTTAACAGAGACGCGAGGGAGACTCTCGCCCTTCGCGTATCTGCAAGCCGGCAGAGAGGGGCTCCGCCGCGCCGGGCGAGTTCCGCCGGGCAGAGGGTGCCCCGCGGGACAGTCCATGCCGCCGGGGTGGCAGCGGCCAGCGTTTTTTTTTTTTTTTTAATTGCCATGAGCCGAGGGGGGGCGGGTAGGACTGTCAATGGGCTAGGGAGGGAGGGAGGGAGGGAGGGGGGTTAAGACTGGCAATGGGCTAGGGAGGGAGGGGTGTTACGACTGGCCAGGGGGTAGGGAGGGAGGGAGGGAGGGGGGTTAAGACTGGCAATGGGCTGGGGAGGGAGGGGGGTTAAGACTGGCAATGGGCTAGGGAGGGAGGGAGGGGGGTTACGACTAGCAATGGGCTAGGGAGGGAGGGGGGATGAGACTGGCAATGGGCTGGGGAGGGGGGTTAAGACTGGCAGTGGGCTATGGGGGGGGTTAAGACTGGCAGTGGGCTAGGGAGGGGGGGTTAAGACTGGCACTGGGCTGGGGGGTTAAGACTGGCAATGCGCTGGGGAGGGGGGTTAAGACTGGCAGTGGGCTATGGGGGGTTAAGACTGGCAATGGGCTAGGGAGGGAGGGAGGGGGGTTAAGACTGGCAATGGGCTAGGGAGGGAGGGGGGTTGAGACTGGCAATGGGCTAGGGAGGGGGGGTTAAGACTGGCACTGGGCTGGGGAGGGGGGTTAAGACTGGAAGTGGGCTATGGGGGGGGTTAAGACTGGCAATGGGCTGGGGGAGTTAAGACTGGCAATGGGCTGGGGAGGGGGGGTTAAGACTGGCAGTGGGCTATGGGGGGTTAAGACTGGCAATGGGCTATGGGGGGGTTAAGACTGGCAGTGGGCTAGGGAGGGAGGGAGGGAGGGGGGTTAAGACTGGCAATGGCTAGGGAGGGGGGTTAAGACTGGCAATGGGCTGGGGAGGGGGGGTTAAGACTGGCAGTGGGCTATGGGGGGGGTTAAGACTGGCAGTGGGCTAGGGAGGGGGGGGTTAAGACTGGCAATGGGCTGGGGGGGGTTAAGACTGGCAATGGGCTGGGGAGGGGGTGAAGACTGGCAGTGGGCTATGGGGGGTTAAGACTGGCAATGGGCTATGGGGGGGTTAAGACTGGCAGTGGGCTATGGGGGGGGTTAAGACTAGCAATGGGCTGTGGGCTGATGAGGGCTGGCAATGGGCTATGGGGGGGTTAAGACTGGTAATGTAATGGGCTATGGGGGGGGTTAAGACTGGTAGTGGGCTGATGGGGGGGGTTAGGACTGGTAATGGGCTCTGGGGGGGTTAAGTCTGGTAGTGGGCTGATGGGGGGGTAGGACTGATAATGGTTAATGGGGGTTGCTTGGAAAGGAAATGTGCTGATGGCGAGGGGTTAGGACTTGAGGTGGGCTGATGTGGTTAGGACTGGTAATGGGCTGTGGGCTGATGGGGGGGGGGTTAGGACTGGCAATGGGCTATGGGGGGCTGACTCGAAATGGGATGATGGGCGGTTAGGACTGGTAAGAGGTTATAGGGGGGGCTTAAACTGAAAATGGGGTGATGGGGGTTAGGACTGGAAGTTGATTGACGGGGGGCTAGGACTAGTAATGGGTTGGGGGGTTGCTAGGACTGGAAATGGGCTGAGTGGAAGGGGAGGCTTGAACTGCAAATAGCTGATGGGGAGGGGGCTTGGAATGGAAATTGGCTGTGAGGGAAGGGAGCTAGGACTGAAAATGGGCTGATGGAACAGCTAGGATAGGACTGGAAATGGGGGGAGCTAAGATTGGAAATGGGCTGTGGTGGGGGCTTGAATTGAAATGGACTCATGGAGGGGCTAGAACTGGAAAGTAGGCTCATGGGGGGGCTTGGACTGGAATTGGGCTGAGTGGAGGGGAGCTATGATTTGACATGGGCTGATGGTGGGGCTAGGAAATGACTAGAAATGGGCTGATGGGGGGGCTAGGATTGGAAATGAGCTGATTGAAGGGACTTGGACTGGAAATGGATGGGGGCGCTAGGACTGGAAATGGGCTGATGGGGGGCTAGGACTGGAAATGGGCTGATGCAGGGACTAGAAGGGAATGGATTCTGGGTGAGACTGGAACTAGAAGGGAGCTGATGTTGGGGGAGGATTAGAATGGGATGGGGCTGGGAGATTAAAATGGAGAGGGGAAAAATATTTTGTGTAGGAGGGATGAAAAATCTACAATTGGCCAGGTATTGGGAGAGTAATTGGGGATTGAGGATGGAGGGGTAAAATTTGTATGGATGAAATAGGAATGAGGAAAGAGCAAAAGGAGAAAGATTAGTATGTTAAAGCAGATGTAGAGAGAGAGAGAATGGAAAAAAAACTAGAAGAGAGAAGAAAGGACAAATGGACAGCAGATGATGGAGAGTTAGCAGAAAACATGAAGAAACCAGAAGAAAGTGGCTGGACCAATTGCAACTGAAAAAAAATGCACAAAAGGTAGAAAGATATCTCTTTATTTTGAATTTATTAACTGGAATATGTCAGCTCTGGGAAATGTGCATCATTAACATCTGCGCTTTGTTTGGTACAAGAGGAAATTAATTTATAGTTTTATTTCTACAGTGTTGTTGTACATTCCAAGTTTGGCTTTTGGGGTTCCCAGTTTAATTATTGCCTTCCTGTTTCTAAATTGTGATTCCTTGTTTGGTGATGGTCTATGTTCTGCATGTGTAACTGAGCTGAGGTATTCTGTTTATGTAATTCCTATTTGACGTTGCCACTTGTTCCCTTTCCCCAGTATTCTCTGAAATGTATTGGTTTAATATTTGCAGTGTTGCCTTTTGATAGGTAGGGTATGGTGCTTTGTGAGTCCTGGTAATGCTGTCAGGATACGGCGGGTTTGCTATGGGTTCTAAATGGTCCAAATATATACACCCCAAGGAATCAACACTCCAAATCCCAAAAACAAATCTTGATTCCACTCATAGCACCTTGTGGAACTATTACTTCATTGCTGGATATACTCATGTGTTCCCAAAGTTTCGAAGACTAGTGTATGTGCAACCAATGACTCATAAATTTTTGTTGGATCGCTCACCTTGAAAGGGAAGTATCCCATTCTCGGAGTGAGCCCTCCATTTTAATCAATTTTATAGCATGCCACCCATGGGCTATTTAAAAACCTGACTCCACGACACCTGTCGCCGTCAGAATCCACATATCAAGTCAGTAAAAGTTAGGAAGCTCGTTCATGCTGGTAAACCACTCTCATAATCAGTCCATCTCTCATACAGCGACTGACGTAAGGTAGAGAAAAAAGTACTTAGCTTCCTCAAAGGAATGGAAGGAGAAGATAAATCGGCTGGAGCACAAACAATCTCTCCACAGCTCATCCAATCAAATGGGTACAGCTCCAACGCCGATAAGGCATTCCTTCCCAATGCCGAATGTCAGGGGTCCTCCCGACACTAATAGTGTTTCAAGCCGCGTCTTCGTTCAGCTCTTCATCAGGCTTTTGAACCCCTCCCCACAAAGTTCCATTTAAATGCCGTGATAATGTGACGTCAGAGGAATCCCAACGTGCAAATCCTTCACTAACTTTATTGCACCGACAAACCCCACCAGTCAATCTCCACATTCATACCTCGTGGTGACATAGAGGCCAATTGATAGATCCAATACTGCTCCCGCAGATGGAGGCGGGCTCTACGATCCCCACCACGACAGGGGACTGGGACCACCTCCAATACTCGCCATCGCAAATCTGTAAAGTAATGCCCCAACTGTTGACAATGTTGCACCCCAGGGGCTCCCTCTTGCCGCCGATTAATTCGAGAGCGATGTTCTTGCAGTCGTCGCTTCCTCACAGACCGAACTGTGCTACCCACATATAAGAATGAGCAAGGACAAACTAGTAGATAAATCACAAACTCCGTGTAACAATCAGAAGCTTGCAGTGAACGATATTGTACGCCTGTATGGGGATCCTCCCAACTCAGTCCCTGCACTGTGGTGGCACAAAAATCGCAATGGCCACAAGCATAATGGCCCCGAGTGCTATCAAGGTAATCGGGCCCCAACCCACTTTGGGCAGACGTCTGCATAATCCAATTACCCACAGTGCGGGACCGACGATAGGCTATCATTAGAGGCTTCTGAAAACACGGATGCAAAGAGAGTACTGCCCAATGCTTCTTCAAAATGTGGAGTATCCCTGGAGCCTTTGGTACAAACAGAAGCACCCCAATTATTACATCCTTCCGCGTACCCCTCCACGATGTACTATCAGCGCCCTCCCACCAAACTGGGTGGTTATAAAGAGCCCGTTTAAAAGCCATCCTCACCAGGGTCTCAGGATAACCCTTGTCCAACAACCTTTGGCTCAAAGTTTGTGCATGCTGACGATATTGATCAGTTGAAGTACACAGGCGTCGAATACGCAGGAATTGCCCGAAGGGCAAATTCCGCTTAAGAGCAGGGGGGTGAAAACTCGAGTAATGTAATAGTACATTCTTCTGTATGGGCTTCCGGTACAACGTACTCATCAGAGAAGGGCGCTGATAGTACATCGTGGAGGGGTACGCGGAAGGATGTAATAATTGGGGTGCTTCCGTTTGTACGTCACATCCGTGTTTTCAGAAGCCTCTAATGATAGCCTATCGTCGGTCCCGCACTGTGGGTAATTGGATTGTGCCACCACAGTGCAGGGACTGAGTTGGGAGGATCCCCATACAGGCGTACAATATCGTTCACTGCAAGCTTCTGATTGTTACACGGAGTTTGTGATTTATCTACTAGTTTGTCCTTGCTCATTCTTATATGTGGGTAGCACAGTTCGGTCTGTGAGGAAGCGACTGCAAGAACATCGCTCTCGAATTAATCGGCGGCAAGAGGGGGCCCCTGGGGTGCAACATTGTCAACAGTTGGGGCATTACTTTACAGATTTGCGATGGCGAGTATTGGAGGTGGTCCCAGTCCCCTGTCGTGGTGGGGATCGTAGAGCCCGCCTCCATCTGCGGGAGCAGTATTGGATCTATCAATTGGCCTCTATGTCACCACGAGGTATGAATGTGGAGATTGACTGGTGGGGTTTGTCGGTGCAATAAAGTTAGTGAAGGATTTGCACGTTGGGATTCCTCTGACGTCACATTATCACGGCATTTAAATGGAACTTTGTGGGGAGGGGTTCAAAAGCCTGATGAAGAGCTGAACGAAGACGCGGCTTGAAACACTATTAGTGTCGCGAGGACCCCTGACATTCGGCATTGGGAAGGAATGCCTTATCGGCATTGGAGCTGTACCCATTTGATTGGATGAGCTGTGGAGAGATTGTTTGTGCTCCAGCCGATTTATCTTCTCCTTCCATTCCTTTGAGGAAGCTAAGTACTTTTTTCTCTACCTTACGTCAGTCGCTGTATGAGAGATGGACTGATTATGAGAGTGGTTTACCAGCATGAACGAGCTTCCTAACTTTTACTGACTTGATATGTGGATTCTGACGGCGACAGGTGTCGTGGAGTAAGGTTTTTAAATAGCCCATGGGTGGCATGCTATAAAATTGATTAAAATGGAGGGCTCACTCCGAGAATGGGATACTTCCCTTTCAAGGTGAGCGATCCAACAAAAATTTATGAGTCATTGGTTGCACATACACTAGTCTTCGAAACTTTGGGAGCACATGAGTATATCCAGCAATGAAGTAATAGTTCCACAAGGTGCTATGAGTGGAATCAAGATTTGTTTATGGGTTCTAAATGGGCAGCGTTTGTAGTAGTTCCTAATGTGCCTGGCGGTTGGCACTGGATTATAGTAATGTAGAAATCTTTTAGTCTTTCTTTATCCATACACTCATTAAGAGACATGTTTACTAAAAGTTAGTGAATGGTAACATTATGCAAATATTTATGCAAATAAGACCACTTATGCAAATGAGGCCCCGCACCGAGTCTCCGCACATGGCCCCGCACCCCCCTTGGGCCGCCCCTGATTTCAAGTCTGCCATTTACGGCAAAAATCCTAGAAAAGGCAGCTCAATTCCAGCTACAAAATCTGTAATGCCATTTTAATGGACCTCCCAAAGCAAAGCATCCACCGCCTTCAACTAGCTCAAAATACAGTGGCTAGAGTAATATCACAAACCTCTATCAAAGAGCACATTAACCCAATATTAAAGCAGCTACACTGGCTATCAATTGAAAGCAGAATAAAATTCAAGCACTCCATACTATATTCAGAACCCTCCAAACAGAACCTGCCTTCTGCCTGAAAGAGTTTATTCAAATCACTCCGGAAAACAGACCACGTAGAAGTAACAATAGAAATTCTCTTGAGGTACATGCTGACTTCAGAAACTGCAACACAACTACATCCAAGAGAATCTTCTCCCTTTACGCCCCTCTATTATGAAACTCACTTCCTTCAGTCATAAGAAATACTAAGGATCCTAAAGCCTCCCGTAAACTGCTAAAAACATTCCTGTTCAAGGAGCACTTTGGCGAACCGGTCACCGAGTGACAATTCTACATGTAAAACTACAGTCCTCACACTTTTCAAGATGCTTTCAAGTTCATTGTATCTAATTTATATATATGCTTAGTTCTCTGTACATAGTTATTACATAAATCAGCTGTTGCTGATTTAAGTTAATTCGTCCCTTTTCCCCTTTCACTCCCTGTTAAGATGTTACATATACTTTTTGTTTAATGTAATGTTCAATCCTTGAGTTCTCTGTAAACCGCTTTGATTCACGCAAAGTGGTAAATAAGCACTAATAAATAAATAACTAACTACAAATCTCACTCTATATCATACAAAGCCTCAATAGACCATACGACTACCACCCCAATCTAAAGGAGTTGAACAAGGCTCGACCCTCTCATCATTACTATTTAACCTCTTTGTACAACCAGTATGCTCTGTAATAAAGACTTGTAACATCCTATATCGTATCTATGCAGATGATGTAATAATATACACACCTATCAACACATCAAATCCAGACATTATACACATAACAACCTGCTTCTCCGCTGTCTGCAACAGGCTCAAAATACACAATCTGAACACAAACCTCAAGAAGATAGAGGCCATGTTCATCACAAGAGACATTGGGGTATGTTTACTAAAACCCTGGTAAAGTGCGGGCCGCGGTAGTGTGTGGATGCTATATAAGGAGTGGGCGTTTCGTGCTGAAAAAGAAAATCCGGAATTTGCATATGCGCTAAGGTGCGCGGCGCCCATGTGCGCCCCGCACATTAGCGCATGCGATAGCTGCGCGGGAAGCATAAGTGGCGCGCTGATATGCAAGCAAGAGAGCAGAGCCACAGCACAATGGTGAAGACACTGACCAATGATGCAAGGATCAAGGGTTCAATCCCCCACTGTGCCCAATGAAGATGGCTGGCTAAGGCATTATTTTAGGAGGCATATAAATAGTGGGCGGCATAAGGCGGCACACTGATGGCCATAAGGCGGTGCGCTAATGTTTTTGGAGGCATATCAATACTGGGCGGCATAAGGCGGCGCGCTGATGTGCAAGTACAGGAGCAGAACCACGGCACAATGGTTAAGACACTGACCAATGGTACAGGGATCAGGGGTTCAATCCTCCACAGTGCCAAATGAGCAAAGCTGGCTGAGGCATTACCTGCTAGGGGTAATATTGTTTTAGGAGGCATGTCAATATTAGACGGCATAAGGCGGCGCGCTGATGTGCAAGCACAAAAACAGAACCACGGCACAATGGTTAAGACACTGACCAATGATGCAGGGATCAGGGGTTCAATCCCCCACAGTGCCCAATGAACAAGGCTGCTTGAGGCATTACCTGTTAGGGGTAATATTGCTTTAGGAGGCCGTTATTTTTGTTTTTGGAATTATTACTGCTAGCAAATGCACTCTGAAAGCAGTGTAACATAACGTGCCCCATAAGTTACCCCAGAGGGCACACTTTAAAATGCGGTGTCCGCTAAGGCACCCTACAATGTTGCTGAAAGTGTGGCCGATAGGGCGCCATATAGGGTTCCCTATGAGGCAGGGAAAGGTCAGAGCACTGTTTCTGATGTCAGCACTGTGCATTGTAACGCATGGAAATCTTAAGTAGGTGTGTTGACATGCAAGGAGGAACAGCAGTGTAGTACACTGGTTAAGACACTGAATGATGGTGTAGGGGGTCATGTGTTGAAATCTCCAGTGAATAAGGTTGGCAGAGGTACGTCCTTTTTCTGCGTGCAAATGTACAGCAATCTGTGCTGCCATCGAAAAAGAACCACACCCTAGTGCCATATATTAATGCACCTTTTAGGGTGCATCAGAAGGCACATCCTAAACATACCTCGTCAGCAAAGGCTAATTGTAATGTTCCCCAGAGGCCATGTTGAAAGGTTGTCAACTCCCAAGGCACCATAGTAGGCACCCCATAAGCTGCCTGAATCGAAGGTGTGCCAGAAGATGCCCCAAGGATGTATAGGTGAACCCGAAACGTTAGCCAAGAGCAGTAACATCCCCCAATTTGAATGGCAAGAGAGGTATGTGCCAAACACACACGTAACTCAAACACTGCACAGAGCAGAAAAGAAAGACAATACAAAAGTAAAAGAAGGACGTAGATCAGTTGATGGACCGCAGAAATCAGCTCCAGCCCCTGTGGCAGCCATAAAAATGGACAAACATATCGGGGCCAGCTAGAGTCATGCACAGAGTGATGGTAATGTACCATGCTATAATGACAGTGTGTGACAGAGGATGGGAAGATGTGTGCAGCAGAGGAGGCAGAAATGGCAAGATAGGTGAAATATCAGGATGACTGTGGAGTAGCAGTGCTATGCAGAGCACACACAGGAGAGGCAACCAGGGAGAGCTGCAATGCAGGAATGTGTAGGAGTGCAGGACGTGGGTTAGCAGCATGCACATCAGGGTAGGATGGCACACAGCTGGCAGACAGAAGATGGACGGAAGGATGGTTCACAACTCAGATGAGGGTACAATGTGCTCACAGCACAGATATGCACAGATATGACTGTCATACGAATGAAAACCACTTCTGCAGGACAAGCATACAAATCAAAGAGAGCAGAGAGGAAGCACACCTACGACCACTACCACAAATGGCAATGCATAAACCGGTAGGCCACACCACCAACGTGAGCTCATTAGCAAAGGCTGCATACAAAAAGAGTGCAGGGCATTACACAGGACGCCTGCTGGCTGTCAGGACAAGCAAACCCCCAACAGTAATCATGACCAAATGCACATGCAGATCTGCTGCGTACAGATCAAATTGCAGTCTGTATTTGGGACCAGGGATACATGCACACACACAATGAAATGTTCTGCAGTGGATACAGCATTCAAAAGAGGAAAAAACTAAACCCCAAGGGCAGCAGAGGCCGCTCTGTGGAGCAGGTTAATAATCTGGATCAGGACAGGAGAGAGCTCAACATGCAGACAGGTGTACCACACACCAGTTGAACCACAGCAATACCAAACCCCCTGGTGCACTGCCATGTAAACACCATAAAGTGAGAGACCTATGTAACAGAGAATATCTGATGGCTATGCAGCACACAGGGTGCACCTTGGTGTACAGTGAAGAGAGAGAAGGGTGTGTGTAGAGGTGAGGAACCTGGTGGTACCTTATGGTCCAGTTAGCACAACAGAAAATAAAAAGATAAACCACATGTGGGGATCAAACCTGCAAACTACAGAGCTAAAACACATGCCTGTAGCCACTCCCAGAAACAGCACACTGAGCACACTGTAACACAAATACCCCAAAGGGAGGGTGTGTATGGGAACCTGTAATACCCAGTGATGTGGCATATGACTGGCATATACACAGCTGCCACTGTATAAGGATGTGAGCACAGGTGGCCCATGTACATGACCAACAAATGACTACATACAAGTGTCAATGTGCTCAAAGAGTGGAGGACTAACCTAGTGGTTAGAAAACTGGCTTGGGCACCAAGCAACCAGGGCTCAATTCACACTATAACTCCATGTGGCCTTGGGAAAGTCACGTAACCCTCCATTACCTTGGAAGAAAGACCTGACAATCTACATCCAGTGACATTGACAAGAAAACAATGGAGTCTCTGGGTCACAAGGAGTCAGGACTAATTCAAAGGCACACATTGCATTGCATGTTTGTCACCATGATCAAGCAGCAAAAGAGACAAATGTCTGTCAAATACATATCTTTATTTGGGTTATACATCACAGATAGTGTAGACAGTGCCATCATAATATCAAGGTGAGCGCATCCCTGGTGAAAGACGGAAACACTTTTAGCAGGGCACAAACCCACCTCCTACAGAAAGGTCACTTGCATGACCACAAATGAAGGGCAGGAGATATAATGTGCATCAGGTGCATGCTATGCATTGGGCAGCAGACCCCCAGCCCCCACCTGCTGCTGCATGCCTCAAATGTGTTACGCACATATGAGTGCATGTAGACAGTAGGCGCTTCATGCTGAGGACCCAACACACATCATCTGTCCCTCAAAACACATCCATCTGGCAACACAGGAGGCACACAAACGAAAACAGCATATGTTGTCACAATGTTTTAATGTTAAAAACACACTCGGAAAGTAATGTTTCAGCTCTCACCTAATGTCTGATCTAGGAATCAAAGCTGCAACAATGTAGACCCAAACAATCATCAAAATCATAATGAGCATATGCTAACAGGTAGCACAGGCACATGAACACAGAGAGAATACAAACTAAACGACCTGCAGAAACCTGCAGATATAACACCATGAAGGAGGTCCCCCTGCACTGTTTGTTGGGTAGACAGTGTTTGGCCACATATAGCATGATGCATGGAATGCACAATTGAAGAAGCACAACGGTCACCCACACTGCCACACACCAAACATAATGTGGCAATGTGAGTGTCCATACTACAGGGCATACCCAGGACCGTGCAGATGTGCAATGCAAGGTGTGCACATACATGCAGACTGTCAAGTCTGCACAGTAAACAAACACAAGAACCAGCATGTGAAGAGGGAAATGATGGGCAAACATCTTACAGGGAACCACACAGAAGCCATAGGTCCACATGTTGTGTTTCACAAACATAGTCAGTCATATGCACAAGCACCATCCACATTCCAACATGATACAGTGATGCCACACATGCACGTAAACACCCTTGGCCCACTGCAAACATCAATCCAAGATGGTGGTATGCATGAAAGCATTGTTGAGGCAAAACCTGTATCATGTCCAGGTGGAAAGCAGGTGGACATAGACAATAGGACCGCTCCATCGTTGGCCCTATGCCAAAAACATGGCTGTATGCTTGAGTAGAAAGAAACAGATGAGCGTATCCTGTGTGCCATGTCACACCCATGGCCAAAACTCTACAATAACACAACTGTGTAGGAATGTACCACATACAGTGTCCATGTCAGTCACTGCTACACACGTGGGGATCAGTACACAGCGTCCAAAGTTCAAAGTGTATCTGCAATCCAACAGGTCAGGTTAAAAGTTTTCCTGCAACTCTGGGCATGCATAGTCAAGTGTCACATTCCAATATGCCACAGTCCTTGAATGTTCATGTGTGTCCTCTACAATGGGCAGTACTCCCAGCAAAAGCATCGCAGCAACAGTATTTTATTTATTTTATTTTATTTAACAATTCTTTTATACCGCGCTATTTCAATCAGTGCGGTGTACATTGAAACAAGAACATACTACAATGCATACAAGTAACATTGAGTTTTACATTGAACAGAAAGTTACATGAGTTTTACATTGAACAGTGTGTTGGACAGCTCTGTCCTGGGGAAAGCAGCAGTCCAAGAGTAATACTGTCCATCCCAGTCATGTGTCCCACTCTCAGAGGTCAAACATCCAATGGCTCAATTCTCCTTAAAAAGTTCCATGGTGTTGTTTCCCCCAACAGGTGGGTGATGGTGACACCAGATGCACTGTAAGAGATGTGTCCGGTATGTCCTCTGTCCTGTGTCAGGAGAGGATAAGTATTGTATTGTTAGACACCTTGGAAAAACAGCACAAATTGCAGACCGTTACACCTTAGGAAATACAGAAGAAAGGGATGCAAAGGCAAACATGACATGATAGCAACACAAAAAAAATGCATTTTGGTGACATCATGAATCGTAAACGCAGACACGGGTGTCACATGGATATGGTCATGTCCATACTCATGTCACACAGGCGTCTCACAGCTAAATATTATATGCATTTGTTTATGTGACCATAGAGGCAACGTTACATGCACATGAGACAAATATTAAATCATCAAGAGGTAAAGACAGATGTAATTCCCCAAATAACAAAGGTGCAACCTACCTTGTGTGTGCATCAGGTGTACGTCATCAATCCCTTGAGCCACTAAACAGCAATATCAGGTCACAGTGAAGGGAGACAATGTCAGCAAAATGTGTAGAATCACCATGTCAAGCCACTGTTGATGCATGTCCACATTATGTTAATATCTGAGAGAAAATAAAGGTGCTCAACAGTGGTTCCTCAGAACACAAGACACATTTCTGCTCACAGCACATGTTGATAATGTTCACAAGGTAAACAGCACTACGGAAGAGGTAGCACAGTCACAACCACCCCCCAGGTGCACAGACTACTCACAGCACATGATAATGTACTATGCCTGAACACTGCCTCATCACATAGCCAACCTATAAACACGCACCCCCACAGTATGCAAAGTTCTGCGTGCCAGCTGTAACACATGGCCTGTATGTGCACAAGTGGAGATTTGTAGACTTAAAGGCCCAGTGAACATGCAGTGATACCCTGTTGTTGGCTGATGGTACAATGTTGGGGTAGGGAGCAAGTGTAGGCCACCACCAAAACATAAAGAACCTACACACACATGCAGTTCTGTTGTACATGTCCCATAGAGAGTGTTGCAGAGGACATACTGAACACACACACATGGGGATACGTGTGACAACAGCAAGAGATGGGTTAGGGAGGCATAGGTGAAAAAAGGAAATCACAACATCTGCCCAATATGATAGATCACTGAGGACATGTTTTCCCCCTGACTGCAGGCACACAGAATGTCGCTGTAGATCCACCTACCCCAAATCACTGCATTTTGGGTGATGTACAGTCACGTGCCAATGCACCACAGCAACAGCATCTTCACGAAGTATGTCCTGTGCAGTTGGAAACACAAGAGAAACAAACATATGTCATGTTCTAGCTGTGCATCACACACTGTACCTTCCTGTCCCCAGCTGTCAGACCCCACAACATCACATAATGACTGACTGCTCTCTATCACAATGTACAGATCTCTCACATGTGAGAGGCAGCATGGAGGTGTTGGAGGCTATCTACAGGTGTCCGTAATCTCTCTGTCCCCTCCCTTACCTCACTGTTGTTGAACACACAGGTCAATAGAGGTGTCTGCTCCCACCATGTTTCCACCTCACCCCAAGGTCGCAATATTAGCCCTGATTCACCATATTGCCAACAATGCCCCCTCTCCTTGTTTAGTGTTGTTCCAATGCTGTATGTTAACCCACTGACAATTGCTGAAACACATGGAAATATGCAGGCGCACCTCCTGTATCCACTGACCAAATACATATCCTGGTGTGTACATCTCATACCTTGAATAATATTGACAGCTGTGTGCTGATGATGTGCACAAATAGTTGGCAATGTCTGTGTTATGTCAGAAAAAACACACCCCCATGTCTGCTTGTGACCAAACCATGATGGCTGCATGCCATCCCACTGTGTGTCAGTGAGAATGTCAAAGCATGGATAGCCTATATGTGCACCTCAGAAAAATAGATCACACCTAAGTCTGTGTGTGTATGCCGACATAACCCTCCCTTGCTAGGGTCCGCAATGTAGTTGTTGATGTGGACTGTACTCTCCTGCCCTACACACATACACAGCCTGTAGCTGAGGCATGATGGCATATGTTGAGATAGCATCAGCGAGATATGCCATGTCCTCCCTGAAAAACCTGGTAAACCACATGCCACTCACACATTCAGCACTCCACTTGCCCACTGTAACCCACCCCTTGCTGATCTGGGCCGGATCACCACTGTATGTGTGTACATATGCAACACTGCACCGAAAGGCTATTCTCCAACAACACAATGTAGCAATGATACTCCCCCTGGCTGGACACTGCACAGGTCCCCATCCTTCACCATATCCATGTCAGGGCTACGTGTTGACCTATACATTCAAGCACACTGTAGGGTGACATTAACAGCCCTCACATATAGTTAATACCATCCTGACATACTAGTACTAAGCATGTGTATTGTGCTACGTATGACATGTTGCGACACACATAACAAACATACACACATAGCTAGCTGACAGGAGCTTAACACCCACAAAAGCACAGCAAACTTGTATAATATAAGCACACCCCACTGGACAACTGTCCCAAAACATGGACTGCCCTCCCACTGTGAACATCGCACCATATGGCTGACACTGTGCTCCACCCATATCATCTAAAAAAATAATTGAGTTTGCACAGCAGCTGCTATCACAAGCAGCCACTAACTGGGAATGTGACCCTCAAAACCTCCCACAGGCGTATGAACACCCACCCACATCATCTGCCACCAACTGCTGTTGTGCACTGCCCACATTGTCTGTTGCACACTCATGCCTACATGTGACATTGTGATTGTCAGTCAAATGTTAATACAGTGTGGCATCCGAATTATATTTTTACAGAAACATCAACCTCTATAACCATTACACACATAGGAAAAAACATGATGGTGGGAAGATAGGCAATACGTACATAAGAAGATCTCTGCAATCAACCTCCGCCTGACCGCTGTGCCCTCCCGTGTGTCACCACTGGCACGTACAGGGGGGCACGTTGGATCTTCCTCCAGATCCTCATTAATCTCTGCAGGGATATCGTGCCTGAGAGCAATGTTGTGCAGGATGCAACAGGCTATGATTATCTCTGCCACAGTCATTGGCTTATATTGTAAGGCCCTGCCTGTCCTATCCAGACACCTGAAGCGACTCTTCAATACGCCAAAGGTGCGCTCTATGACAGAGCGACTGGAGGCATGGGCCTCATTGTACCTCCGCTCTGCACGTGTCCGTGGCTGACGCACAGGGGTCAGCAGCCAGGGGCGACACCCATATCCTGCATCACCTGCATAAAAACATGTTGCATGTGAATGCAGGAGTTCATGTTCAACAAAATTGACACTTCTTTAGACGTGAGAAACAAATGCACAACACATTCTGACAGAAACATATGACAGCACAACTAGTCAGCTCAGAAAAATATACATATGATGACAGAAAAGGACCACATGGCCCATCGAGTCTGTACACCCATGGCAAATATTACAACAGTTCCATCTATACCTTTAAAGATCCTGTGTGTGTGGCACATGCATATTGTAATGCAGTTATTGTCCACATCTACACCACCTCCACTGTGAGACTATACCACCGATCCACTGATCACAGATTCAAAGTGTATGTCTGAATAGTAAACAAGGAAAAACATGCTGACATTTGAGGGAGGCCCACACCCAGAACATGTATGCCATGGGGGTCTTGCAAAATGTAAACCATATCACCTCTATACATCCTGTCCACTAAGGTCTACCTATCAAGATTTGGTAGTCTGTCTCCATATGCTGTAAACTGCTGACCACAAATTGTTGTAATAGCCATCCTCTGCACTGTCTCCATCCTGTTCACATCCTTTTGAAGGTGCAGTCTACAAACCTGCACACTGTACCCCACAT
Source organism: Ichthyophis bannanicus (assembly GCA_033557465.1). NCBI lineage: Eukaryota > Metazoa > Chordata > Amphibia > Gymnophiona > Ichthyophiidae > Ichthyophis > Ichthyophis bannanicus. The sequence goes on from CM066031.1 coordinate 81,578,775, forward strand.
GAGTTTGCACCAAGGACATATACATAGGCAGAGTACCTTCCTGTGTATCTGGTACCAATACCTCTCTGTATGCACCCACGTAGCCCCCTGACTTTGCCATCACCTTTCCATAATAGTCAGCTACATAAGGATCAGCAGACACAACGACGCTAGCTTCCGCTCATCTACAGTGGGCAAAGGTACTGCACCCCCTATACTGTGTTGCACCCCTGCTTTGATATAGCCAAGATGCGTGATCATACATATGTAAACGTGTCCTCCCAGCTGGAAAGCTCCAGAAAATCCATCAGATATTTCCAGACACCTCCTCCTGTTATATACTGCCTCCTGGGTGTCAACTACAGTACAGAGTGAGTGGGTGAACCTAAGACACACATGACAAGGGTTAGTTGTATGGATTGGCAATTACATAAACGTTACATGACATACAAAAATTAGACGACAACTAACCATCATCACAGGTATATGTGAAGGGCACCAACCCCCCCCCCCCCAATCACATGTGGTCAGTTGGCACACACACACACTAGGAGGGATCCAGCAACAGGATAGCCATATGCACAGGGGTGTAGTCACATGAACACCATGTGCATGTTATGATCATATAATTTTATGATCCTGATGGTCTTTTGTTAATTGTTTTCCCTGTTACTATACATCTATACTCCTGTAATAATGATAACTCACAACAGTCCTCTGTCTGTCCAACATTTCTTATCTGTAAACTGCAGTGTTTAAAAAAAAGGTTGCTACATATGAGAAGTTACATAGATAAATGTAGACAGACATACCTAGATTACTAATCATGAAATACTCACCCAGCAATATACAGTCGGCATACCGGCCTTCCTCAAATTGTGTGAATAGTGCCGAGTGATGCAGGATATAGGAGTCATGGGTGGACCCTGGAAACCTAGGGACCACATTCAGAATATGCAGATTTGCATCACATACAACCTGAACATTCAGGGAATGATAGTGTTTGCGGTTGCGGAACGCTACCTCCCTGTCTCTAGGCGGGACCAGGGCAACATGTGTGCAATCAATAGCTCCCATCACGTGTGGTATCCCGGTTAACGCCTCAAAGGCCTGGTTCATGGTCCCCCATTGTTGCCTAGTGTGGGGAAGGGCTATGTAATTCCCCACCTGGCTGACCATGGCACGCAGTACCTGGTGGAGACATCGTGAGAAGGTGGGGCGGGTCATGCCACCCACTGCGGCCACAGATGACTGGAAACAGCCAGAGGCAAAGAAATGTAAGGCAGCAAGGAGCTTGACTAAACCTGGTATGGCATGGGACCGATCAGTCAGGGGCTCGAGGTCAGGTCTTAGATCCTCATAGAGCTCCCTAATAGCCCTTGTGCTCAGTCGGTACAGGGAGATGACCTGGTCCTCACGCATGTCCTGGAGCTGGGCCCTGGGCCTGTAGAGGCGAGGCTGCTGAGACTGCATCTCAGCACGCCTTCTGCGCCGTGCACGCACAGCCCCTACCTGGACCGCCCCCACAGCTGCAGGTCTGAGTTGCTGCGGGACTACACCCATGCCCTGTGCCTCAGCACCATGGACACCATCTCCCCTGTCCTGCAACCGCAGCATCTGCCCACGTCTCAGGACACATGCAGCAACATAAATAGCCGCCATAAACTCCTCCCGTCTGGCTACACAAACACACTCAAACACACAAACAAACCTCCCTAAACAGTGCACACCTTACAAACCACACAAGACAATACACACACAATACAATACAATACCCAATACAACCAACACCAATACAATCTACACCTACACCTGCTTTGACTCTCTTCCTTCCTCTCTGCAAACACACACCTACTCTTCGTCGCCTACAACCCTCAACGTGGGCAAGGTTTTCATGCTTAATTATAGTTTTTTTTTGTTTGCGGCCATTGCGCATGCGCATTTGTGCGTGCGCGGTGCTCCTGCATCGCGCGTGTGCGCGACTATGCATGGGCGTCCGTCTGTGCGTGGCCACATGCACATGCGCGGCGAGTCGCACATGCGTGGAACGCACACAGCCGCCCATGCGGCACTTGCCGTACTGCTCATGCGTAATGAGTCACACATGCACAGTAGTGCTAACGCAGCGCACGTGTGCAACTGCGCATGGGTGGCTGTATGTTCATCCCGTGCATGTGCATCTCTCCGTGCATGTGTGTGTGGCCACGTCAGACACCCATGCGCAGAGTTGCGCACGAGCGCCACGCTCGCACAATTGCGCATGCGCAACGTAAAAAACGTGCAAAAACCCTATAAATAAGCCTTCACACGTGGCCCAAGTTGAGGGTTGTTTGAGGAGTTCGAGTCAGAGAGAGAGAGTTATAGAGAGAGTCAGAGAGAGAGGCTGTGGTGGGAGTAGTGCAGAGGAGAGAGGGAGGGGGAATTACATAGAGTTAGACAGAGAGAGGCTGTGGTGGTAGTGGTGCAGAGGAGAGAGGGAGAGAAAGAGGGTTAGAGAGATAAAGGCTGTGGTGGGAGTAGTGTAGGATTATTTCTTTTGCTTTGGGTTGTGTACTTTAAAAGTTTTCCTTTTGTATTGTGTTGTGTAGTGTGTCCTGTATTGTAGTGGTATTGTATTCTGTATTGTGGTGTGTAGTGTGGTCTGTGGTGTGTTGTGTTTAGGTGAGTGGGGGTGCAGAGAGAGGTGCGGGTGATGGAGAGGGAGATGGAGAGGGAGAGAGAGGGTCAGGGTGAGAGGGCAGAGGAGGTGGCCCAACCTGTTGGTGTAGAGACACCCAGGGCAGTGACTGCACAGGCTATGGAGGAAGAGGCTGGACCATCTGCTGGGCCACAGGCTGCACAGTACAGCCAAACGGCAAAAAGAAAAAGGATACCTGGGCCTGGACCACAGAGGAAGAGGGCTGTAAGGTTCAACGAGAGGGAGAACCACATCCTTCTATCACATGTCATAGAGAACTATGACATATTATTTGGGCGGCTCAGTAGCCGCACAACTGTGGCCACCAGGATGGCAGTGTGGGAGGAGGTGCGTGCTGCACTGTCTGAGGCAGGGGGCCCCCCACGAGATGTTGAAAGCCTCAAAAAGAGGTTTTCAGATATTAAAAGAGGGGTGCGACAGCACATGGTCGCCGAGAGACAACATGCTCTGGGTACAGGTGGCGGTGGCCCCTTCATACCATCTCTCTCGCCCCTGGAACAAGAGCTGGCCACAAGATTGGGCCATATCTACCTCCGTGGTCTGCCTGAGGCCCTCGACATGGCACATCCTCACGCAGGTATGTATGCTAACTGTCAGGTACAAGGTCATGCCTGAAATTTCCATTGGGTACACATCAGTCATCTGCACAGACCCTCCCATACATGTCACCCAATCCCCACCATGTTGCTATCCTGGTGGCACATGTGTGTGATATACCCCTGCACACCCTGTTTTGTTGCCATGTCCCGGGGCAACATTAAAAATGTGTCCCTCATCCCATCCCTCTCCCCATCTGTCCCGAAAAAGCCCCCACACATGAGTCAGTACCCTACCACCACACCTGTGATTGCCATCCCCTGTATGATTGTGAGGGCCATTGATCAGGGCATGTTTGTGTGACATACTATCTGCACAGTGCTGCATGTGCTTCTCAGTGGGCCAGAGGTGCTGGCTAGTTGTAGTCCGCTGCACAATGGGTCACTGCCAATCACATGTAGCACTGAGCAGATAGTATGTGTCCTAATCAAAATCTCACACAGACATACAGTGGATGGCAAAAACAGGTGTAAGGGTGGGGTATCAGCAGGCATGTGTGGACATATTTGGCACAGATGGGGAAAGGGATGGGATGGGGGACAAATGTGGAATGGGACCAGGAACAGGAACATGGCAAACATGCAAGCTGTGCATGGGTACAGCACACACATATGCCCCTGTAACATGTACATGGTGGGGACACACACATATGGGAGGGTGTATTGGGTCCTGTATGCAGCACACATGCACGGCACCCCCCCATCATGTCTGTGGTGTCTGTAGCACACACGTATACATAGGTGGATTGATTAAACATATGTGTGCTGTCTCTGATTGTTCACAATGCAGGTGACTACAGTGAAATGGGTGCCCAGGAGGAGGAGGAGGAGGGGGAAGTGGAGGAGGAGGTGGACATTACAGTCCCTCTGAGTCTTGTGGAGGCCGAGGCTGCTGTCTCAGGGGGCAGCACAAGTGCCGGAGATGAGCCCCTGGAGCCACCCATCACCAGCGGAACTACACTGGGGGCTGCAGCAATGGAGGACAGCCAACACCCCAGGCAGGCAGCAGGCACGGATACAGTTGACCCTGATGTAATGATGGCGGAGTTGAGGGCACATGGCGCATCAGCACGGCACGATGCCGAAGATGGGTGGCAACAGACTGTCACAACCACAACCCAGAAACCACTAGTCTCTAGTTGGTGTTTGTGTGGTGGATGTGGCAAGATTCCTTCCACAGCTGTTACATGTATGTTTCACGTAGATGGGATGTAGTGGAGAAAACAAAAGGGTATGGCGTATGATAGATGATGTTATTGTGTCACACACCAGAATAGCCTAAGGTCAGGTGACACCTACAGATGCAGACATATGAGGAATGTTGTTTAAGGTCCAGCACATTGTCAGCCACTAAATAAATACAAGCATTGCCCATGCAACAGTCTGCCTCATTGCAGACACCCAGATGTCTTGTAGACAACAGGATGACAACTGACACATAATCATCAAACAATCAGAGCAGAGATAAATAAACCCAAGCATCCTCTGTGATGTAACGTCACAGAGCCTCCATTCCCCACAGTCTGCATCTGCAGGTGAGAATAAATCAGAGCATATGAATAGAGCTGTACAAATGTTTTAGCTCACCCATATACAAGGATTTACAGAGGTGACAGTATCATACAGATTGAAAATATGGGTTTGGTGGGAAAATAGGTCCCGCAAGGCTGCTCACTTGGTTTGCTCACTTGGTTTGCAGCTTGTCGTGCTGTGAGGGCTTGCGTGCATCAGTGATGCTGAGAGCTAAACTATCGGTAGTTTAACTACTGGCAGGGTCTCCCAAGATGGACAGGTCTCAGCTGAGGTGCCAGACGAAGACAAACCACCCATCTGGGCAGCAGCAGAATGGGATAGTGTTGACGGCGGAGGATCACATTTCTGTGACAACGGCAACAACACCAAACTTAAACTGCGCGGAAGGAAGGCCCGGCAATCTACTTCTGTATCTTGCCATGAAAACCCAATGGATAGTTACAACAAAACAAATTGTGCTATGGTGCTGGAAGATGAGACTCCCAGGTCGGAAGGCACTCAACTAGCTACTGGGGAAGAGCTGAAGACTTTTCAGAGTAAAGCCAGCATTTATGATGTGGTTGGATCAAAGCCCTCGGGAAGTCTGACTGCTGATGTAGCTGCGCATGAAATGAGAGTCAGAAGCTGTAAAGATGTCTTACACATTGGAACATGGAACGTACGAAGCATGAACCAAGGGAAGTTGGAGGTGGTCAAGAATGAAATGGAACGTGTACAACTTGATCTGTTGGGTGTCAGCGAACTGAAATGGACTGGCATCGGGCACTTTGCATCAGATGATCACATGGTCTACTATGCTGGAAATGAAAGACAAAGAAGAAATGGTGTTGCATTTATAATAAAGAAGAAACTTGCAAGAACTGTAATGAAATACAATGCAGTCAGCGAACGCTTAATCTCTATTCGTCTACGAGGATTGCCTATCAACACAACTATAATTCAAGTATATGCCCCAACAACAGCTGCAGAAGAGAATGAAATTGAAGAGTTCTATGAACAAGTACAAGCTGAAATTGACAGAACATGCAAACAGGATATCCTGATAGTCATGGGTGACTGGAACGCAAAAGTTGGCAACAAAGAAGAAGGCAAAGTAGTTGGAAAATATGGACTTGGCAACAGAAATGAAGCTGGAGAAAGATTGATAGAATTCTGCAAGACCAATGATCTATTCATCTCAAACACCTTCTTCCAGCAACACAAGCGACGACTGTACACATGGACTTCACCCAATGGATTGTATAAAAATCAAATTGACTACATCTGTGGAAGTCAATGATGGAAAAGCTCTGTAACATCAACAAAGACAAAACCTGGAGCTGACTGTGGTACAGATCATCAACTACTAGTATGCAAACTCAAGCTAAAGTTGAAAAAGAGCAAACCACTCATGAATGCACCAAAATATGACCTTGAGAATATACCACTGGAATTTAAAGACTGCCTGCAAAATCGATTTGCTGCTTTAGATACAAATGACAGAGCTCCGGAAGAGTTATGGAATGACATCAAGAAGGTTGTGCTGGAAGAAAGCGAGAAGTCTCTACAAAAGGTGAAAAAGCAAAAACGGCCAAAATGGATGATGGAAGAAACTCTGAAAATTGCCCAGAAACGCAGAGAAGCTAAAGCCAAAGGAGAAAGAAAGACAATCGCAGAACTCAACAGAGATTTCCAACGTGCAGCAAGACAGGACAAGGAAAAGTACTACAATGACACTTGCAAGGAAATAGAAGCAGAAACTATTAGAGGAAGAACAAGATCGGCTTTCCTAAAGCTGCGAGAGTTAAAGAAAAAGTTCCAGCCTCGAATTGGAATGTTACAAGATGCTCAAGGTTCTATGTTGAATGATGCTGAGAAGATCAAGAAAAGGTGGAAGGAATATACAGAGTTTTTATATGATAAAGATCAAGTGGACCAACAGCCGTTTCAACCTATACCTTATGATCAGGAACCATTGGTGATGAAAGAAGAAGTTGAAGCAGCATTGAAAGCCTTATCAAAGAACAAAGCACCAGGCATTGATAGCATTCCCATAGAAGTATTGCAGCAATCTGATGCAGCTGTTACCGTACTTACAAGGCTCTGCCAAGAAATATGGAAGACAACATCATGGCCAACTGACTGGAAAAGATCTGTGTTTATACCAATACTAAAGAAAGGTGATCCAACTGACTGTGGAAATTATCGCACAATCGCTCTGATCCCACATGCCAGCAAGATTCTACTGAAGATTATTCAAAAGAGACTACAGCCATACCTAGAACAAGAACTACCTGAAGTGCAAGCAGGGTTCAGGAAAGGGCGAGGAACGAGAGACATCATTGCGGATGTGAGATGGATCCTTGAAAAGACTAAAGAATACCAAAACGATATCTATTTGTGCTTTATCGACTATAGCAAGGCTTTTGACTGTGTAAACCATGAGAAACTCTGGGCCACATTAAGAAGCATGGGTATACCAGAACACCTGATCGTTCTCTTGCGTAATCTGTACATTGATCAAGAAGCAACAGTTCGAACGGAACAAGGAGAAACAAAATGGTTTAAAATAAGCAAAGGTGTAAGACAAGGCTGCATACTTTCCCCCTACCTGTTTAATTTATATGCAGAACAAATCATCAGAGAAGCAGGACTGTATGAAGACAACAGAGGTGTGAAGATTGGTGGAAGACTCATCAACAACCTTCGCTATGCTGATGATACCACATTACTGGCTGAAAGCGAAGATGATCTGAAACATTTGCTTCTCACAATCAAAGAACATAGTCTCAAAATGGGCCTGCACCTTAATGTAAAGAAGACAAAGATCATGACAACTGGTATAATCAACAGGTTCATCGTTGAAGGAGAAGAAATTGAAATTGTGAACAACTTTAACCTACTTGGATCAACTATCAATAAAGAAGCAACAAGCAGTCAAGAAATCAGACGACGCATTGCTCTTGGCAGAATGGCTATGAAAGACCTAGATAAGATTCTCAAGAGCAGAGATGTGTCTCTCCATACAAAGATTCGACTTGTTCAAGCCATGGTATTTTCAATAACATCATATGGATGTGAAAGCTGGACAGTGAAAAAGACAGACAGGAAGAAAATTGATGCCTTTGAATTATGGTGCTGGCGGCGAATACTGTGTATACCATGGACTGCCCGAAGAACAAACAAGTCGGTACTAGAGGAGATCAAACCTAAGCTTTCTTAGAAGCTCAGATGACAAGACTTCGACTTTCATACTTCGGACACATCATGCGAAGAGAGAGATCATTAGAGAAAGACATCATGCTTGGCAAGATAGAAGGTCAACGCAAAAGAGGAAGGCCAGCAATGAGATGGATCGCTACAATAACAGCAGCTACGGGTACCAGTCTGTCGTCAATGAGCCGCCTGACTGAAGACCGAACACAATTTAGGATAGCTATCCAGAGGGTCGCCATGAGTCGACTCCGACTCGACGGCACTTAACAACTTAACAACAAAGGCTGCCTGTACGTCAACAAATAAGATAGACTGCATTGCAGACAGACAAGGCCATCAACATGTCCCCTTCCTGTAGCTCAACCAATGAGTCACCTGATTGCATAGGTTGGGACCAGGGGCGTCCCAGGGAGATTGCGGGGCTATGTGTGGATACTCCGTGATGGTCCCCATTAGCATAAGTGTCATATTTGCATGAATTGTTGTATGGTACCATACAGTAATGTTTAGTCAACATGTCTCTTAATGAGTGTATGGATAAAGAAGGACTAAAAGATTGCCAAATTACTATACTCCAATGTCAACTGCCAGACACATTAGGAACTACAACAAACGCTGCCCATGTAGACACAATATCAAACCCCCCGTATCCTGACAGCATTACCAGGATTCTCAAATCACCATACCCCACCTATCAAACTGCAACACTGACAATATTCCACCAAGACTTTGCAGAACATACTGGGGAAAGAGAACAATTGTCAATGTCAAATAGGAATTACATAAACCGAATACCTCATCTCACTTACACATTCAGAACATAGACCATCACCAAACAAGGAATCACACTTTACATACAGTAAGCCAATAATTAAACTGGGAGCCTCAAAAGGCAAACATGGAATGTAATACAACACTGTAGAAATAAACCTATAAATTAAATTGAAAGTAGCGGTATACAAATCTATGCCAAATCAGTACATTGATACATTCATTTTCCCTTGTACCAAACAAAGCGCAGACGTTAATGATACACATTTCCCAATGCTTCCATATTCCATATAACATTTCAAAAGCGTCAAATATCTCTCTATACCTTTTGTGCATGTTTTTGCAGTTGCAATTGCTCCAGCCACTTTCAGCAGGTTTCTTCATGAGTTGTCCTAACTCACCATCGTCTGATGTCTATTTGTTCATTCTGCTCTCTTCTAGTGTTCTTTCCATTCTCTCTCTCTACATCTGCTTTAACATACTCATCTTTTTTCCTTTAGTTCTTCCCTCAGTCCTATCCCTTTCTCTCAAGTTTTATCAATCCATCCTCAAACCCCACGTACCCTCCCACAAACAAGCCAATTGTAGATTTATCATCCCTCCCACACAAAACGTATATACCTCTCTGCATTTAACTCTCCCAGCCCCATCCCATTCTAATCCTTCCCCAACATCAGCTCCCTCCTAGTTTCAGCCTCAGCCAGCATCCATTTCCGTCTAGTCCTTGCATCAGGCCATTTCCATGCCTAGCTCATCCATCCATTTCCAGTTCAAATCCCTTCATCAGCTCCTTTCCAAACCAAGTTCCCCATCAGCCCATATTTAGTCATTTCCTAGACACATCATCAGCCCATGTCAAATCCTACCTCCCCGCCACACAGCCCAATCCCCGACTAAGGCCCCCCATGAGGCTACATCCAGTTCAAGCCCCTCCAGGAGTCTATTACAAACCAAGCCCCCACAACAGTCAATTCCATTCATACCGTCCCCCAACAGCCCATGTCCAGTCCTAACCCAACTACTCCATCACCCCATTTCCAGAAATGCCCCATCATCCCACAGCCCATTACTAGTCTCAACCCCCCATAGCTCCATTATGGGTCCTAGCCCCCCACAAAGGCCACCTAAAGTCCTAACCCCTCACCAAAAACCCATATCCTGTCCTAAACCCCCCCCCCAAACCCACAGCCCACCGCACGTCACGTCCTGACCCCCCACATCGGCTATGTGACGTTTTTACAAAATCAACTGGGTTTTGCCGCTGCCACTGCGGCAGTAGCAGAATGGAGTGTCCTGGGGGGGCCCCCTCTGGCCGCTGAGCCCCTCTGCAGGGCCATTCAGTATTGAAAGGGGAGATTGTCTCCATTGCGTCTCCTTTAAGGCCACAGGGGCTATTGATACGCTATCCATCAGGCCCTTGTGTCCAAAGGAGCCGATGGGAAATTTCCCATGAGCCCCTGTGGCCTAAACAGAGGCGCAAGGGAGACACTCTCCCTTTACAAATCTGAAAGCCCTTGCAGAGGGGATAAGAGAGCAGAGGGGGCCCCGCGGGACACTCCATTCTGCCGCTGCTGTCGTGGCAGCGGCAGTAGCCAGGTTGTGAATGTTGTTTTGGAATGTTGCAAAAAAGCACAATGTTCCTTGCGTGGGGACCCCTGGAACGCCGGACCCTGTGCAAATACATACTTGCTCAATGGATAGGCCGGCCCTGTTTGGGACTCACCCACACAATCACATAGGTCAGCTAACGACCTCTGTGTTTTTCGAAAGACTAGCCAACCCCCAGCTACCACCCCTGCTGCCTAACGAAATCAGAAAACCCCTCCCCCCCAACTCTGGCTATCACCGCCCTTCCCCAGTGAGTACCACCAGCTGTGGATTCCGCAACATAACCCTGTCATTGCGTTCCTGGGGTCTGTCCACCTCTGATGCGCCCTCTGTTGCTCCCCCTGCTCTGTCCAAACCCTCCATATTTTTTCCAAGGTCTACAAGAACTGGTACCCAACCCCTCCTCTGCGTTACACAAGGTGTATGTGAACCCCTCTGGTGTCATACACGTGATGCAGCAGTGCACTTGTGCAGGTAAGGTTTGATATCCCTGTGCTAACACTCCATCCCTCTGAGTCAATATCACATCTCCTGTAACCTTTACAAACTGTGTTTATCCCTCAAACTGTGGCTTGTCACCCAGCAGACCTGGTTGAGAGAAAGTAAAATGTTTTAAATAAAGAAAAAGGTTCAAATAAGCTGCAATATCTGGAGGAACCAGATAGAGGGAGCCAGAGGGACTCCAGAATGACTATAGAACCACGCCCCACTGAGCATGACGTAATGCCAGCCAGCTTCCAATCCAGGAGCACAGAAGGACTTCTTAAGGAGGCTGTGGAAGACAGGAAGCAGAGCGGCAGGAGCGGCAGAGGAAGTGGCGGTGGAGGAAGTGGCAGCAGATGGCAGAACAGCGGGAAAGGCAGCTGTGAAGGCAGCTGGAGAGACGGCTGGAGAGAAAACAGCAAGAGTGAATGCAGCAGGACAGTATGCAGCAGGAAGCAAGGCAAGACAGAGGAAAAGAGGTTAGAATGCAAACCTGAATATTCCCTTGCCAGAAGATCACCTAAAGTGAAAGGTGATTGTCTGAGAGCTAAGGAGGAACCGGAGAAGGTCTCAGCTCACAGAGGAGTAAAAGCTGTTTGTCCAGAGTGGCCAAGGCATTACTGCAGCTGTTGTCCAGAATCCACAGGGTCACAGCAGGAAGCCCTAAGCCGTGCTAAACAGGCCAGCCAAAGGAGAGACTGGTGTAGGCCTCAACCTTCACTGGAAACTAAGAAGCCAAGTTCCCAAGGTAAAGCTGTTATTGAGGCAAGCTATAGGAAAAGCTTATATGATAAGAAAGGCTCGAATAATAACTGTTTGTATAAGGCTGCCACAAAAGCTCTAAGGAGAGAGGAGTTTCCTCCATGTAGAATAGCGCAGAGCCGACGCCCCAAGAGTTACCCAGAACATTGGGCTCTGTTGGAAGAGCTATACAAAAAGCCTGAGTATAACATACCTGAACCCAGGGACTCAGAGTCCGAGGCGTCCGCCTATGAGCCAATGCAAGTGGACCTGGCAAGTGAGGCTTCGGATACCGAAATGGATTGTACATACTGTACCAGTGGAAGCCTAGGGTCTTTGCCAGACTTGTAAGCTGTATGAGTTACTGCCTAGAACATTGTTTGCATAAATACCAGCGCTACTGTGAAAGTAACAGTTTTGCTTTACGCATTTGTTTTACTTTTTCTTACCTGAATGAAGGACATTTGCGTTTGTTGTTATTAGCCAATCCTTTGAACCCTTGCGTAAAGGGAAATAAAAGCCTTTATTTTCCCACCACTTGTGCATTTGATTCTTTGGAAGATTAGGTCCAGGAAACAAATAGGACCCAAAGCCAATTGGGCCTCTGGATTACTGGCCAATCTCCTCCCCATATTTTTATGTCCGAGCGCTGCTTATATGCCAGGGTAGTGCTCGCGACAGGCTTCACTTGTGCTGCCTTTCCTAGACCTTCCTCTGATCGTCACTGCTGCTCCCCAGCTGTGGTTGTTGTCCCTGTTGCATGCTCCGCCTCCCCGTACACGATGGACATGTGATTGCTCTCTTTGCCCAATCCTGTTGCTACGTCTGCAGTATGTGGGTGTGTCAGCGTAGCCTGTAGATCGTTGTGTTTGCCTCCCACATCAAAGTACTGTAACATGTCCTTTGGGTTTCTATGACGTATACTACTGTGAGAATGATGTATCTTACCCCTATCCATGTGTCTACTAGAGTCTGCCCTATCACATTAACAATCTTGTGGGATGTGCGTGACATGTTTGTGTATGACGGTGGATTACTGGAGAGGTATCTCATAGACCACCCTGTCTCCCACCCACGGGCAATCGTCGGGTGCTTGACAGGATCCGCAGTGCAGTGGAGCAGAACACGAGGGAGGTCTGTGGGGAGCTGCGGCAATTACGTGAGGAAGTCCGAGCCATGCCCTTCACTCGGATTTGTGAGGCCCTTGAGGGCATGCTGGATGTGATGAGGTGAGCAGCACCTGCACCACCACCACCATCACTGGCACCGGAAGAGGGTGTTGCACCGCGGGGGTGGGGGGGGGGTGGGGGGGGTGGGTGTGCAACGTGGCAGGCGTGGGCGGCCACGTCGTCGCTAAGTTATGTTTACATCATCATGTGAACCAACAATGCATATGTTTGTCCCTGTTGCAATGATCATGTGAAACATCTATGTATATAGTTGTCCTTGTTTTGGAAGTTGCAGTTCCTGTTAAATTTCATAAGCAGACATATGAAAATTGTCTGATGTGTCTGTGCGATGTAAACCACGCTGATGGCAATTAGAGCAGTAATCTAGACATGTTTGTACAAACATTAAAAAAGTAAAGGATAGCTGTGACAATAAACAGCTGTCATACACTACATACACATACACTGTGTGTTTCCAATGTGTGTCCTTGTGGTCCCCTATGTAGTCGGCAAATGCATGTGGAGTCCCTGACTATTTGACCTGCACCCAGGCCCCTTGCTGTTGGTGTGTTTTCACAGACAGGTATTATTTTCCACATGCAAGCATATGCCATGTGTCACGTGCACATTCTGTGTTCACTGCCTCTGGGCTGTAGCGGGGCGGTGTACACAGACACCCATGTTGCGACAGGGGGACTATGTCTGAGGTTGCATATTTCGTTTTCTGATTCATCACCGTGTCCACCCCCTCATACACCCGACATTGGTTGCATATGTGTGACCATTGCCCCTGCCTATAACACTGATTACATGCCTGCCCCCCCACCATAGGCATGCATGTGCCAGAGGCAGAAATGGGTGGCATGCGTATGTTGGCTGCTGATTTATGCTTACAAATATGTTTCAGCTACGCCCATCCCTGTGACATGGATGTCCCTGGGTCGCCCGCTACATTGCAACATCTCATGCAACACCCTGGATACACGTTGGATGAAACATTATTATGGTATGAACAATGGTGGATTTACCAACTTGGCACAGTGCATCCAGGGGGTCTAAATAACACTATCGATTGGACTGTGTGCGTTTAAATGAGAAAAATAGGCTGCCAGTTTAGAATTTTAGAACAATCAGCATTTAACCTGAATAATTTTTATTCTTAACATTTGAAAAACTTTTACTCTTAATAGGCATTAGCATCAATGAGAAGATAGGATAGCCTTCTACCGTTAGAAAAACGAGGAAATGATGAAGTTATTAAACTTGATTAAACACATAGAAGATACATAAGTGTATAAAACAATTGATAGATTTAAATAATAGAAATCTAATTATTGACTATTGAGGATAAAAATGAGCAATCAATGGGTGAGTGAGACGGGGGTTTTTTAAAAATGGAGACATACTCGTATCCCGCATGCGCGGCGTCTTTTTGATTGAAAAAAAGAAACTGATAAGGAGACGTGGGCAGCAACAGCATGAGTAAGTAGTAGCATTTTTTTAGAATATAGCACTTAGGGGTGATAAGGTAAAGTTTGTAAATAGAATAGGGAGGCAACACAGGTGGATAGTGAAGGTTTATTATGTTTAACTTTTATAGATATAAAGAAGAATCTCCTGAAGAAAGTTTAATGCTGAAACGCTATTGAGGCGCCGTAGTTGAGCGTCGGGAAACACTTCTTCTATCTGCATTGAGCAGTTCGGAAAGTTACTTTTAACAAATTAAAGAAGAATAAATAAATGAATAAGTGCAAATATATGAACAATAGATTAAAAGGTCACAACGGCAATAGAAGACAGTAAAAGCAACTATAAGAACGTTGAACGTTGAAGACAGAACAGAGTTCTAGAAGATATGCCAAAAAGCCGATGACCAATATATTTTAATGAATAACAGAAAGGATTTACTACATTACATTTAAGTTATAATTGAACGTGTTATTTAATAAAAAAAGTGTCAGATATACGTTCAGAGAACAACCATAAGCAGATGACTGAGAGTCACACCCTGGGATCAGACACCTACACACATGGTTTGCCCCCCAAACTGCATGAGGAGCCAACTGATGTATGCTACCCATGTCTACCTGTTATGCACATCCCTGTCCACACACATATCCCATGCTGGCATCCATAGTCTTATGCTAAGTGAGACACGTGACCATTTCTAATTAATCAACAATGTGTATATATTTATACAAAAAGGGAAAATATTTACATTTGTAGGGAGGGGGAGAATACCCATCACCCTCCCCCCCAAACCACACCCTCCTCGCCCCTGCCACCCCCACCCACCCTGAACAACCTCCCGCACCCCTCCCCCCACCCCCACATGAGCCACACCCTCCTCCTGCATGCCCAGTGATGGAAGACAGGGCAGCACAGGGCACATGTGTGGATGTCACAGGTGCCATCAATGACGCCTGTGACGCCCTTCAGGGGGTGGCTGCTGACATGGCAGATGCTCCACCTCGGCAACCACCCTCTCAATGGCTCCCGCCAGCCACTGGTGCGAGTGACATAAAAAATGTACTCGCTGCTCCATTGCATCCAGAGCCACATACAGGTTGGCCATGCATCTGCCACCACACACACACATCGTCCCTGGTGTCTGTGTGGTGGCATCTGCGTAGGATCTGTGTGGGGCCCTGGATGGTGGAGGCAACTGGTATGGCTGGCGGGAGCCCACAGTGCCCTGTGATGCCCTGTCTTCCTGATCACTTTCCCACACCCCCTCCGGCCAATCCTCCCCCCCTGACTCCTCCCCAACACCCTCCACCACCTCAACCACCCCCACATTACCCACACCCTCTATCTCCCCTGCCTCCCCCCCCAACCACCCCTTCCGGATCCCCATCTGCCCCCTCCTCCACGTATTCATCTTCTGCCACTGCCTCCTCCACCGCCTCCTCCTCCTCCTCCTCCGTTGTCTCCAGCACCACCACCTCCACGTTATGCGGTGTTGTGGGTCTCCGTAACACGTATGCAGAGGTGGTGGGCTGCTCTTCAGGGACATCACCATCTGTGGAAGATGACAGTCATCAGCACATTGTTATGTGTGAAAACTAGCACTTGTACCTATGCAGGCACCACACAGGCTTCTTGGCCAATGGAACATCTGTTATTGATCAGCCACTTTGTCAATATTCAACATCACCCTGTGACGGGCTATCACCCTGGAGGCGCTGGAGGTAGGCCCCTTGGTGGAGACGCAGCTCTCTGCCCTTCTTCCGAAGGTCCTCGACCTGTGGATGTGAAAAGAAAGGTGGGGGCATTAGTGAATGATCACCTCTGGTGGGTGGCCAACATAAACATACATCAGTGTGGCCAGCGTCTTGCTGCTCCTGTTCCACTGCTGTGTGTGTGTGTGTCATGTATAGCATAGTTCATCACGTGTCACAGGGGATCTCCATGTGCACCAGGCATATGTCATCACATGTGGGTAGCGTCGGTACCAACTGAGCCTGTGTGAGGACGCTAACCAGCGCCCTTTTTGAAAGCCTTTGGCAGCATCCCACAGTGCGTGTGCGCTGCCTTCCCCCCTGTCCAACATGTCTCTCTCCAGTAGAGTTTACAGCTTACACAGGGAGGGAGAGAGAGAGACATTGGGAAGGTGAGAGAGACAGAGAGAGACACAACCCACAAGGGGAGATGGGTGGGTTGTGATTACCTCATCCTGCTGTTCCAGGAGATCACCTGTTACAGGTGATTAACTATGCTATCACCAGCTACACGCAATACATGGTCACACATGTGGCGAAACAGTAGATGTAAACGCCAGGAAAGGATCCCCAGAGTGGTGAGGGTCTGTGGGTGGCCTCTTCTCCCACCCATGTGTTTCAAGGATCCTGTGGGAGTGGCAGCTAGGAGTGTGTTACGTATGGGAGATGTTTTGCAGAGCAGCCTGACCAACCAGAGCATGCCTGCAGGAGACTTCATCCAAGCTTACGTTGGCCGTGAAAGGCAGACCAGGTAGTTGCTTCAACATATGTTGTTAATATGTACAGAATGGACATGAGCACATGAGTCTGCCATGACTCTCACATTGTGAGTGGGAACATGGGCCACCAGTGAATGGTGTCATCTAGGTTAGATAACGGGTAATACACTGAGCAATCCAGTTGGGTAGAGATCGTTGTGACACTACTGTACCCAAATGCTATCAATCTGAGACTCTGCATAGTTGAGGGGACGTTTGCTGTTGCTGGGTCCTCTGCAGATGCAATGCCACAGCTCATTCACAGTCCAAGGTATGAAGCGTCCTCTCTGAATTTGCAGCATTCAACTGTTTAAAGACTACAGGTAACTACAACTCTTGTTGCAAATGAAAGGAGGAATCCACCTTAGGCATGATGTGTGGATGTGTCCGTAGGATGACCTGCTCATGGTCAAACATTGTGTGGTGTGGATCAGGCAATGGAGCTAGGGATTCACTGATACGACTTGCTGATGTGATGACAAGACGGTATTTTATTTCCCAGGCCACAAACCTTAAGGATATAGTGTCTGTGGCCTCAGAGGCCGGCAGCAAACGCTGCCCTGGCAACAGAGTGGGATCCCATGCCTCTGGAAGTGGTGTAAGGGCAGGTCATGTTTGATGCAGGCCTCTCATGTTCCCCAATATGAGAGGATGGGATGACATGGGTTGACCAGAGATAGGTTCAGAAGGAGCAGCAATGCCACATCAATGGACTCTGACTCACTCTGTTTGGGGACCATTGGTTGATGATTAATGGCACAAGGCAAAAACATGTTTATAAATGGATGACAAAAGGGGTTCCAGGCCTTTTGTTATCACCACATGAAATGTCATGTACACCTGATGGCACAGGATTGCCTTGTGGAAGGTTCCTGGTAGCACAAAGGACATCATGCGCTTCCTGACTGAGGGGAGTGCAAAAGCAGGTGCAGCCATCAGTAGCCAGTCTCTCGGGTGCAGAGACGGGGGTTTAGTATGCTATAAATTCCCCTCCTCCTGTGACAGTAAGTCTGGAGTTGACCCCACATACAGGGGTGAAACCAGGGTCATATGTAGAATCTTAGGGTATCACAACTGTTGTTGCCAGCATTAGACTATGAGGATAATGTAGCCTCTGCCCCTCAGGGGTTGCAATAGGCTCTATGCAATCAAGGCAATGGTAGGTAAGGCATATAGGCATATCTGCCCCCAGTTGAGGAGGATAACATCCCTCGCTTGATAGCTCTGAGCTGGGATTGGTGTATAGAACCGGGTAGGTTTTGCATATGATGGACGTGCAAAGATGTATGACTCTTACGTTGGCCAGAGTTGCACTACTCAACAGAGTTGGTACATGTGTACAGAACATTTGTGCAGGAGCACAACACAATTGAGTTTGTATGGCTAAGAGTTGTGATTGCCAGGGAGATAGACTGCCAGGAGATGGATCTGCTGCTGTCTGGCAAACACCCACAGTTGAGGAGCGTCGTTACAAAGGGACACAGAGGCTTTTCCTCCTTGTTTGTTCACCTAGACCATAGCTACATGATTGTCTGCGCAAATTAGTATCCCATTGGCCTGTAGAAGGGAATGGAGGACATTAATATCCAGGCAAGTTGCTTAGAGCTCAAACAGATTGCTGTGGAACTGACTCTCCTGACAATTCCAGGGGGCTTGGGTGGAGGTGTCCAGTACATGTGCATCACAGCCCACTTTAGAGGCATCTGTTGTTAATGGGATCTGAGGAGGGGTTTGCTGGACAGGTGACCCCTCCATCAGTTTGTGTGCTATCTGCCACCAGTCCAGACACAGGGTATGGGGGTTTGTGTTTACTGTCACATCTGAGAGATAGCCTGTTGCTTGCGTCCACTCGGAAGAGAGTGTGGCCACTGGGCTGGTCTCATGTGGAGACACGCGTAGGGAACAACATGCACCATACATGCCATGTGACCTAGCAGCTGATGCATCTCTCGAGGTGAAAGGTGCGCTTGTTGTAGTGCTGTCCAACCACGTTGCACAATGCGAGGACATTGAGGCTGAGTCAGGTAGGTCTTTGTCAGTCTGATATCTAGCCGTGCACCTATGAGCTCCAGCGTTTACGTAGGAGTCAGACAAGATTCCACAAGATAGCTGACAGGGCCTACATATTGGAGTCCAC
Source organism: Ichthyophis bannanicus (assembly GCA_033557465.1). NCBI lineage: Eukaryota > Metazoa > Chordata > Amphibia > Gymnophiona > Ichthyophiidae > Ichthyophis > Ichthyophis bannanicus. Next base: position 81,597,664 of record CM066031.1, read on the forward strand.
GCATTGGGTATGCGAGAGAGGCCTGGACATGTGTTTGTGAGTGTGGCTGCATGTGGCAGTTGTCCATGTAGGGCCACCAGATTATTCCCTTGTTATGGACCAAACCAGCAAACACAGACATGCACTTTGTGAATACTCTGGATGCTGAGCCACGGCTGAAGGAAAAACTATTTTTGGATAGTGGTTTCCTTGATGGGGGGACCAAAGGAACCTCCGGTGTGCTTGTTGGCAGAGAAGATGTGTGTACGCATCCGTGTGATCTAAACAACACAGGCATATCTGCTTGTGTTGGTCAGGAAGTACGTTTCCTCGCAAGTTCATTTTGAATGTCATCTGGAACAGAAACATCTTCAGTTCTCTGAGATGTCAGATGTGTCTGTGACCTCCTTCTCCCGTAGGTTTGAGGTTTGTGGGGTGAGAAGCCAGCACCCTGTTGGGGATGAGGTACCTCTTCCATTGCTCCTTGAGGTAGACAATGTGTTACCTTTGGATTCCTTTTGGGTGAGGTTTGCAAAGTGAATGCCCCCACTATTGATGGAGGTGGGCGGCTATGTGCATGACGCCTCTACCCTCTTCTATGATGGACACAGTCCAGGGTTGTAATGTTATCTCCCTCCATCTGGGGATGAGGTGACCTAATCTTCCTGTGATTGTGGACAGTTGCTTTCCCTGGAGGGCCAGGAAGGGCAAGTACTCCATCACAGAGGCAAAAGGCCTGTGGGGGGTGAGGCTGCTGGGTCTGCTGAGGCTGACTAGCTGTCAGCTTCCTCTGCATAGTAGCATGTTGACCCTTTCAAGCAGCTTGTACTGCAGGTGTTACGTACTGACCATAGGACTGTCTTATAATTTTGTTTTGTAGGGGAAGGGCTTTTCTACAGCTCTCATCTTTGCAGGATCTATAATATGTGACGGGTTTGTTAAGGTCAAATTGTCCTGCTGGCTTATAAAATACATTTTTCAACACTACAGGGGATGTTGACCAGTTAGCCTGTACCCAGTGTTGCAGGTGAGAGGCTTGCAGCCAGCCAGGTGTCCTTGCCACAATAGCAATGGGGGAGACTCTGCCTTTGCATGAAAAACAGTCAGAAGCTGCCCTATTCACAACATGTGAAATGTTCTGACCATGCTTGACAGGTGCTTCATAGTAGTGACCTCTGTGATGTGCGAGATGGTGACTTAAAAGTTGTAGATGTTGTTTGAGCTCCGTCAGGAACATTCCCATGTACATGATATAGGCACCTGTCCTGTCTGACAGCTTGAATGTATGGACGACGCAGCGACCAAAGGCAAATAATGGCTTACACTCCCTACCAGGAGGTTTGGTGGCATGTTGTTTGTAACGTTTAATTCTCCTCCTAGCACACTCAATCAGGATGGAGTGATCAGGGAGGTGTCCTTACTGCAGACCAGGTGACGGAGGCACATGTGGGAATGTGGAGAGGTGTTAAGAGGAATCTTCCACATTATCAAAATGAGATTCCATAAGATCTGTTGTAATGGCAGGATGTCGGCCCCAAATGGTGTTAGGTGATATAGGTGAATCTCTGTCTCCCATGGCCTGTGCTCACATTGTGTTATTAATGAAATGGAGACGCCCCCAACAACATGTGTGTGGAAATCCTGGAAGGACATATCTTGTGTAGGGAACATTCTCCTCTTGGGAGAGGCAGACCTGTCCTGGAGAGGTACATCGTTACACTCTGAGCTGTCACAGTCATCAGACCCCTCAGGAGATTGGATGTATCCTCTCTATGGAGGCTCAGTTAAAGTGAGGTTTTGGTATCAATTGGCCACAGTATCGTAGTGACATGGTACTGGTGTGTGGATACCAGTACTCATCAGCACCTATGGTGCATGTGCCAATGCCGGTTATGCAATTGCTGCACAAGCCGTTGTTGCACTTTGCAGGGTCTGTGGTGGAACCAGGGTCCTGGATGGCACATGGTGAGCTGCCAGATTGCGTTCAATGGCCACGATCCTCTGGTCAAACAACACTGACGATGTCTGTGTATGTGTACTGGCCAAAGCCAGGACCCCAGAGCATGGTGCAAGGTTCTTGGACTAGGATGAGGCCTACAGAACATCATGAAGCCCCATAGTGGCTTTAGGGGCTAGGCACTCCCACTGGGGGGTTGTTTGCCCAGAGCGTGCTCCTCAAGGGCAATGCCAGTGGCAGTCCAATATTCAAGGGGGACGTACCCTTTCAGGAACGGACTGATTTGTGTTTGGTTACCTGAGCTCCACGTGAGGAAGAGGATGCCCGTGACAAAATGTGTGTGCCCCAGGCCACATTGTTGGGGAAGAGGGTACCGAGGTTGGCTGCTCTGTGATGCCAGCCACTCTTGGCTACCATCCCACAGGCCATACATTCAGACATTTTTGGATCTAGCCATTAGCATTTGCAATACCAGACATGGTTGTCTGTGACTGAGAAAGTAGCTGCACATTATCAACATATGCTCTGCAGCCCAGGAGTGCTTCTCCATGATTGGCAAACCGGGGGGAGTCCTACAAAGTGGTTTTTCCTCTTTTGTTGTAACGGTTTCATTGTGTGGGTGAATGTGACCTTTTAATATTTATAATTTGTAGAATATCGGTTACAATACAGAGAAACAGGCAGACAGTGCCACAGGTGTTTCACTACAATAGCTGGTTTTCTGTGATACCAGGTACAATGACCTGCTGGATCTGTGGGAACCAATGACCTGGAGAGACCCATTTTGCAAAGGCAAGATCACCGCACACAGGCACTATGGGTTGCTTACAATAGCTTTCCTATTGGACACTGGAGACTGTTTGCACGCAGGCTCTGTTGGTACTAATGAGAACGACATGTAAGGCCTACTTCCTGCTTGTTCCAGCCCATTTTCTGTTCCCAGTGCCACCTGCATACGTAGCTTTGTCTGTGCACATGTGTGCAGTGACACCTATGTGCAGTGTGCCTGGCACCCTGAACACATCATTGAACTACCCTGTGGCCCCCTTGCATGACATTGCAGGACCATGCCACATTTTGATTGGCAATGATGGTGTCTATGCTAACCCCCCTAACCCCATATGTGGTCTGTTTAACACATTTGTGTTGTCATGATCTTCGCACATCCTGGGACCCAACCCCAATGGCAACCTGATATCCTACCAATCGTCAGTGCTGTGTCCCTACATGAAACATTGTGTGGGTGGCCCTATTCACCTTGCCAGGGGCCACTACCATGACATTTGGGCTTCTACAGGGCCCAGGATAGCAATGCTTGACCCACTAGATGCATTGTGTAACGTGTCTCTCATGGGGAACCTGCTAGCTATGTACAACCTAGTTTTGACCCTGTTGCAGAGAGCATACTGTGTGTGAGGGAGGAGGGATTGACCCAGTATGGGCTATGTTATGTTGTTATGTTCCTATGACCTGGCTCTTGTATGCTGACAGCAGGTGTGGTTGGCAACACCATGGACAGGGGCCAAACCACCAGAATAGGCTGTTGGCACCTGTGCTCATGTGGGGGTTTCTGTCTGTGCTGTCCAACCACAACAGGTGAATGTATCCTTCCGACACCATCAGTGATGTCCATTTGTCGCAAGGTTTTGGATTTGTAGTAGGTGGGAAGATGTGTAACCTAACTCAGCATAACGTTATGGGGACATGACTCTGATACAGGCCTTTGTAAGCACATCTCAAAGCTCATGGGGATGGGGTGCTTTTACACACATAGACATCTGCACCTAGCATATCATCTGGATACATCAAAGACATGTGTGATGAGATGGTGACCTCACAGACTATGGTAGAGGTGCAACCTACCTGCCATAAACTACCACATTATCTTAATGACATACCCACCATTGCAATCCGGGATCTGGCCCCCTGGGGGTTGGGTGTCCTAGCACACATCATCAGCTGCATACACCTTAGCAAAAGGGTGACTGACAGGACACCTTACGCAGGTCACAGGACTCCTGGGGATAGGGAGAATGCATTGAACTGGTTGGGCACACACAAACATATCACCAGGGTGACTGATAGCCCACTCTGATGGGCTGTATGGACCCCTGAGGATAGGAAGGCTAAATTGAACTGTTTAAGCACACACAACCATATCACCAGGGTGACAGATACTGTGATGGGCTCCCTGGACCCCTGGGGATAGGGAGGCTAAATTGAACTGTTTAAGCACACACAACCATATCAACAGGGTGACTGATAGCCCACTCTGATGGGCTGTATGGACTCCTGGGGATAGGGAGGGTGTATTTAGCAGCTTATGCACACACAAACATATCACCAGGGTGACAGATAGCCCACTGTGATGGGCTCCCTGGACTCCTGGGGATAGGGAGGGTGTATTTAACTGTTTAAGCACACACAAACATATCACCAGGGTGACAGATAGCCCACTGTGATGGGCTCCCTGGACTCCTGGGGATAGGGAAGGTGTATTTAACTGCTTAAGCACACACAAACATATCACCAGGGTGACAGATAGCCCACTGTGATGGGCTCCATGGACCCCTGGGGATAGGGAGGCTAAATTGAACTGTTTAAGCACACACAACCACATCACCAGGGTGACAAATAGCCCACTGTGATGGGCTCCCTGGACTCCTGGGGATAGGGAGGGTGTATTTAACTGCTTAAGCACACACAACCATATCACCAGGGTGACTGATAGCCCACTCTGATGGGCTGTTTGGATTCCTGGGGATAGGGAGGGTGTATTTCGCTGCTTAAGCACACACAAACATATCACCAGAGTGACTGATAGCCCACTGTGATGGGCTCCCTGGACCCCTGGGGATAGGGAGGCTAAATTAAACTGTTTAAGCACACACAACCATATCACCAGGGTGACAGATAGCCCACTGTGTTGGGCTCCCTGGACCCCTGGGGATAGGGAGGCTAAATTGAACTGTTTAAGCACACACAACCATATCAACAGGGTGACTGATAGCCCACTCTGATGGGCTGTATGGACTCCTGGGGATAGGGATGGTGTATTTAGCTGCTTAAGCACACACAAACATATCACCAGGATGACAGATAGCCCACTGTGATGGGCTCCCTGGACCCCTGGGGATAGGGAGGCTAAATTGAACTGTTTAAGCACACACAAACATATCACCAGGGTGACAGATAGCCCACTGTGATGGGCTCCCTGGACTCCTGGGGATAGGGAGGGTGTATTTAACTGTTTAAGCACACACAAACATATCACCAGGGTGACAGATAGCCCACTGTGATGGGCTCCCTGGACCCCTGGGGATAGGGAGGCTAAATTTAACTGTTTAAGCACACACAATCATATCACCAGGGTGACAGATAGTCCACTGTGATGGGCTCCCTGGACTCCTGGGGATAGGGCGGGTGTATTTAACTGCTTAAGCACACACAAACATATCACCAGGATGACTGATAGCTCACTCTGATGGGCTCTCAAGACCCCCGGGGATAGGGCGGATGTATTAAAATGTTTACGCACAAAACCCCATATCACCAGGGTGACTGACAGCCCACTTTGATGGGCTCTCAGGACTCCTGGGGATAGGGGTGTGTATTGAACAACATTGGCACAGACACCCATATCACCAGGGTGACTGACATACCATTTGTGTCACGTTTCACATACCCTTGTGGTGGGCAAAATGTGTTCCCCTGCAGGTACAGATCCCACCATAGCCACATGATGTTTTGGAGAGCCACTTAAGCAGATCTATGGCCTAGCTGTGTTACAGCATGTTGTGGCACATCAGCAGCAGCAGCTGCCATGTCACCAGGATAGCATCAGGACCTCTGTGACCAGGTCCAACACCTCCTGGGAAAGGGCAATCCACTCAGATGTGATACAAAGACAATATGGAATGTAGGTTCACCTGCTACACATTACTGAGACAGACTACCTAGACACAGGAGCATGGACAGCTGCAATCAACACTGGCTGTATAAATTAATCTACTGACCTGTCATAAGAACATAAGAACATAAGATATGCCATACTGGGTCAGACCAAGGTCCATCAAGCCCAGTATTCTGTTTCCAACAGTGGCCAATCTAGGTCATACGTACCTAGCAGTTTCCCCAAGGGACACAGGTTCCACAATGCTTGTATTGGTTCAAGCATTGATATCCTGAGTCCCTTCTTAATAATGTCCCAATACACTTACCTCCCGTGGGAAATCAGTCTCGCGATTGAACCTGCGTTTTACACGTTCCCATGCCCTGCGGACCTGGCCCATGTCCCTGCACCCGGAGGCCCCAGGGAACAGCTTGTGCTGCCTGCCAGCGATCAGCTGAGCCAGGTGGCAGAGCTCCCGGGGAGTGAAGGATGGCTTTCGAATTCTGTGCGACATTTTGATTAATGATCACATGATCGCACGCACGCTCCGTCATTTACGCGCATGCGCCCCGCAACTGGCGCAGTTGAGCGATGTATTCCGTGCAAATGCGCCCCGCAACTGGCACAGCTGAACGACGTATTTCATGCAAATGCACCCCGCAACTGGCGCAGATGAGCGACATATTTCATGCAAATGTGCCCCACAACTGGTGCAGATGAGCGACGTATTTCATGCAAATGCGCCCCGCAAATGGCGCAGCTGAACGACGTATTTCATGCAAATGCACCCCGCAACTGGCGCAGATGAGTGACGTATTTCGTGCAACTGCGCCCCGCAAACACACGCTCAGTTTGGCGACCCCAATTGCGCACATGCGCGCCGCAACCTTTATATACACTGCTGTGTGTCACATATTTAAGAACAAAAAAAAAAAAAAAAAAGATTGAGCTTCTTGTGTTTACACACTTCAGATTCGAACTTATCAACACTTCCACACTGGTTCTTAGTGCTTTGTATGATGCAATGTGCTATGTTTTTCACATTGCAGTGCCTGCCAATAATGTTACAACAAGGGATCAGGAGAGGCCATCAGAGTGGGCTATCAGTCACCCTGGTGATATGGTTGCGTGTGCCTAAACAGTTTCATACATCCTCCATATCCCCAGGGGTCCTGAGAGACCCTCTGAGTGGGCTATCAGTCACCCTCGTGATATGTTTGTGTGTGCTTAAACAGTTTAATACATCCTCCCTATCACCAGGGGTCCTATGAGCCCATCACAGTGGCCTATCAGTCACCCTCGTGATATGTTTGTGTGTGCTTAAACAGTTTAATACATCTTCCCTATCACCAGGGGTCCTATGAGCCCATCACAGTGGCCTATCAGTCACCCTGGTGATATGGGGATATGTGTTCCAATGGAGCATGTTCAGTGTTTCATCTCAATGTGAGCCCAGCAATGATGTGCAGGATGGCATAAGGGGGGGGGGGCTTCTGCTCTGGACATAGGATATGCACGTTAGGTTGCGTAGCACACATAATGATCCGATAGAGGTAGGCATGCGACGTTCATGCACGTTGATCGTACGTAGGTGTGCTGACATACAGACATAGGGGTCTGTTTACTAAATCGCGTTAGTGCAGTTCGCGGTAGGAGCCGCATTAAGAAGACAAACCCCCAAATAAGGAGATGGGCGGGACCGCGGAAGACCTAGCGCGTGTTACGAAACCAACGAGCGTTAACTGGCGCGTTACGAAACTAACGAGCGGGCCACCGCGCGTAAAGCATAAGTAGCCACCCAGACATACAAGACTAATACAGAGCTATAGCACAATGGTTACTGCAGTGACTGCTGATACGGGCAGCATGGGTTCGAGTCCCCAGGGTGGCATTAGCAGAAGGCTGGCTGATGTAGCACCCTGTACATGACACAATGAGGGAGGGGGCAGCGCCAATTATATTTTATTTCCTGGACGTGTCGGAGGGATGCAGGCAAACACACCCATATATCAGATAGTGAGTGAGGGGGCATGTCTATGTTTGCTGTCCGTATGGGGTGTAAGTAAACACACCCACACATTATTCACTGATGTACGTGTGCTGTCCCATGGTTTATCAATGGCTGCGAGCTCGTGCTGCGGTTTCAGAGGGATTGAATAATACAGTCACCCCCATGATGCACTGCACATGCTAATCAGCTCTCCACACAGGCACACCATATGGAATGCATCCCCACAGACTCTGGACATGGTAGGGGTAAATTGTCATGTGCACCCCCCACAGCCCCTTGCCCTTATAGGGGGTACTGACCATTTGTTGTACTGGCATTGAGGACCTGCCCAACACCACATTGTGCGGGTGCTCTGCTCACCCTGAGTGTGCAGTGGGGCATCCAGCCCTAGGTCCTCAGCACCGTCCATGGCGCAAGTCCACAGCAGTGTTACTGTGTGAGATAGATATTTTCTGCATGACCACCTTGGACATCTCTGTCTGTTTGGGGCAGGTGTAGACCCATGCCCCACCGCCCCCCCTCACCCCTGGGTGGCAAACAGGGTCACCCATCATAATCTGCACATTCTACCTCCCTTGGAAGGTGCCAGTGGAGGGGGGACATTAACCCTAGTCCTACTGAGGTGCAGACACCCCACAGGTCAGTCACTGCAGATCCAGACACATGCATGCCACAGGAGCAATCTGACATTGGGACTTGGTAGAAAATGACAATCCCAACCACTATCTGTGATTCCCCTGGTGCAGGCCAACACACCCTGCAGGCCACTCCATCACATCACCTACCAGCTGCAAACAGGCTGCTAGTGACCAGCAGAGATGCCTGCACCCAGACCTGGGGTGCCAGCATACACAGCCAGCAGATACATCTGTGACTGGGCTCCAGGGGAACACCCATATTTATCACATGAGTGAACTACTATGTAGCACCATGGTGGAGCCTAGACATGCTGTGGTCACTGCACATTCAGGGTGACACTGAGCTTGCAGCGGCATCTACCGTGGTCACCCTGTCTGGGCAGGTGGTTGCCTGGCACTACAATGTACCTGTCACTGCCCTTTGCCCTGTGCATATACACCCTGGCCAGGCCGCCTTATCCGACCTCTACCCATGGTACTTTGCTACTCATTATGCACATTGGCAGCCCACTACTGGCAACATTGCTGGCAGTGTGGCCTGTCGACAGTGTTTGCAGCCACCACACACTGGCTGGACAGACAGCCACCCCCACACCTATGCCAGCATTGTGCTACTGTAGGGGGGTTCTGCAGCCATACACACAACACCTGTCATGGGCACAGTACATGCATGGATGTGGTACGACATACTCTGGTGGATCACTCCCAAGGGTGTTGGACACTGTCAGGGGCCAGACCTGCGGCACACACCACAGACATCTGACTGCTTGTTGTGGCGCAGCTCAATGTGCACAATGTGCTTTACATAGGACATGAGTTCTACATTTTATCATTGGCAACTTTTAGTGCATGTGTACCATATACCCATGTGTAGGGTGCCATTGCTAAGGTATGCACCTGCTAGTATTGGGAGTTGACAGCAGGGCCAATTGTCTTACCTCTTCGGGTTTCATTGGCCAATGGGGCCTGTGGGTGGGTGGGTGGGTGTCACTGTTAGCTGCTGCTTTACGGCAGGGTTCCACAACTCCAGTCCTGTCATTCCAGGCACTGATCAGGTTTTCATGCTGTCCCTCATAAATATGCATGGGCTACATCTGCAGACAAGGGGGGGGGGCATAGTTATGCAGCACAGGTATCTTTATTGGGGGCAGCATGGTAACTGAATGGTGTGGGGCCCTCCAGGACTGCATTTGGGGGACTATGCTCTGGGTAATGCGCCTATATCTGGTGTGGTAAAATATTGGCGTTTTGTCCATGCGTATGTTCTCAGCAATAAGGGTGTGACCATTCCATCACAGTTTAGTTGTGGGGAGAATATGTGGGCAGGATTGGCATGGCCCCAGCTGGGATTTGAACCTGTGACATTCTGGTCTTAGAGGCACTGGCTGTGTCTGTTGCACCACACTGAGGCCACAGGGACAATGCGATCCCTGGAGATGGGATACCTGGCCTGACAGGTCAGAGACCCTGCTCTGCACCATTTTACTGTGGACTCATATAGCTTGTATGGAGGCAATTTGCACGTAACCTCACATACAACCTCGCATGAGGGGGCAATCCCCCATTACCAAGCTGGCCAACAATTATATCATTGGGCAACAATACACGACACTCCCGCGAATGCTCCAATAACAGGGGATGTGTTTTGAAAGGGTCTCCGTAGCGTGATCCCTTCCAAGTATCTTTTCTTTTTTTGGTTTCGCTTTCCAGGGAGTGTGTTTTTTATTGTGGCCCATTGCTATCACTGTTGCCCAGCTGACTTGTGATGTTTACAGTTTTCTTTCTGCTATTTTCCACGTTTTATCTGTGTTTTCATGCTGTCCCTCATACATATGCCTGACCTACATCTGCCTACCATGGGGGTGGGGCATAGCTATACAGCACAGGCATCTTTGATGTGACAGCATGGGACAGGAATGCTGTGGGGCCCTCTAGGGCTGCATTTGCGGGGCTCAGCTTTCGTTGCTGTGCCTGTTTCTGGTGTCTGTGTTTGGTGTGGTGTAAAAATAGACCATGCCTTTGTTCTCTGCATTAAAGGTGTGTCTTTACTTTCACTTGGTGGGTAGGACTATTGTGACTGGGTTGGCGGCAGTCCCAGCTGGTATTTGAACCTGTGACCCTCTGGTCTTACAGGCACTGGCTGTGTCCATTGCACCACACTGGGGCCACAGAGATGGTGCTGTCCCTGGTGTTAGTATGACCTGCCTGGCTGGTCAGGGACTCTGCTCTGCAAAAGGTTTACTGTGGCCTCATTTCCCTTGTATGCAGACAACGGTGCACATACACCTCAGGGGGACCTCACAGAAGGGACACACACCCATATCCGAGCTGGGCAACAATGATATCATTGGGAGACATTACACTACACTCCCAGGTCAGCTCCATTACAGTGACTTTCCCTTTTCGAGGGTCTGCGAAGCGTGAACCCTTCCACATATCATTAGGTTTTATTTTGTGCTTTCCAGGGAGTTCTGTTCCTTGTTGTCCATTGCTATCACTGTTTAACTGCTGATTTATGCTTTTAAAGGGGTTTCCTTCCTCTGGTCATTTTTATTGTCTTCTGTGACATTTCATTCTGTGCACATGTATCACACTGCTCACGTTTTGTGTGTTACCCAGGTTTCTCTGTACATTGCTGACGGAAATGGTTTCTCTTACCTTTAAAGATGCCTTCAACGGCAGGTTTTCATTCGCGTTGGAATTGAGCTCAGAATTACAGCGCGTTAGTGAGGGGGAGCCTCTCCCCGCCCCCTCTCCGCCCATTGACCCCTTCTCTCCGCCCACTCTCCACCGTCTGCGCTGTTTTAATAACGCGCCGCGGGGCTTTACGATCGTTAAACGCGGTCAACGCGCGTAGTATGACGTTACCGGTCGTTGGCGCGTGTTTACGCGCGTTATACTGCACTTGCGGTCGTTAACGTCGTACAACGCGCGTTATTCACGTTTACCGCGATTTAGTAAACAGACCCCATAGTGGCAGAGGTGTGGCACATTGGTTGCAAAACCACCTTATGGTACAGGACTCGTGGTTTCCTTCACACAGTGGGCCTATTAAATATGATTTGCTGGGACATTACTCTTTGATATCAGCAGTGGTTTATGTGTGCTTTTGTTGTTTGATTTGTTTTGAGAGCAAATACACTGGCACAATTCAATAACCTAGGGTGCCACATCATGCATCCTATGGGGCACTCCAGAGGAAACATTCTGAGGTGCAGTGTCCGCCACAGCACCTTTTCATGTTTTATTACAGAAAACATATAGGAGGCTTTTGAGAGACCTTCAGGCTACAGCACTGAGGTGTTGTTGGTGGCAGCACCAAAATACATTACAAAGGAAAAAGGCTCAGACAGCCATATCAGATTACCCCACTGTGGTATCATAACCATGACCTCTGGCTTTACAAGCAGTGACGTCACAAGTGAGCTACATCTCCATAGCTGCTAGTAAACCCCTCTCTGGCTAAAGTGGGACTGCAGGCCACCACATTACCTGTCTGCTTTGATTACCAGGATAGGGTTAAACCACACAGACCCATGATGCACTGCTCATGCAAATCATCAGTCTGGAAATACCAACAGGATGGGGTATGCAGCCCCAAAACCACCTCAGCCTGGTAGGGAGTACTGAGCGTGTAGGTTACTGTCACAGAATTGGTATTGAGCGTCGCATTGTGCGGGTCCTGTGCTCACCCTGAGGGTGAGAGGGGGCACCGAGCACCATGTCCACAGCACCTGGATTAGTTGAGATAGGCTATGGTGTGAGTCCCCATCAGTGACAGTGTGTGATGGGTAGGTCTTGTAGATGCACTGCCAAATACACCTGTGTCCATCTCTTATTTCTCTGTGACGTTTAGCCCTTGACCAATTTGATACACCCACATTGAGCATATCCTGTGTGAAGGCCATGGCCACATGAGTTATGTGGGTGGCAGGCTGGCTGTTTAGACCCATAGACGGATTCTGTGGTAACACCCCGACTGCCCTCTAGAACTCTGGATCTACCACCAACAGATCCACATTCCACATCACTGCAATGGTGCTGCTGGAGGAGACTATCAACCTAGGTCCAGCAGGGGGCAGACAACATACAGAGCAGTCCATGCATTTCTGTGCACATCCATAAGGTGATAGCAGACAAACGGCAGGCCTGGAAATGCTCAGCTGCCCACCACCACTATCTGACATACTCCAGCAGCAAACACAGTGAAGCTGCAGCCGCTGCACCCGGCAAGGTGTTCCAGCCTTACACATACTAACTGCAACCAGTATGCTAGCTAGTCCATAGTGCATATTACTGGAGAAAATGTGTGCACCCAAAACTGGGATGTCTGCATACCCACCAAGCAGATAGGTTAGTGATTGAGCTCCAAAAGGCAACCCATAGATATCACTTGAGAGAGATGCTGTTGGCACTATGGGAGACCTAGCCATGCCATGGTCATTGCTCAGTCAGGGTGAGAGTGACCTTCCAGGAGGACATGCAGGGGCCACCCTGTCTGTGCTGTTGATGGCCGCCCACTACAATGTCCGAGCCATTGCCCTATGCCCTGCGCTCATGCACCATGGCCAGGGCAGTCTGTCGGAGGTATACCCACAGTACGTTGTTCCTCATTATGCATATTGGCACGCTAACACTGGACACAGTGCACACAGTGTGGGATGAGTAAAGTGTTGCAAACAGCACACACTGGATGTTCAGACACACAATCCCACACCTATGCCAGCCCTGTGCTACTATATATAGTTTTTGACATCTAGGCCAACTCAACAGTCCTGGACACAGTGCAGACATGGTTATGGTAAGCAATACTGTTGGCGTCACTCCCCAGGGTGGAGAAAACTGTCAGACAACAGACCTGAGACACACTCCACAGACATCATAATTATTGGTATGATACAGCTCAATGTGCATATTGTGCTTAACGTAGGAATTGATATCTGCCAGTAATCATAGCAACATTTTGAAATATGTGTAGCGTATTTCCAGGTTTAGGGTGGCAGTGCTAAGGTGTGCACGTAATAGTATTGTGAGATGTTCACAAGGGCCGATATCATGCCTGTCCAATAGGCTTTGGGTAAAGGAGCCTGTGGGTGTGGTTATTTCTGCTCCTGTTGGCTGCTGCTCTTGGGCAGAGGTCCCCAACTCCAGTCCTGGTGGGCCATACACTGTTCAGGTTTGCATGCTGTCCCTGATGAATGTGCATAACATACATCTGCATACCATAGGCCGGCGCATGGAAATGGAAAAAAGGCATCTTTATTAGACATAGCATAAAACGTGAATTATTTGTGGCCCTCCAGGACTGCATTTGGGGGACTCAGCTGTGGGACATGCACATGTTTCTGATGTCTGTGGTCTTTAGAGTAAAATATAGATGTGTTGGGTTATCTGCACTAAAGGCTCTGCCTGTATTACAACAATTGTGTGGTGTGTAACATGTGGGGACTGGGTTGGCAGGGCCGACACCTGGGATTTGAACCTGTGACCTTCTGCTCCTGAAGGCACTGGCTGTGTGTGCTGCACCACCATCTTGCCACAGATGCAGTGCAATCCCAGGGAAGTCCATGGCTGTTTGTCAGACTGGCCCTGTCTGTTGCAGTGTACGCCACCCACGTGAAGAGGTCTGGGCCATGGTGTATTGTGGACAGCTGCCACTGCCCCCTCACCACCAGTACCCCTCCGCCACCATGCTAACATGTCCTTATATTGGAGACAGCAAAACACGTGAATGACTTGTGGCCTTCCAGAACTGCATTCGGGGGACTGTGCTGTAGGTAATACACATGTTTATGTGGTGTCTGGTGTTTAAGTAAAATATGCACATTTCACCCACGCTTATGTTCTCAGCAGCAAAGGACCAGTCTTTACTACCAATTTTTTTAAGGTTCAAAAATTATGAGAACTAGGTTGGCAGGAGCCACTGCACGGATTTGAACCTGTGATCTTGTGTTGTTGCACACACTGTCTGTGTGCACTGCATCACTGTGTTGGCACAAATATGCAGCATTCCCTGCGGAGTCCATGACTGTACATCCGATAGGGCCTGTTTGTTACAGTGGACGGCAACCACCTGGACAGAGCTCGGCCATGGTCTGCTGTGGGCACCAGCCACTGCCACCTCCACCACCAGTGCCGCTCCATCCTTAGATTGGAGACAGTATAAACCCTGATGGATTTGTTGCCCGCCAGGACTGCATTTGGGGATTCTGCCGTAGGTAATGCACATTTCTATGGTGCTTGTGCTGTGTAGGGTGAAATAGAGATTTTTGACCCATGCTTATGTTCTCAACAATAATGGTTCAGTCTTTACTACCATGTTTTCTTCATGGGTAAAATAAGGGGACAAGGTTGGCATGGGCCCAAGCTGGGATTTGAATCTGTGACCCTCTGGTCCTAAAGGCACTGGCTGTGTCCGCTGCACCACTGTCTTATCTCAGAAACAGTGCATTCCCTGGGGAGTCCATGGCTGTTTGTCAGACAGGGACTGTCTGTTGGGGTGCACTGCACCCAAGTGTGGGGGGCTCGGCCACGGTCTGCTGTAGGCAGCAGCCACTGCCCCCTCCAACAACGGTACCCCTCCACCACCATGCTGACATGGCCTTATATTGGAGACAGCATCACAGCTGATTGATATGTGGCCTTCCAGTACTGCATTTAGGGGACTGTGGTGTAGCTAATGCACATGTTTGTGATGTATGTGCTCTGAAGGGTAAAAAAGAGGTGTTTGGACCATGCTTATGTTCTCTGCATTAAAGCTTGCTCTCTACTATCACGGTTTAGTGGTGGGTAAAATATTGGGATTGGGTTTGCAGGAGCCCCAGCTGGGACTTGAACTGCTGACTGTTGGATCCTGAACACACTGTCTGTGTTCACTGCACCACACTGTGGCCACAGAAACAGTGCAGTCTCTGGAGATAGGAAACCTGGCCAAGGGAGTCATAAACCCTGCTCTGCACCCTGGCCAGGCCACCCTGTCCGGCCTATACCCATGGTACCTTGCTCCTCATCATGCACATTGGCAGCCCAATACTGGCAACATTGCTGGCAGTGTGGCCTGTGGAAGGTGTTTGCAGCCACCACACACTGGATAGACAGACAGCCATCCCCACACCTATGCCAGCATTGTGCTACTATAGAGGAGTTCAGCAGCCATACCCACCACACCAGTCCTGGGCACAGTACAGGCAAGGATATGGTACGCAATACTGTTGGGGGTCACTCCCCAGGGTGGTAAACACTGTCAGAGACCAGACCTGCAGCACACACCGCAGACATCAGAATGATTGTTATGGTGGAGCTCAATGAGCAAAATGTGCTTAACGTAGGAATTGATATCTGCCAGTTATCATGGGAAACGTTTGATAGCTGTGTACCATATACCCAGGTGTAGGGTGGCATTGCTAAGGTATGCAACTGCTAGTATTGGGAGATACAGGCAGGGCCCAATGTCCTGCCTCTCCAGGGGGCATTGGCCAATGGGGCCTGTGGGGGTGTGTGTGGGTGTGTCTGGCCCTGTTGGCTGCTGCTTTACGGCAGAGTTTCCCAACTCCAGTCCTGGTGTTCCATACACTGTTCAGGTTTTCATGCTGTCCCTCATAAATATGCATGAGCTACATCTGCATACCATGGGGATGGTGCATAGATATGCAGCACAGGCATCTTTATTAGAGACATCATGGAACGTGAATGGTGTGGGGCCCTCCAGGATTGCATTTGGGAGACTCTGCTCTAGGTAATGCGGCTGTTTATGGTGTCTGTGTTTGGTGTGGTAAAATATAGGCGTATTCACCATGCGTATGTTCTCAGCAATAACGGTTTGTCCTTACTATCATGGTTTAGTTGTGGGAAAAATATGTGGACAGGATTGGCAGTAGCCCCAGCTGGCCTTTGAACCTGTGACCTTCTGTTCTTGCACACACTGTCTGTGTGCACTGCACCACCATGTTGCCACAGATATGCTGCATTCCCTGGGGAGTCCATGACTGTACATCCAACAGAGCCTGTCTTGCAGTGGACGGTGCCAGCCTGCACACGCCTAGGCCACTGTCTGCTGTGGCTTGCAGCCACTGCCCCCTCCACCACCTGTACCCTTCCACCAACATGCAGACATGTCCTTATCTGGAAAAACGCATATGACCTGATTGAGTTGTGGCACTCCAGGACTGAATTTGGGGGACTTGGCTGTAGGTAATGCCCACTGTTATGGTTTGTATGCGGTGTAGGGTAAAATATGGGTGTTTGAACCATGCTTATGTTCTCTGCAAGAAATGAGTGTCTTTACTATCACTGTTTAGTAGTGGGTAAAACTATAGAGACTGGGTTGGCAGGAGCGCCAGCTGGGATTTGAACCTGTGACTCTTTGGTCTTACTGGCACTGGCTGTGTCTGTTGCATCACACTGTGGCCATAGAGACTGTGCAGTCCCTGGAGATAGGAAACCTGGCCTGACGAGTCAGAAACCCTGCTCTGCACAATTTTACTGTGGGCTCATTTACCTTGTATGGAGACAAAAGTGCAAATACACCTCAAAAATGACCTCGGAAAAAGGGGCAAACACCCATAACCAAGCTGGGCAACATTGATATCACTGGGCAACATTATAAAACACTCCCAGGAAAGCTCCAATAAAATAAAATTATTTTTGAAAGGGTCTACGGAGCGTAGACCCTTCCAAAAATCATTTCTTTTTTTTTTGGAGCTTTCCTGGGAGTGTTGTTTATTGTTGCCCAGCTGAATTATAATTTTTACAATTTTTCTTGTGGTCATTTTAAGGTTTTATTTGAGATTTTGTTCTGTGCATATGTATCACACTGCTCACGTTTTTTAGGTTTCCCCGGTTTTGCTGTACATTGCTGACGGAAATGGTTTCTCTTCCCTTTATATCGGCTCTAAACGCGAGGTTTTCACTTGCGGTAGTTTTTGGACCGAAATTCAGCCCTTCTCCTGTGCGGGGAGCCTCTCCCCTCCCACTCTCCACCCATTGACCCTGTCCCCCCGCCCCTCGGGAGCCTTCCTCCGCCCTCGAAATGCCTTTCCACGCCTCTATCGCACATCAACGCACCGCGCACTTTTGCGGGCGGCGCGCACGTGTGCTGGGCACAAAAAATGCACTATTAGCGTGCGCTAACGTACCTTAGCGCACGCTCAAGTGCGCCCCACACAATTGCACGGTTTAGTAAACATACCCCATTGGCTTCCAACTACCATCTTCCATAGCTATTGATTGCACAAAAATCCAACTGAAAAAAAGATATATTATACCTTGGAGTCGCACTGGACCAATGCCTCACTTCATCAGCACACATTCAAAATCTTACTCGCATTACTCGCACTAACTTCAAGCTCAAAACGATAAATCATCTCAAACATTTATTGACCGACCATGACTTACATTCAGTCCTTCAAGCAACCATCTTCCCCACTTCGAATACTATATTATCTTTCAAGGCATAACAAACTCAACCATCCACCCTCTCCAACTTGCACTTAACACTGCTGCAAAAATCCTACTCAACGCAAAAAAAACCCCCAGAACACATTACACCTCTTCTCAAACAACTGCATTAGCTTCCAATAAAGGAACATATTAAATTCAAATCCATCTTCACAACCTTCAAAGTCCTCAACAGCTCCTCATCACCACACTTCCAAAGGGGAGAGATAGACTAGCAAGGAGAAGGTTGCAATAGTCTAGACGGGAGATAACTAAAGGATGGATAAGTGTCTTAGTAGTGTGTGTAAAAAGGAAGGGATGGATTTTGCTAGTGTTATAGAGAAAGAAGAGACAGGATTTAGCTGTCTGTTATGTGTGCAGAGAATGAAGTGTAAAAGGTCTGAATGTCCACCTGTGTGCATGTGTATCTGGGTCTTATTTTCTGCAAATTGACACAAAAGTAATTGTGCAAAAGAAAGAGCGAGAGGGAAAAAGAGAATCCAAAGACACTGCAGGAAACAGAAACTGAGAGCATCATGGGAGGGGAAAGAGGAGGAAGAGCCTTAGAGGCTTGCAAGGAATAAAGAGCAGAACTTTCTTTCCTGGACTGAGCAGTGCCAGCTTCATTTCCCCTTCTGCTTGCCCCATGCACAGTGTGTGTGTCTCAGAGGCTGGATCGTGGCACTGCCTCCCCTGCTGCCCACCTCCTGCCAATTTCCTACCTGCTGAGCAGAAATCCCTGCAGCCATTCTCCTGCTCTTCGCTGGAACACGTCTTGGTTCCCTCTTTACAAAGCTGGTGGTGTGAATTTTGCTGGTGCTAGTAAAAAGCGTCTTTCCCAGTGGCTTCAGAGAGAGAAGTGTGAACAGAGACAAAGGGAGGAAGCCTGGAGACCGAGTGCCCTCTCCCAGCCCTGGGAAGCCTGTGAAAGGGGCTGTACTAATGCTGGGTCATCTCACAGATCCACTTCCTGAGATATTCAGGCACATAAAAGCAGGGCAAGAGAGAGGAGTTACTAACAACTGAATGCGCTGGAGGATTTCACATGTCTGATCTACAGAAACAAAGATATTATATACACAGAACAAGTTCTAGCCACAAAGCCCTTTAAATAAACTACAGTTTCTCTATGGGAGTGTCACAGTGCACTCTGGGAGCTGTAGTCCTTCCTAGAAGGGACTACTGTGTGGGAGTGTCACAGTGCACTCTGGAAGCTATAGTCTATTTGATAAACTGAATAGTAGCAAATCACCTGGACCAGATGGTATACATCCCAGAGTGTTGAAAGAACTGAAATATGAGATTGCAGACCTGCTATTGGTAATCTGTGAACTTTCATTAAAATCATCTGTAATACCTGAAGATTGGAGGGTCGCCAACGTAACACCAATTTTTAAAAAGGGTTCCAGGGGTGACCCTGGAAATTACAGACCGGTGAGCCTGACGTCAGTACCAGGGAAAATGGTAGAAACCATCATAAAGAACAAAATTACACAGCATGTAGATAGTCATGGCCTAATGGGAGACAGCCAACATGGCTTTAGACAAGGAAGATCTTGTCTTACTTTAGACAAGGAAGATCTTGTCTTACTTTAGACAAGGAGGATCTTGTCTTACTAATCTGATATGTTTTTTTGAAGGTGTGCATAAACAGGTAGACAAAGGTGAGTCGGTTGATATAGTGTATCTGGACTTTCAGAAAGCTTTTGATAAAGTCCCCCATCAGAGACTTTTGGCGAAGCTAAAAAGTCATGGGATAGGAGGCAGTGTACTATTGTGGATCGGGAACTGGTTAAAAGATAGAAAGCAGAGGGTAGGGCTAAATGGCCAATATTCCCAATGGAAAAAGGTGAATAGTGGAGTACCCAGGGATCTGTACTGGGTCCGCTGCTTTTTGACATATTCATAAATGACCTGGAAAAGGGAATAACTAGTGAGGTTATCAAATTTGCAGATGACACAAAACTGTTTAAAGTTGTTAAAACCCAAGAGGATTGTGGAAAACTGCAGGAGGATCTGGATAAATTGGAAGACTGGGCATCCAAATGGCAGATGAAATTTAATGTGGACAAGTGCAAAGTTATGCACCTAGGAAAGAACAACCCACACTATAGTTACACGATGCAAGGCTCCACATTAGAAACCACCACCCAGGAAAAAGATTTAGGAGTCATTGTGGATAACATGTTAAAACCCGCCGCCCAGTGTGCAGCGGTGGCCAAGAAAGCAAATAGAATGCTAGGTATCATAAGGAAAGGGATGGAGAACAAAACAAAGGATATTATAATGCCTCTGTATCGCTCCATTGTACGACCGCACCTTGAATATTGTGTGCAATTCTGGTCACCGTATCTTAAAAAGGACATAGCGTTATTAGAAAAAGTACAGAGAAGAGCCACCAAATTGGTGAAGGGGATGGAAGGCTACTCCTATGAAGAGAGGCTAAGAAGGTTAGGGCTCTTTAGCCTGGAGAAGAGACGGCTGAGGGGAGATATGATAGAGGTCTATAAATTAATGAATGGAGTGGAACGGATAAACGTGGATCAATTGTTTACGCTATCAGAGTATAGAAAGACTAGGGGACATGTAATGAAGCTACAGGGTAAACTATTTAAGACAAATAAGAGAAAATATTTTTTCACTCAACGTGTAATCAAACTCTGGAATCTGTTACCGGAGGATGTAGTAAGGGCTGCTAGTATAGCTGGGTTTAAAAAAGGTTTGGACAAGTTCCTGGAGGAAAGGTCCATAAACCACTATTAAAAAGGGACCCAGGATATCAATGCTTGACCCAGTACAAGCATTGTGGAACCTGTGTCTTTTGGGGATATTGCTAGGTACGTATAACCTAGATTGGCCACTGTTGGAAACAGGATACTGGGCTTGATGGACCTCGGTCTGACCCAGTATGGCATGTCTTATGTTCTTATGTCCTAGGGGGTATTACTGTGTGGGAGTATCACAGTGCACTCTCAGGTGCTGTACTCCTTCCAAGGGTGTATTTTAGTGTGTGTATGTCACGGTGCACTCTGGGAGCTGTAGTCCTTCCTAAGGGGTATCACTGTGTGGGATTGTCACAGTGCACTCTGAGAGCTTTAGTCCTTTCTAGGAGGAATTACTGAATGTGAGTGCCAGAGTGCACTCTGGGAGATGTAGTCCTTCCCAGGAGGGATTGCCATGGGAGGGTTGGCTAAGTCTTCCTAAGGCTCGTTCTCCAGCTCAGGAAACAAACAACTGTAACCATCTGAAGGGCAAAAGCATAAAGTTTACTAGGGAAGAGACATCACTGAAGGAAATGGTGGCTTGAGTCTCTTTTACCGCCACCCCGAGGAGACCAAAAGCCCCCAAAATTACCAAACTGGGCAGGTGAGCCACTAAAAACTGGAGTAGAAAGTGCCTGGAGTGACTGGGAGCAAATGGCTAAAAATACTAAACTGCAGGAGGTGAAGGAAAAGCCGAACGTCTCGCAGCGGCTGATGGGCAGGGCTGGATTGCATGGCAGTTCCCCGCGCAGCCTGGCGTCAGAGGAATCTAGAGAGGACATGCTAAGTGAACTAGAGCAAGCAAACAAAACAGCCTCAACACATTCTCTTACAGCATGAGCTCCGAAGGGGCTTTGAAGAAATTGCTGCTGGGTTTCGATCTATGCAGGAGGAGGTGACATCTATGATCACGGAGCTCCACGGAGACATTAAGCATTTAGGCCACCAGTTGGAGGAGGTGGAAACTAATATGAAGGACTATACTGGCAGATTTGCAATGCACAGCAGATAGACAATGCTCTCAGGCAATGGAACTTACTTATAAGATTGATAACAGAGAACACCGGGCCCGCAGAAAAAATGCGCATTTCGGAGGCATACCGGAAGTTGCAGGTGGGGCAGAGAACTTGGTCGAGGTTGTGCGAGTGTTAGCCAAAGAACTTTTAACTGCAGAGGAGCTTTTGTCCTTCGGGACTAATATGGAGATCGAGAGGGTGCAGTGGGCACTGGGTAAGCCCCCCAATAATACTGTTCAGCAGCCAAAATCTCAGGCAATGGATGAATGGGAAAAGGCAATCAATGCCTTTTGCAGTTCCAATGATCTGGAGAGAGCCCACGGATCATGTCAGCAATTGCTACTTCTGCATGGTTCCTCCAATTCAGAAAGGCATATCCAGAAAGAGTAAGTGGACCGTGCAATATCCAAACATTCCATCTGCAATACACCCAGTGCCTCATGGAGAAGGGTTGCCGATTCCCAAAATGTCAGAATCATTATCATTAGAATCAAGTGAGGAAGAGGGAGAAGTTTGTAGTCATGAACCATCAACCTCACATGACCCAGAGTTTCTTCTGGCCACTGCTAATGAGCCACACCTCATAACACAAGGTGAATTGAACGACCTTGTCAGGGATTTGGATCTCCCAAAGAATAAAGCAGAGCTTTTGGGTCCCAGTCTACAGTAGTGGAATCTTCTGGCTGGTGACGTTCGAATTTCTTTTTTCAGGGACCATCAGAAAGACTTGGTGTCATTCCTTTTCAAAGAAGGTGATCTTGCTGCATACAACAAGGTAAACGGTTTAATGGCAACTCTCAATATCAATTACAATTCAGATGATTGGAGGTTCTTCATTGATTCATCCAAAGCAAGTCTTAAAGCTGTATTACTGCATAATGACAACTTGCTACCATCAATTCCTATTGGCCATGCAGCTTTTAGGAAAGAGACTTATGACAATATGAAACAACTTTTGAAATGTATAAACTATGATCAGCATCTATGGTCAATCGGTGGTGACTTCAAAGTGGTCACCCTCTTGCTTGGTCTTCAGGGTGGATACACTGCTTCCTGTGTGAATGGGATAGTCGTGCTAGAGATTGATGGAGTGGCCAGTCCCTTTTGACAAAATGACAGTCACTGGATCCTGGAAGCAAAAATATTATGTTTCCAGCACTTCTAGACAGCAACAAGATTTTGATGCCTTCCTTGCACATCAAGTGGGGACTAATGAAAAACTTTGTCAAGGCAATGGATAAAACTAAACCTGCTTTCAGGTATCTTAGTGGTAAATTTCCTAGATTGAGTGATGCCAAAATTAAGGAAGGAGTTTTTGTTGGCCCTCAGATTTGTGCACTTCTTCAAGATGATGAATTTCTTTGTTTATTGCGTGGAAAGGAAAAGGCTGCATGGATAGCATTTGTATCAGTGACACAAAATTTTCTTGGAAACAACAAAGCAAATAATTACCAAGAGATTGTTCAAGATCTTCTCAAGGCATACAAAAACCTTGGTTGCAACATGTCCTTAAAGATTCATTTTCTAAACTCTCATCTAGATTTTTTCCCATAAAATTGTGGAGCATTAAGTGATGAACATGGAGAACGATTTCACCAGGACATTGCAGCCATGGAAAAGAAGTATCAGGGGAAATGGAGTCCATCAATGCTTGCAGACTAGTGCTGGACAGTGACAAGGGATATTCCATTGCTTCAGTACAAGAAACAGATCAGGAAGAGTCGTGAAGCCACTGAATGAGAACAAAACTTGCTAGAATGTACTTACAAATGTTCTTAATGAAAGTTAAATTGCAGACATACTTACTCCTCTGTTTCTTCTAAGTACATTTATGAACTTTATTTTATAAAAACATGCTTGTTATTGTGCAAAGTTTCACTTGTAATAAGATTTTGATTTACATCTAAGGATTTAGACTCTATTTTCACCACACATAGGGGCTTGTTTACAAAGCCCTGGTAGCGGTTCGCGATCGTTATCAGAGCCGCGGCCCCATTGATTTCAATGGGGCCGTGGCTCCGATAGCGATCGCGAACCGCTACCGCGGCTTTGTAAACAAGCCCCATAGTGTTAAAATGTACATTCTTCAACATATAATAGAAACAGGAGCTAATTGACCAATTTCACTATCATATTTTTCAGCATATCAGATTCATTAAGAAATAGCACATTTAATTTCTGAAGCAATTTTTGAAAATTTTTAGAACAGTGTTATAAACCATAAACTCCAGATGTCTCTCCTTTCACCTTGCTTCAACTGGTTCCTGAAGAGTGTAGCTGTTCTTCCGGTAGCCATAATGGACTCCCCTGTCACAGGGAGGGTCACTCTCTTTGCACAGAAGTGGGACCTCTTAACCTCAGACACTTGAATCTTACAAATTATCTAAAGTAATTACAAATTGATTCGATCTTCCGCCAAATTGCCCTCCGAGGGTTCATTCCTTAAATCCTCAGCAATAGGAACTACTTATGCAAGAAATCACTGCTCTTCAAAAAGTTCTAGCCATTGAGCTCATGCCACCACAGTAAAAATGGAGAGGATTTTATTCCCAGTATTTCCTGATCACCAAGAAAACAGGGGGTATTCTGTCCCATCCTAGAACTAAGAGATCTGAACAAATATCTGGATCCACCGTACTCCCTTATCTTAATAAAGGAGATTGGATATTCTCTCTGGATCTAAAGGATGCATAACAGGATACTGGACTTGCTGGATCTTGGTCTGACTCAGTATGGTATTCATTAAGTTCAAGGCCGCCCTACAATTCCATCTTTTTCAGACAGCATTTGTTATGAGAGACTTGGCAAAATTAAAAAGTCATGGGATAGGAGGCAGTGCACTATTGTGGATCAGGAACTGGTTAAAAGTTAGCAAGCAGAGGGTAGGGCTAAATGGCCAATTTTTCCAATGGAGAAAAGTAAATAGTGGAGTACCCCAGGGATCTGTGCTGTGTCTGCTGCTTTTTAACCTATTCATAAATGACCTGGAAATGGGAATAACGAGTGAGATTATCAAATTTGCAAATGACACAAAATTATTTAAAATTGTTAAAACCCATGAGGATTGTGGAAAATTGCAAGAGGATAAATTGGAAGACTTTCCTTTCATAATTCTGTTTGCAGTCCTTTGCATTGTTAACCGCTCTTATGCTCCATCCTGAGCCGTATATCAAGAAAGTGAATAAAGATAAAGATATTCTCCGTGGACAGGAGGAAAAGTCCTCATAACCCACCTACCTCCCCTTAGAGTTGTGTTGTATTCTCCTCAGCTATTATATTAGACCGAGGTCAATATGGCGCCTCAGCGGTGGGCAGGAAGGCACATACATGCACAGGGGAGCTTCCAAAGGCTTCTAGAAGGCACTAGGAATACTCCTGCATGAAGCGTTGTCACATGACATCACCCATACACGAGGATATTTCTTGCTGTCCACAGAGAACATCTGCTACAGGTAAGTTAATTTGACTTATTCCTCTGTCCCCTTGACCCTCACTGATCTCTCCATCTTCTTCTTTCTCTGCCATCCACCATTCTTCATCTCTTTGGCATTTATTGCACTCTGCTCCCTCACCCCTTTACTCCTCATTGTCCTTGGAAGTCTCTCCTCCATTTTTGTGTTCCTCTCTCTTTTTGGCCTTCTCTCTGTTTATCCCATTGTTTTCTTCTCCTTTCACTCTCTATTCCCCTCACGTCTGCAGACTCCTTTTCTCTTTCTCTTTCGATCTCTCCTCCTCACATTTTCTCTCTCCTTCCTTAGAATCAATAAGAAGATTTGTGTCAAGTTTGAAGGCACATGTGATTCTCCAGGAATTGAGGCAAATTGCAGATTTAAATGTCGTTAATTATCTACAGCACACCCCATTATTCAGATATTAGAGGAAGGCATTTGAGGCCCACAGGGGTAGCTGGGTCCTGGGGCAGCTCTAGTAAAACAAATGTTGTGATTTGTCTGGACAGATTTCCATGTGCTAATTCAGGAGAACCTGTTATAGGGACTCACCAGGTAGTGGGATCTTTTCCTTGTCTCGTTTCCATCCATTGGAACTGAGAGATTTCAAATAGAATGAAAGATAGAGGGAGAGTCAGTAGGGGTGGTGGGGGGGGGGGGGGCGATGCACAGGAAGAAATCTAAATGTCTGAGGAAAGGGAATAAGACTTCAGTATAAATCGTTAATAAGGTCTCATCTATATCTTTATTGAAACCTTAATATACCACTTACACAAAAGCCTCAAAGCGGTTTACATTCACTGAAAAATAGAGGCAGAGCTGCTTTGAAAAATAAAAGGAACACCAACAAATGTAGACAGGAAAGGAGAGATGAGAATCAGATAAAAGAGCAGATAGTGACTGCGCTGCAGCTGGGACAGGCGAGGAGGGGGTTTAATATCAGCGGGGGACTGGGGGAAAAGGGGGTGAGGGTAGGTCGAAGACACAGCAGAAAAGGTGGGTTTTTAGTCTGGCCTTGAAGGTGTTGAAGGAGGGTTCCAGACGGAGAAAGAAGGGCAGCGAGTTTCAAAGTCGGGGACCCAGGAAAAAGAAGGCTGAAGAGCAGGTGGATTCTAGATGCAGGGTGTGCAGGTGAACCGAGTCAGCGAGATAGAGAGGGGTACCAGTGTGGATTGACTTATGGACGAAGATGAGGAATTTAGCACAGTTACTTACCTGTAACAGGTGATCTCCGGAACAGCAGGAATTAGTCTTCACACGTGGGAGACATCGCCGACGGAGCCCGCACGGGAAATGCTCCCCAGCATCCAATCAGAAAGCCTTTGGGAGCATCCCCCGCGCCTGCGCGGTGGCTTCCCGCCCTTCCCACTGCCTCTCCCCAGTTGAGTTTCATAGCTGAGCCGGCAGGAGAGGAGAGGAGAGGAAGGAATAGAGAAAAAGAGAGATACAACTCCTAGGGGAGGTGGGCGGGTTGTGAAGACTAATTCCTGCTGTTCCGGAGATCACCTGTTACAGGTAAGTAACTGTGCTATCTCCAGGAACAAGCAGGAATGAGTCTTCACACATGGGGACTCCCTAGCTTAGGATGCCCAGGGAGATCCCATAAGCACAGCCCAGACCTGAATCTCCGGCATCCCCTGAGGGATGGAGGGCAGGAGTTGAATAGAGGAACAGCGAATCCAAAGACTATGGAGGCAAGTCTTTAGAGTGCAGAACAGGTACCATTAGGATACAGCAAAAAAAAAAACCAAGGCTACGGGAGTAGGCAGAGGGGAGCATGAAGAGAATCATTAAGCATGTAATGAGTAAATGACCTAGTATTTATTTATTTTATTTATTTATATTATCTTATATACCGCACTATTCTGCATCAGTGCGGTTTACATTGAACAAACTGAAATTACATTGAACAGGGCATTATAACTTGGAAATAACTATTTTACAAGGAACATGGGCTATAGAGGGTTAAGTGGCTTGCCCAAGACCACAAGGAGCACCTGTGGGACTAGAAACCCCAGTCCTTCCAGCCCAAGGTTGCTGTCCTCTAGTGGGATTTGAACCCCTGACCTTCCGGCCTGAAGTACCTTGCCCCAACCACTAGGCCACTCCTCCACTCCTCCATACAGAGCTTACCGGCCATTAAGTTTCTACTGAATTAATGGTTTAGAGTCCTGTACTGCTTACCCACCGGGTTGTCGGAAGTAGTCCTGTGATGAAGGCACTGTAGACGCAGTATCGAGGTCATCAAGGAAACTTCACCGCAGCGGGGAGGAAGTTCCAAATCCGGAAGGCCATGGGATCCAGGCGTCAGCTGGGTCAGGAGAAGGATGGCAGGTCTTCCAGGGGGCTCATGGCAAGCTGAGCACTCCCTTAGGAGTAGAGTCCATAACTCAGAGGACCAACAGTGGAAGACAGGCCGAACTAGAGAGCCTATCCCGGAGAAGAGTAGAGGTGTACCCCGGAGCAGAAGGGGTACACAGTCTGCCCTAGCGAGAGATAGGGAGAGATAGGGAGACAAGGGTCCGGACCTCCGGGAGGAGGGCCTAACTGAAAAGGGACTGTTGACTTCACAGCAGTAGGGTGCCACCAGTCCGCGGCCCGACGGGGATTAGGCAGGTGGACTGGCCGGACCCCCGGGGGAGGGGGGGGGTGAGTACCGGCCATAGGGGGAAAAAAGGCGGTAAACACAGGTACTGTGGGGATCCCCCAAGGCGCCTGCCAAGCAGGTGATATCTAGTATATCTAAGCCGGTGGACATGGGGACGCCCCCTCCGGTACTAACGCAGGCACGTCGGGGGGCCTGCCTCCATGAGCAGCACTCAGGTAAGGCAGATCTGCCATCGATCCCCAGAACGTCCACCTGGAGAGGTGGCCGCAAGATCCGTCAGGGGAGGGATCTTTCCCGGAAGGCAAGGGCAGATTGGCGAGCTAAGAGCGCGGTAGCGCGGGGGACGGAGATAGCATCAGTCCGGTAAAATGCCACAGGGGTTGGAGGCCCTAATGTGTCCCCAGGACCTGTGCGTAGAAATTGTCCCCCGCACAATCGGGGGACATGAGGGTATAGTCCCCGGAGAGTATAGGGGGACTATAGCGGCTGGAGGGGATTCCAGTACGGAAGCAATCAGCAAGAGGATACTGGCTGAGAGGGGTTCGGGGATGTACCGAAGAGTAAGTAGGGTGACCGTGGGCCAGAGCGATCACGGCGTAAGGTGGTCTCCCTTTCCCACGGAGGAGAAGACCTGAACCCCAAGATAAGTCCCCGAACATTTTCCAACTGGAGGAGCCCCAGAGTAGAGCTCTAGTCTAAACTTCTGGTAAGGAGGTTAAGAGCAGGCAGCCGCCCACCTGAGCCTAAAAATGCTTAGTAGGAGAGTCCTGGCGCGGGCCCGGGGACATCAACCTGGGGTGAGAGGTCCCTTGCTTGGGCGGGCCTGGAGGGTGGGCGGAGGGCTGACATTTCCTCTTCCTAGGGAAGGGGGGTCTGGAGGGGCGTTTACCACCACCGGGGGGAAGCCGGGCCCTAGGCTGGCTGCTAACTCTGGGAAGGTTAGCGAAGCACTGTGCGACCTGACATAAGGCTTCGTTATTGAAGAGGTGATCTCCGTCGCAGGGAGAATTACCCAGGGTGTGCTGTGGCCGTCGACACAACTTGGACGCCTGCAACCATGCCGTGCGGCATGCTCTAATGGCAACAGCAGAGGCTCTGCTGACCGACCGGAAGGAGTCCAGCGAAGCACGAGAAAGGAACCCGGAGATATTCCTGCAATGATAAAGAAGCAGGGAGTATTCAAAGGCCTTGGTTGCAGATACGAAGGTGGATAACCGAGATAACTCTCGGTAACTTCCCGAAGTGACAGACTCATATAAAATATATATGAAATAATTCTGGCCGCCAGCATAGACATTTGGAAGGCTTGACGTCCTAGAGTATCTAGCGTCTTCGAGGCGCGGCCTGGAGGGCGAGAAGCATGCCTCTCCTTGCTTCTGGCCTTCCTCAGCGCCGATTCCACCACAATGGACCGATGTGGAAGCTGGTGCTGCCGAAACCCCGGGGACGGAGGCACCCGGTACAGAGCCTGCATCGCAGTCGGCGGCGCCGGAACCCTCAAAGGCGACCGCCAAGCCCCCAGCAGGAGATCCTGCAGGGCGGGATGCAGAGGAAGCATCGCGGCCGCCTGTTCCGCAGGGCCTGGGCTCGGATCCGGGATAGGGATGGCCAGCAAGTCCGCCATGTCAAGGAGGAAATCCTGAAAAGGCGGCTCTGCCGGAGCAGTTATGGCGGGAGAGGTCGCCCGGGCACTAAGAGGCCGCTGGGCAGAGGAGGGGACCAACCGACCTGGCTCGGGGCAGTCAACATGGCATCGTCGGCTCCTGGAATTGATTCCAAGCTAGGCATCGAAGAAGTCGATGGCACCGACAGCACCGCAGGAACCGGCCTCGGCCCTGAACCCTGGGGTGGCACTTCCCCCCGTGACTGGAGCGAATCCGTGGCCGCCGGAGGGCAGGGGCCAGCGGTCTCTGCCCTGCGCTGCGGGAGAGGACAGGAGCCGATCCCGAGACGTGCCGTGGCCAGGCTTTCAAGACTGGACAACGACTCCAGGCTGGGCATCGAACCGAGCGAGGAGATCAACTCCGTTCTCGAGGCCCCCGGCAGGAGTGATCGCGCCGGTGGTGGAGATCCCGGAGCACGGATCGGAACCGCGCCAACCGGTGCCGCGAACATCAAGGGCCCCCGAGGATGGTGCTCGGAGGAGAGGGGGTCATCTGACGCCGGCGTCGATGTCGATCGGCGGGCACTGCCCGGCCCCGGGCTCCCTCTTGAACCCATCCGACCCGGGGAGAAATCCATCCGGGGCATACGGCCCATCCCCGAGGGGACCCCGGTCACCCGACGACGAGTCCCTGTGGGGGAGGGGAATGCAAAGCCCCTGCGCCGACGTCGGGGTACCGTAGCGGGGCGGCGCAGACCCAGATGGGGTCGAAGCGGTTGAAGACCCCGAGGCCCCTTCTCTAGGGAAGGGCGGGGCCCTCGACGGCCGCGTCAATGCAGGGGAGTCGCCCGTGCACTGGCCGACATACCCCGAGGTCCACGGGGAAGGTCGATGGCAGTCCCTCGTGCTCGACGCCCCTGCCGTCGCCGGCGGAGCGGCGCCGCTCGAACTCGGTACCACCCTTGCACAGGGCTGGGATACCGGTGACCCGGCGCGGGTCGAAGCGAGCGGCCCCGAGGGGAGGGAGGCCAGATGACCATCCCCAGCGCGGGGCAGAACCACCGACGCCCACGCCCTCGAAGCGGGTACTACCCCCGCGCATGACCTAAACGTAGGGCCGTCAGACAGTGTCGAGTCGATCGGCCCCCGAGGTGCCGAGGGTAGTGGCTGGCGATCCACGGAGGGGAGCGGGTCACTCGACATCGACGCCGACGGGTCGGCACCGCCCAAAGTGGATACCACCCCCCGTAGGAACGCCATACCGGCGCGAGTCGGTCGGCCCCGGAGACGCCGAGGGCCGCAGCCGCCAATCCCCGGTGAGGAGCGGAGCGCTCAACACCGACGCCGAGGGGCTGGTACCGCCCAAAGCGGGTACCACCCGTGCGCATGGCAGGGCTGAAGGAACGCCAGGCTGGACTGAGTCGATTGGCCCCGGAGGCGCCGAGGACAGCAGCCGACGATCCTCGGTGAGGAGCGGAACGCTCGACACCGACGCCTATGCCCGGGGCTCAGTACCGCCCGGAGCGGCTACCACGCCCGAGCATGGCTTGGATGTAGGGAGGTCAGACCCGGTCGAGCCGATCGGCCCCGAAGGCGCCGAGGACACCGGCTGATGATCCCTGGCAAAGAGTGAAACACTCGACGCCGACGCCGATGCCGGGGAATCGGCACCGCTCGAAGCGGGTACCTCCCTCGGGCATGGCTCGGGAATGTTCTGTGAGGAGCGAACCTCAGGAACATCCCGAAACCCCTTAAATGCTTTGGAGCCCGAGGAATCCCGCCGGGGTATATCAGCCAAGGAGGACTTGAGGGGTTGGCCGGAGCCGTCGCCATGCCGCGCATGAGACTCGCCCCTCAAGACTCGGCTAGTCTTAACAGACTGTTGTGTGGTTACCTGATCCTGGAGAGAAGGACAACCCGACGACCGCGCCCTTGGCAAGAAGACGTCATCGAGGGATACCCGAAAGAGGGAGGGTCTTCTCCCGACACTGTAGCCCGGGGAATCCAGGGAAAAAGGGTCAGGCCCCAAACAGGGGAGGCACCGGGCATTGGAGTCCACGTGGAAACTTAAGTCCCCGCCGTGAGGCTGGGGGGAAGAAGGCTCCATGCCCCGGTCCTCAGCGCCCAAAGGGGGCGACGAGAATTAAAACAATTAAAAGAAAGAAAAAGGGGGGGGGGGCACGGAGGTGCCACCGTCGGCGGGAAAGCCGTGACTACAGAAAAAAGGAAAATTTTCTGCGGTGGCAGGAGGGACGTCCTGCCTGCTCCGCGGAAAACGAAAAACTGGGGAGAGGCAGTGGGAAGGGCGGGAAGCCACCGCGCAGGCGCGGGGGATGCTCCCAAAGGCTTTCTGATTGGATGCTGGGGAGCATTTCCCGTGCGGGCTCCGTCGGCGACGTCTCCCACGTGTGAAGACTCATTCCTGCTTGTTCCTGGAGATATATTGAATCCTAAACGGAATTGGGAGCCAGTGCAAATGTACGAGGAGGGGGGCGATGTGATCTGAATGGGAGGCGTGGGTCAGAATACGAGCTGCAGTGTTTTGGCTGAGTTGTAGATGACGCAGTTAGGATTGAGGAAGGCCAGCGAAGGAGATATTGCAATAGTCCAGACGAGACATCACTAGCACTGGTCGATTTAATAACGACTCGGTATTTAAAAGGATGTATCTAGGTAAAAGCAGCTACTGATCAGATAAGTCCAGCCGAGAAGGATAATTGAGAGGCAGCCTCCAGGAAGTAACAGGGCGGTCTGCAGGCAAAGCCAGGGTGGAGGTAACATTTATCCATATAAAGATGGTTTCCAGCATGGCAACCTAGAAAATAATCGCTACCCGTGAGTGCAGAAAGTGAGCACTCCAAAACTGATACTGTCACCCACTTGGGTACAAATGACCTGTCTAGAAACAGCAGTTCAAAGGGACTTCCAGACTCTGGGAGAGAAACGCAAGCCCATTGCTAGCACTGTAGCATTCTCAGAAGTTCTACCTGTCCCTGGTAAGGGGGCAGAAAGGCTGCGTCGCAAAGACAAATTTAATACATGGCTCCAAACCTGGTGCAAACAAGAAGGATTTAGATATATAGGCAACTGGGGAAACAGATGGACCAACAAGAGACTATACTGTGCTGATGGACTACATCTCTCCATCGCAGGGAAAAGGATCCTAAGTGAAAAATTCAGGCAGTATGTGCACAAGCATTTAAACTAGGGAAAGGGGGTGATGGATGGAGAACAAGTCTGGGATGTCACTCCCAGCAAAAAAATAATAACATTGGAAACAGCCACACTATCAACCCACACATCAATGGCAAGTGGGAAGAGGTGTGCAAAACAAAATTCATGCAAAATACAGGCAAGCCAGTCAAAAAATGCTGGAAAGCAATGAGCACAAATGCTCGAAGTTTAGCCAACAAAGTTCCTGATCTGGAAGCCCTAATGGTAGAAATGGACTAGGACATTGTGGCCATTACAGAAACATGATTTAATGAGTCACGTGAATGGGATATAGCCATAACTGGGTTTAATCTATTTAGGAGAGACAGAGAGGGTAGAAAAGGAGAAGGAGTAGCCCTATATGTCAAAAGCGATATTAGTATTATATTACTGAACATTTGTATAGTGCTACATGACATACACAGTGCTGCAAAGACATGTGAAAGAGAGCCCCTGCTCATCCGAGCTTACAATCTAGTCAAGACAAACAACACAGTAGCTGTAGACATGGGATACAGCTTGGGGGAATGGTAAAGAAACACAAAGGAGATTAGGAGTGGCCTAGTGGTTGGGGCAAGGTACTTCAGGCCGGAAGGTTGGGGGTTCAAATCCCACTAGAGGACAGCAACCTTGGGCCGGAAGGACTGGGGTTTCTAGTCCCACAGGTGCTCCTTGTGGTCTTGGGCAAGCCACTTAACCCTCCATAGCCCATGTTCCCTGTAAAATAGTTATCTCCAAGTTATAATGCCCTGTTCAATGTAATTTCAGTTTGTTCAATGTAAACCGCACTGATGTGGAATAGCGCGGTATATAAGAGAATGTAAATAAATAAGGTAAAGCAAGATCCAAAAGCGGCAGCGAAGAGGTGAGTTTTCAGCCTGGATTTGAAAAGGGTCAGAGAAGGCAGTTGACGTACAGATTCAGGTAGTTTGTTCCAGGCATAAGGAGGAGCAAGGTGAAAGGAGTGAAGTCTGGAGTTAGCAATAGAAGGGTACAGAAAGAAGCAATTTTCCAGAAGAGCCGAGTTCCCGAGGAGGGGTGTAGGGAGAGGTAAGGAAAGGTAGTGAGGAGCTGCAGAGTGAATGCACTTATAGGTCAGCAGAAGAAGTTTGAAATGTTTGAAATGGATGCAGAAACAGAGGAGGCGGAAGATTAGCCACACAGCAGAGTGTTGAACAGATTGAAGGGGTGAGAGATGATTCAGTGGGAGACCAGCAAGAAGTAGGTTACAATATTTATTTATTCTTTTCTACTATACAGCCCCTTCCAGAGATCAAAGGCGGTTTGGGAACAGTTAAACAATTTTATATAGTTTTACATGGAACAGTAGTTGGAACTGTATACAGTTAAACATTGTAAGCAACTGTGTCAACAACTATTTACAAAGAACTATAAACATATATTACAAAGAACAATAAACAAACCTATCTTACAATCAATCTTGTGTACGTTCTGGAAGTTATTTTCTTCTTCTTTTCTTACGTAATACATACTGGGAGGGGGGTTAATAGTGGTGGTTCTGTCGGGGTTACTTGTTTGCGGGTTCAGGAGGTTGGTGGGATTGTTTCTGTGACTGCTGGGGTGTGGCTCTTGGGAGGTAGGGGATTTCAAAATGTTCGGTGAAGAGGTGGGTTTTGAGATCTTTTCTGAATAGCTGAAGGTCCTTCATCATCACAATAGTCTAGATGGGAGGTGACTAAGGAGTAGATGAGGGTCTTAGTAGTGTGTTCAGAAAGGAATGGGTGAATTTTGTTGATGTTATAGAGAAAGAAACGACAAGTTTTAGCTATCAGTTGGATCTGTGTGGAGAAGGAGAGAGAGGAGTCAAAGGCAACCACAAGGTTGCGAGCTAAGGAGACAGGGAGGAGTAGGGAGTTATCCACAGAAACTGAGAAAAGAGAAGGGGAAAGGCGGGTTTAGGGCGAAAAATAATAAGTTCTGTTTTGGCCATGTTCATTTTCAAGCAGCGGTGAGACATTCAAGCAGCAAAGTCACAAAGAGACCCTGGCCTGGATTACTGGAGAGATTTCAGGTGCAGAGAAGTAGATCTGGGAATCAGTAGTGTAAAGATGGTACTGAAAGCCAAGGGATTGGGTATGTAGAGAGAAAAGGAGTGGACCCATGAAAGATCCTTGGGGTATACCAACTGAGCGAAGGATAGCAATAGAGGAGGATTCACCAGAACAAACACTGAAAGAGTGATGGAAGAGATAAGAAGAGAACCAGGATAGCACAGAGCCCTTAAAACCAAGCAAGGACAAGGTATTGAAGAGAAGGTTGTGGTCAACAGTGTCAAAAGCAACAGAAAGGTCACGAAGGATGAGAATCGAGTAAAGGATCTTGGATTTAGCCAGGATCAGGTCGCTGGAGACCTTGGCAAGAGCTGTTGCGGTAGAATGTAAAGGACAAAAGCCAGATTGTAGAGGATTCAGAAGGGCTTGAGAGATGAGAAAGTTGAGGCAGTGGCAGTGAACCACACGTTCAAGTACTTTAGAAACAAAGGAGAGGAGGGAGATGGGTCAATAGTTAGAAGGACAGGTAGGATCTAGTAAGGTGCGACCACAGCTTGCTTGAAGGCTGCAGGTACAGTTGCAGTGGAGAGCAATAGGTTTAGAATATGAGAGATGGAAGAGACAACAGTGGAGGAGATGGGGCTTAGGAGATGGGTGGGGAAGGATCAGAGGAGCAGGTAGTGAGTTTGGAGGAGGAAAGAAGGTGTGTGGTTTCCTCCTTAGAGGTCATAGATAAGGAAAAGAGGGAAGCAGTGGTAGGGAGGGGAAGTTGGGAGTGAAGAGGGGGAGGAGGGGAAGTAGCTGATATCATGGGGAATTGGAGGGTGATCTTGTGGACTTTGCTATGGAAATAGTCAGCCAGGGTTTGGGCAGAAAGGGAGGGAGGGGTTGGAGGCAGAGGCACCTTGAGCAGGGAGCTGAGAGTAGTAAAGAGAGGGTGAGGATCAGAGGCAAGAGAGTTTGCCAGATGGACATAATAGTCTTGTTTGGAGAGTGCTATGGCTGACTGGAATGGGAAAGCATGCATTTGAAGTGTAGAAAGTCTGCAAGAGTGGGGGGCGGAGCCTGATGTCCAGCGGGATGGTCGCATAACGCTGAGGCTCCCGAGAGGCCTACTCAGAATCCTGAATTAACACCTCACATACTTGGAACTTCTACTCTGATCTTGCCGGGGCACATAGGTGAGATGGCGGGGACCAAACCAACGCGCCTGGAATTCGGATCTCCAGCGGCTTCTCACGGCAAACGTTCCAAAACTGAACCTCCGTCCCCGCAGAAGGGGCCGGCCTTGTGCGAGGGCCCCGAAATGCAGTAGGAAATCCTCGTAGAGATTAGAGGGGTCAAAAACCTCGTGCAGGCAAACGGTGAAGCACTCCGAGCGCTGCGGGAAGATTTTGGTGTGCTGCAAAGCAAGCTAGAAGGGCTTTCTTCGCGTCAGGACAAAATGGAGAGCATATTGGACTCCCATGCGGCCCGGCTGTCCAAACTCGACAAAGTTGAACGCCAGGTGCGGGCCTTGCAGAAAGAGGTGGAAGATGGCAATAATAGAGCGCGCCGCAACAACATACGACTCGTGGGCATACCGGAGGGAGCGGAATCGGGAGACATGAAAGAGTTTTTATGCAAAATCCTCCCTTCCCTGCTCCAAATCACCTTTACCAAAGATTTGGAGATAGATCGCGCTCATCGTGTACCCACAAGCATAACGCTCAACAGGAAGACCCCGCGGCCTATCATTTTTCGACTTTTGAGATATCAACACGTGGAGCAAATTCTAAGTGCCTCTCGGGCAAAGGGCCATATGGAGTTTGAGAGCCACAAGATCTCCTTCTATCCCGACTTGGCTAAACCCACGGTCGACCGCCGAAAGCGCTTTTTGGAATTCCGGCCGAGGCTTCAACAACTACAAGCACGCTATGGCCTGATGTACCCGGCCAAGCTCCGAGTCACGCTTCACAATCAGACAAGAACATTTGAGGACCCTGATCTACTAGCGGAGTTTTTGGATTCCAAAGAAGCCGACTTGATGCGCTGACTTCCAGAATATTCCTGCAAGTCTCCTCATATCCGCTGTACCTGCCAGATTGGATCTGCCGCAACCCAGCAAAGAGTCTGGCGTGGGCAGTCTGTTGCCTTACTCTTGATGGTATCTGTGACCCGACTCCATCTACCCATAGTAGCCTCGATGAGTATCAGAGACAGTGTTAATTATGGACTCTGGTGTTTCTTTTCTTTTTTTTATATGTCTTTCTATTTCCTCTCTAGGGCCTCCTCCCGCAGACATATGGTCGCCATATTCTTTGGGGGTTTTGCTTCTTCTCTAAGATACGTTGGTACATACTTTTCAATATGGGGTGTATTAGCCAGAATACTCGGTGATTATGTCATTGTTGTACAGATTCTGATTATGTTGTATGTTATCAAGCGCCCTTACCTAAAATGTCTATTACCGATTGATGGCACCATGTAAGATTTTCTCATTGAACGTAAAAGGAATCAATAATCCGATAAAACGGAAGAAAATCCTAAGCTACCTAAGTCAGGAAGCAGCGGATCTGATTTTTCTCCAAGAAACGCATTTAAATTCGAAGGAAACTCTTAAACTCAATATTAAACCTTACATGGTGGCCGCCTATTCCCCAGCCGTTTCTAAGAAATGTGGGTTGCCATACTGGTTAGGAAATCTTTGCATGCTACTATTATTGCGACTAGCTCAGATACAGAAGGTAGATGGTCTAGAGTTCACCTCAAGATAGGTAGCCTTGAAGTTACATGTATATGCCTTTACGCTCCTAATGTGGATGACCCTGCCTTTTTTGCTACCATTGCTCAGGTTGCGCAGGCTTCTGCTAATACTTCATTGATCATTGGGGGGGATTTCAATCTAGTCCTTGATCCCCTGATTGACAAACAGCCGCCTAGGACGAGTGGTCCCCCCAAGAGTCACGCCACGCTTACCTCTCTGATCAAGGATCTTGCTTTAGTTGATCTATGGAGGTTACTACACCCCAATGAGCTTGACTTCACCTTCTTCTCCTCCCCTCATAAATCTCAGTCTCGCATAGACTTCTTTCTAATCTCAAAACTGTTAGTTCCTCAAGTGGACACTGCAAAGATTCACTCCCAACATATTTCAGATCATGCTGCCATTTCCTTTCAATTACACACTACTGCACCCCAGGGGAATTCGGGAGCCTGGTTCTTTGATAGAGCCCTGTTAACTCAGCCAGAGTTCCAGTCAGAAATTCGAGTAGCCATACAGGATTACTTCCATTTTAATCTACCCCAAGATACTGCGAATTGGGCTTGGTGGGAGGGCTTCAAAGCGGCCATTCGGGCAACGATCACTAGTTATCAAATCCGCCTGCGGAAACAACGCAAACAGCAGCTGCTCATACTAGACCAACAAATAAAAGCAGGCGAACGAGTTCTAACTTCACGTACTGACCCATGTGTATTAATTCGATTACAGCGTCTCCGTTTTCAATATAATTCAATCCTCTCAACTGCAGCTTCTAAGAGTATTGAGCTTCAGCGAGGGACATATTATCGTGAAAATAACCGAGCCGGTCGACTCTTAGCCAACGCCTTGAAAGGTCAAAAAGAAGCCAAACGCGTAGCGGCCCTTCGAGCTCCACAGGGAGGGGGCATAGTGACCACAGACTCCGACATTGTAGAGCTCTTTCGGGATTTCTATACCTGCCTATATCAATCTGAATGTGAGTTCTCGTCAGAGACATTCGAGCGCTTGCTTTCTGGCATTCAGCGGCCGACCCTCTCTGAAGATGATAGGGATGCGATGGATGAACCCTTCTCTACTTCAGAGATCCAATCTGCCCTAAAACGAACAGCCTCGGGCCGTGCCGCAGGGCCCGATGGTCTCCCGACCGAATTCTACAGAACGTTCAGTGCAGATTTAGTTCCCTATTTAAAACTCTATTTTACTGCCCTTGCGGTAGATACATCCTCTTTGGGATCCTTTTCTGCAGCTAATGTGGTAGTATTTGAGAAAAAAGGCAGAGACCCGCTACTGACCGCCAACTACCGTCCAATCTCCCTACTTAATGCCGATTATAAGATCTTCGCAACGATCTTGGCCACCCGGCTATCTGACATGATGGCTACCCTAATTCACCCCGACCAATGCGGTTTTATACCCGGCAGATCAACTGCTGACAATGCTCGGACCTTATGCCATGTGCTATCCAGTGCTGCCAATCTCGATCATCCATGGGTGGGTCTTTCCCTGGATGCCGAAAAAGCCTTTGATCGTCTAGAATGGCCCTTCTTATTTGCAGTTCTCCGATGGTATGGCTTTGGAGAGGGCTTCCTCCGATATCTCCAAGTCATGTATACTCAACCCGTCGCCAGTATTTGTGTAAACGCCATCAAATCTCAGCCATTTAACCTCCAAAGAGGCACGCGTCAAGGTTGCCCCCTATCACCAATGCTCTTTGATCTAGCTCTTGAACCCCTAGCCCTCCTTATTAGACAGTCTGCACGTATTCGAGGTGTCCCCTTTAGTCATAGGGAGATTAAACTCTCTGCATATGCAGATGACCTTATGCTCTTTGTATCCCTCGATTCGGTTCCAGCTGTCTTGGATCTGATTGACGGATACTCACAATTATCGGGCTATAAAATTAACTGGACCAAATCTGTAGCATTCCCACTGAACCGCTGGGTACATGAGGCTGACATGCAGGCCTTTCCTTTCCTTTGGCAATCCCGCATGGTGAAGTATCTCGGGGTCCATTACTGTTCTCCTTTAGAAGACACTATCAGTTTTAATGCCAAAGAGGTAGTCTCCAAAGTCCGTGAACTCACAAATCGTTGGTCTCCCTTATCTCTCACATGGTGGGGCCGCTTAGAAACTGTGAAAATGATGATAGTCCCCAAAGTGAACTACATCTTAGAAATGCTGCCATGCTTACTTCCGTTACATACTTATAAAGATATTGAGGGCCTTCTCGTCCGTTATCTCTGGCAGGGCAAGCCACCAAGGATAGCTAAACATAAACTGCAGTCTGCAAAGGAACGAGGGGGTACCAGATTTCCTGATTTTCTTAGATATCATCAAGCCTTCCTACTTAAGCAAGGTGCCCGATGGCTAGATGCCTCAACAGACAGCAGACCAGTTTGGCTTGACATAGAAGAGGAGCTTAGTAGCCCAATTCCGTTGACCCATCTCCCCGGTATGTCCTATCAAGTAGACACCCGCCATCCACCAATGATTGTCGATACTCTTGCGGCCTTTAACACTCTCATTCTATCATTGGGCCCGAATGTATGTCCTCAGGACGGACTCCCGCTATGGAATAACCCCAGAATTCAAGTCCTAAATAGAACAATAGCATGGAAACCCTGGTATTCAAGGGGGATCTGGACACCCCAACAGCTTTTCTCTGCAGCTCGTTGGAAAACCTTTTCTGATTTACAAAAGGAATTTGCGTTACCAGTGAAACACTACTTTCAATTGATGCAGCTTCAACACTGCCTCAAAAGTGCTCGAATCATGCCGCCCTCTGAAACTACTGAGGATGGGCTATTAGAGATAGTTCACTCTATTAGTAGTACACATGGGGTAGCCTCTAACTTTTATAAAATAATATGTCAGGGTACTGATACGGCCACTTTTAGAGCCCAACAAGCCTGGGAGCGCGAACTGCAAACCACTTTAACCCCTGTGCAATGGAGCGTTTTCTGGAGCAAAGTAGTGCGGGTTTCCCGGTCTGCCTCTGTTACCCAAACTCTCTTCTTTTTTGCACACAGATGCTTTTATACCCCAGAAAAAATAGCCAAATGGAACCCAAATGCTAGGGACCTGTGTTGGTCTTGCCATACTGCTGTGGGAACCTTCGCTCATGTTCTTTATGAATGTCCTCAACTACAGGTCTATTGGGGGCGGGTCTGGGGTCGTATTCAATTTATCTTACACTTTCACGAACCTCTCTCTTGGAAGGTCGTGGGACTCCGCTCTGTGGCGGAGGTCCCCTCTCTTCCTAAGAAGGGTCGCTTTCTCCTTGATTTCATGCTGGGTATAGCTATATGCTTAATCACGAGGAATTGGAAGGATAGCTCTCGACTTACTGTCAATGAATGGTGGAACCTCGTCTGCTTATATAGTAAATATGAGCAGATACCTCGGAGAGCTATTCCCCATGTCCAAACTCACTCTCGCTTGTCTAAATGGCAGATGCTTAATGATTATGTACAATCTGCTCATTGTTCCAACATGCCTGTATAATGTGCACTCATCATGTTTTAGATCACCGTTAGGTTTTGTAACACAATAATGTAAGTACACGCCCGCTTCGGGAATGCTTAGTTTTCTAGAGAAGAAGCAGGGGGGAGGGGGGTGGCAGGGGTTTACTTTGGTGTATGTATTACACGTTATGTATCTGTCTTTTAGCTGTATGTCTTCCTTTCCTTTGTTGTTATAAAACGAAAATAAAGAATTTAAAAAAAAAAGAAAGTCTGCAAGAGTGTGGAATTTGAGCCAAGTGCACTCAGCTGAATGGGCAAAGGAATGTAGATAGCGGGTGGTGGAAGACAGACGTGGGGAAAAGTGTTGGAAAGAGGAGATGGCACTGTCATCCATACTGGTGTGGTCTACAGGCCTCCAACTCAAACCAAAGAAATTAATAGAGACTTGATTATGAACACAAAGGTAACCATGAAGGGGCATGTGATCATATTGGGTGACTTTAATCTACTCAGTGTGGACTGGAGTATTCCTTCTGCAAATCTGTAAAGAAGTAAAAAGATTGTCTTCAGTTTTGGAGATCATATCTCACAAAGAATATAAAAAGAAATAATTCAGAGGAAGGTGGTCAAAAGGATTTGAAGCCTGTGTCAGAAGACTTCTGAGAAGAGACTTGAAAATCTAAATATGTACACTCTGGAGGAGAGGAGGGACAGGGGAGATATGATTCAGACCTTTAAATACTTAAAGAGTATTATTAGACAAACAAACCTCTTCCAAAGATGGGGAAGCTGTAAAACTAGAGGGCATAACATGAAGCTGAAATGGGTAAACTGAAAGGCAATGTCAGGAAATACTTTTTCACTGAAAGGGTGGTGGATGCTTGGAATGCCCTCCCGATGGAAGTGGTGGGGGCAAATACAGTGACAGAATTCAAAATGGCATGGGAGAGACACAGTGGATCCTTTTATAGCAACAGGATAAAATCAAAATAAACATAACTATCTCTTATATATGAACAAATAGGGGGGACCGCCAGGGAGTGGTGGGTACACCTCTAAACAAAGGCATGGGGAGGGGTGACCTGCCTGGTGCAGCAGGCGCATCTACTCTTGCCGCCTTGCTGGGCAGACTAGATGAACCATATTGGTCCTTATCTGCCTTCATTTACTATGTTACTATCTGGTAACACTGGCAGTGATCGCTGTTAGCTGGGCACAGGTGCAAAATATGTAGATTTCAATGAACAATTAGGAGTTGTGCTTTTCTGGGGAAACATTTCCCACAACCAGTACAACTAAAAGGATTCTCGCCTGTGGGTTCTATGATGCGTCACTAGATTTGCTTTCATGAGGAAACATTTCCCACAATCAGTACAACTAAATCGTTTCTCCCCCATATGGGTTTTATGATGCAGCACTAGTTGTGCTTTTCTGGGAAAAGATTTGCCACATTCAGTACAACTAAAATTTTCTCGCCTGTAGGGGTTCTATAATCCAACAGTAGTTCTGCTTTTCTGGGCAAACATTTCCCACATTCAGTACAACTAAAGGGTTTCGCCCCTGTGTGGGTTCTATGATGCAGCACTAGATGTCCTTTTCTGAGAAAACATTTCCTACAATCAGTTTCTCCCCTAAGTGGGTTCTATGATGCCGCATTAGTTCTGCTTTCATGAGGAAACATTTCCCACATTCAGTACAACTAAAGGATTCTCCCCTGTGTGGGTTCTATGATGCCACACTAGTGCTTTTGTGAGGAAATATTTCCCACATTGAGTACAACTAAAAGGTTTCTCCCCATTGTGGGTTCTATGATGCAGCACTAGTTGTGCTTTTCTGGGGAAAACTTCCCATAATCAGTACAACTAAATGGTTTCTCCCCTGAGATTGTTGAATTTTCCTAAATCTCCTATTATGTCTACTTCAGAGATGGTTCACAAATATTTCCTGGAGGAGCTTCAACTTCCTGGAGATAATTTGCCTCCCATTGTGAGAGCACAGTATTTGTCAGGGGGCCCCGGCTCTCGTGGCTCCGCTTCTGAGAATCCGTTTCAAAGACCCGGAGACCTTACTGCGTTTCAGGAGGTCTCTGTGGAAGTGGTCACTGACCGGACGTCCTTTCTTGTAACCCTGGCTGTAGAGCTGGATAAGTCATTAGTTTTTCGGGCTTTCTTTAGAAATTTCAATGTAACTTTCATATGCTCAAAAGTTTATATGTTTCCTGATCTTTCACGTGTAACCCAGCTGAGGAGGAAGGAATTCCTTGGTCTAAGACGTAGGGTGCTTTCTCTAGTGGGGAGTTTTGTTTTACGGTTTCCTTCTCATTGTATGATTACTTACAAAGATAAAGTTTTTCTTTTCTTTGAGCCCAGTCAGTTACTAGATTTTCTGGTAGCTAGGGAGCAAATTGTGGTGAATACTCTCATCCTTGCTTTAAATTTTCTTTTTTCTGTTATGATGTTAAGTTTTACCTGATGCCGTTAGTATTGCCTAGTTGTGCTTTTGTGAGGAAGAGTTTCTTACAATCAGTACAACTAAAAGGTTTCTCCCCTGTGTGGGTTCTATAATGCAGCACTAGATATCTTTTTGTGAGGAATCATTTCCCACATTCAATACAACTAAAAGATTTTTCCCCTGTGTGGGTTCTATGATGCATCACTAGTTGTGCTTTACTGGTGAAACATTTCCCACATTCAGTACAACTAAAAGGCTTCTCCCCTGTGTGGGTTCTATTATGCAGCACTAGTTGTGCTTTTCTGGTGAAACATTTCCCACAACAAGTACAACTAAAAGGTTTCTCACCTGTGTGAGTTCTATGATGCGTCACTAGATGTGCTTTTGTGAGGAAACATTTCCCACAATCAGTACAACTAAAAGGTTTTTCCCCTGTGTGGGTTCTGTGATGCCGCACTAGATCTGTTTTTGTGAGGAAACATTTCCCACATTCAGTACAACTAAAAGGTTTTTCCCCTGTGTGGGTTCTGTGATGCCGCACTAGATCTGTT
Source organism: Ichthyophis bannanicus (assembly GCA_033557465.1). Lineage (NCBI taxonomy): Eukaryota > Metazoa > Chordata > Amphibia > Gymnophiona > Ichthyophiidae > Ichthyophis > Ichthyophis bannanicus. Next base: position 81,641,448 of record CM066031.1, read on the forward strand.
TTTGTGAGGAAACATTTCCCACATTCAGTACAACTAAAAGGTTTTTCCCCTGTGTGGGTTCTATGATGCATCACTAGTTCTGCTTTACTGGTGAAACATTTCCCACATTCAGTACAACTAAAAGGCTTCTCCCCTGTGTGGGTTCTATTATGCAGCACTAGTTGAGCTTTTCTAGTGAAACATTTCACACAAAAAGTACAACTAAAAGGTTTTTCCCCTGTGTGGGTTCTATGATGCGTCACTAAATATCTTTTTGTGAGGAAACATTTCCCACATTCAGTACAACTAAAAGGTTTTTCCCCTGTGTGGGCTCTATGATGCCGCACTAGATCTGCTTTTGTGAGGAAACATTTCCCACATTCAGTACAACTAAAAGGTTTTTCCCCTGTGTGGGTTCTATGATGCATCACTAGTTGTGCTTTACTGGTGAAACATTTCCCACATTCAGTACAACTAAAAGGCTTCTCCCCTGTGTGGGTTCTATTATGCAGCACTAGTTGTGCTTTTCTGGTGAAACATTTCCCACAACAAGTACAACTAAAAGGTTTGTCCCCTGTGTGGGTTCTATGATGCGTCACTAGATGTGCTTTTGTGAGGAAACATTTCCCACAATCAGTACAACTAAAAGGTTTTTCCCCTGTGTGGGTTCTGTGATGCCGCACTAGATATCTTTTTGTGAGGAAACATTTCCCACATTCAGTACAACTAAAAGGTTTTTCCCCTGTGTGGGTTCTATGATGCATCACTAGTTCTGCTTTACTGGTGAAACATTTCCCACAATCAGTACAACTAAAAGGTTTCTCCCCAGTGTGGGTTCTATGATGCCACACTAGATGTGTTTTCGTGAGGAAGAGTTTCTTACAATCAGTACAACTAAAAGGTTTTTCCCCCGTGTGGGTTCTATGATGCATCACTAGATGTGTTTTTCTGAGGAAACATTTCCCACAATCAGTACAACTAAAAGGCTTCTCCCCTGTGTGGGTTCTATTATGCAGCACTAGTCGTGCTTTTCTGGTGAAACATTTCCCACATTCAGTACAACTAAAAGGTTTCTCCCCCGTGTGGGTTCTATGATGCATCACTAGATGTGTTTTTCTGAGGAAACATTTCCCACAATCACTACAACTAAAAGGCTTCTCCCCTGTGTGGGTTCTATTATGCAGCACTAGTTGTGCTTTTCTGGTGAAACATTTCCCACAACAAGTACAACTAAAAGGTTTCTCACCTGTGTGGGTTCTATGATGCGTCACTAGATCTGTTTTTGTGAGGAAACATTTCCCACAATCAGTACAACTAAAAGGTTTCTCCCCTGTGTGGGTGCTATGATGCATCACTAATTCTGCTTTTCTGTGGAAACATTTCCCATGTTCAATACAATTAAAATGTTTCTCCCCGGTGTGGTTTTTAAGATGCTCCACAAGTTGTGAGCTTCTGAGGAAAGATTTCTCACATTCAGTGCATTGAAATCTTTTCTCACTCCTGTGGAGTGCTGGGTGCACCTCGTGTGTGAAAGAGTTTCCCCATTCTTCTCTCTTCTCCTCTCTCTTCTTTTCCTGTGTGACTCCGTTACCTGCTGGACATAAAAAGAAGGCACTAATCATGTGTTGGGACCACAGAGGTATTTCTGGGTCTCCTGATCCCAAAATCCCTGCTCTGGACTTATCCCATATCTCTGACCAATCAGCTGTGAATAATGTGACAGAGGGAGAAAGTTAATCTCTTACATGATTTCATTTCATGATCTCTTGATGTCCCTCCTTTCATACAAAAGAGCAAATCAATTTCCATTAAAGTTAAATAATTACAAATTACTGGTCAGTATTCAAGGCACCTTCTATATGTAAACAAAGAAACATGACATCAGATAAATACCATACGGCCTATCCCTTCTGCCCTTCCATACCATCTTTAACTCTACTCTCTCCTTCTCTGCAGCATCCAAAAGATAGCTAAAACCTGTCGCTTCCTTCTCTATAACAACATCAGAAACATTTGTCCCTTCCTTTCTACACACACTACTGAGACCCTTGTATAGCGCTACAAGAGATACGCAGCGCTGCACAGACACATGTAAAAGACAGTCCCTGCTCATCAGAGCTTAAAATCTAGTCAAGACAGACAACATAGTAGCTGTAGACATGGGATACAGCTAGGGGAAATGGTAAGGAAACACAAGAGATCAGGCGACTCATACAAAATTGCTAGTGAAGAGGTGAGTTTTGAGCCTCAATTTGAGAAGGGCCAGTGAAGGCGTCTTATGTACAGACTCGGGTACTTTATTCCAGGCATAAGGAGTAGCAAGACGAAAGGAGCGAAGTCTGGAGTTAGCAATTGAAGAGAAGGGCACAGTTGAAGAGGTTTGCAAGAAGAGCAGAGATCACGAGGAGGGGTGAAGGGAGAGAAAAATAGAGGCAAGGTAGTGAGGAGCTGCAGAGTGAATGCACTTATAGGTCAGCAGGAGTGGTAGTTTAGCAATGAAGTGACTTGAGAAGAGGGGTAATATGAGCATGAGGCGGCTGGTGGAAGATCAGCCACGCAGCAGAGTGTTGAAGATATTGAAGGGGGGAGAGATGATTTAGAGGGAGACCAGCAAGGAGCAGGTTACAGTAGTCTAGATGACAGATGACAAGTGTTGTATTATCCTCAGAGACTGAGAAAAGAGGTAGGGGAGATGAGGGTTAGGGGGAATATATGAAGTTCAGTTTTGGCCATGTCCAATTTCAAGTGGCGGTGAGACATCCAAGCAGCAATGTCAGAAAGGCAGGCAGAGATCCAGGCTTGGATAGTGGCGGTGAGACATCCAAGCAGCAATGTCAGAAAGGCAGGCAGAGATCCAGGCTTGGACTGCCGAAGAGATTACAGTTGTAGAGAGGTAGATCTGGGAGTCATCAGTGTAATGATGGTATTCAAAGCCTTGGGAAGAGATGAGTGCACCAAGTGAATGGGTATAGAGAGGGAAAAGGAGTGTGTCCAAGACAGATCCTTGGGGTACAGCAACTGAGTGTGGGATAGCAGCAGAGGAGGATCCACTAGAAGAAACACTGAAAGAGCGATGGTAGAGATAAGAGGAGAACCAGGACAGTACAGATCCCTTAAAACCAAGCGAGGACAAGGTATCGAGGTGTAGCAGTAGTAATACTTTTGAGGAAAGATAGGAGAGAGGAGATATGACACAGATGTTTAAATATCTCCGTGGCATAAATGCTCAGGAGGAGAGCCTCTTTCGATTGAAAGCAAGCTCTGCAAAGAGGGGACAATTTATTTTATATATTTATTTAACACATTTTTTATACCACCTTCTGATACAATCAAAGCGGTTTACATTAAAATAAACATTACAGAGAACTCAATGTGTAAACTTAGGAAGGGGTGACATGCAGTTAGATATTGTTTTAGGCATGTGAGATGAGGGGGAAGAACTAGCTATTGTCTCTGAAGTGATCGGTGAAAAGGAAGGTTCTGAGATGTTTTCTGAATCCCTTTAGTCCTTGGTTATCCTGACCTTCTCTAGGAAAGAATTCCAGTTGGTAAGTACCACTAATGAAAGAGCCCTCTTCATTGGTGTAAGGACTAGGAGTTGAAATGGTGTCTCTGGGGTCTGCTGTTTAGTTTTGTGCATATCATTTCCTGTAGAATTCCGGCTGATGTGTTGTTTCTTATCTTGAATATAGTCAAGGCAGTTTTGTATCTGGCACATGAGGTAATTGGTAGCCAGAGAAGCTGATATATGAGCGGTGTTATCTGATCATAAATGGCATAGTTAATTTTGTGCTGCTTGAAGATACTGCAAACTGGTTGTAAGTAGGAAGGGCGGGTAGGGAAGACCCTTGCAGGACTCCTTATGTTGTGTTGAACGGAGTGGAGGTGTTTGAACCAACTCTGACCTTTTGTTGTCTGTCAGTGAGGTAGGATTGGAACCAGTTGAAGGTTGTGCTGTGAAGTCCAATGCTAGTCGGTTTAAGAAGATGCTGTGTGATACAATGTCGAATGTCAAAGAGATGTCAACAAAGACGAGTAGGAATCCAGTTTTTATGTTCTCGATTCCTCTTAGGAGTATGTTGAACAGATGTATAAGGAGAGTCTCAACACTATGATTAGGACGAAATTCATGTTGGTGTGGATCCAGAGAAGCATACAGGTAAATATGGTCTTGCAGTTGTCTCTGCATCACCTTTTCAATTATTCTGGATAGAAAGGGCAGGCTGGAAGTAGGATGGAAAGTTGCAGGATCAGAGCTGTTGTTGAGTTGTTTTTTTGGATGAGTCGGATGTTAACTTGTTTGAGAGCAGGGGGCATGTATCCTTGAGATAGGGATGAGCTTATGGTGTTGTGGATGCAGTTAACAGCTTTGTCCTTGACTGATTTGATCCACATGACCGGGCAGGGTTCAGAGGGCACTGTACTGCGCAGCCACCCTGCATGATTGCAAACCTACTCACTAGATCATGAGACATTCTGGAGATGGAAGGTGTACATACTTTGACTAGTCAATCTGTGTATAATTAATCAATCTATAAATAGTTGTGAGCTGACCACATCACCTGTGACAGCTAGCTTGCCTGTACATAGTTACCCTGTCAATCCCGTTTAGAAACCCCTGTTCATTTTAAGTCCAGTGTAGGTCCTGCTGGCACTGCACGAGTTGTTACCTGTAAACCGCACTGATTCTAAAGAGCGCAGTATAAAAAAGACATAAAATAAATAAATTAATTAATTAAGGCAGCGATGGTGCGGAATATTTGCTCCGTACATCAGTACCATTTGTGTGTGATGTTGGGTTCTGCAGTTGAGGCATTGGAGGTGTTTAGCTGTGAAGTTCCTAAGGGTGGTTTATTCTTGTTGTTGAGGAAATCTGCAAAGATCTGGGGATGGATAGTGTCTTCTTACATAAGAACATAAGATATGCCATACTGGGTCAGACCAAGGTCCATCAAGCCCAGTATCCTGTTTCCAACAGTGGCCAATCTAGGTCATACATACCTAGCAGTATCCCCAAAAGACACAGGTTCTACAATGCTTGTATTGGGTCAAGCATTGATATCCTGGGTCCCTTTTTAATAATGGTTTATGGACCTTTCCTCCAGGAAATTGTCCAAACCTTTTTTAAACCCAGCTACACTAACAGCTCTTACTACATCCTCCGGTAACAAATTCCAGAGTTTGATTACACGTTGAGTGAAAAGATATTTTCTCTTATTTGTCTTAGATAGTTTACCCTGTAGCTTCATTGCATGTCCCCTAGTCTTTCTATATTTTGATAGCATAAACAATTGATCTACGTTTACCCATTCCACTCCATTCATTAATTTATAGACCTCTATCATATCTCCCCTCAGCCGTCTCTTTTCCAGGTTGAAGAGCCCTAACCTTTCTAGCCTCTCTTCATAGGAGTAGCCTTCCATCCCCTTTACCATTTTGGTCGCTCTTCTCTGTACCTTTTCTAATAATGCTATATCCTTTTTAAGATACGGCAACCAGAATTGCACACAATATTCAAGGTGCGGTCGTACCATGGAACAATACAGAGGCATTATAATATCCTTTGTTTTATTTTCCATTCCTTTCCTTATGATACCTAGCATTCTATTTGCTTTCTTGGCCGCCGATGCACACTGGGCAGAGGGTTTTAACATGTTATCCACGATGACCCCTAAATCTTTTTCCTGGGTGGTGGTTCCCAATGTGGAACCTTGCATCGTGTAACCATAGTGTGGGTTGTTCTTTCCTAGGTGCATAACTTGCACTTGTCCACATTAAATTTCATCTGCCATTTGGATGCCCAGTCTTCCAATTTATCCAGATCCTCCTGCAGTTTTCCACAGTCCTCTTGGGTTTTAACAACTTTTAACAGTTTTGTGTCGTCTGCAAATTTGATAGCCTCACTCGTTATTCCCTTTTTCAGGTCATTTATGAATATGTCAAAAAGTAGCGGACCCAGTACAGATCCCTGGGGTACTCCACTATTCACCTTTTTCCATTGGGAAAATTGGCCATTTAGCCCTACCCTCTGCTTTCTATCTTTTAACCAGTTCCCGATCCACAATAGTACACTGCCTCCTATCCCATGACTTTTTAGTTTTGCCAAAAGTCTCTGATGAGGGACCTTGTCAAAGGCTTTCTGAAAGTCTAGATACTCTATATCAACCGACTCACCTTTGTCTACCTGTTTATTCACACCTTCAAAAAAACATATCAGATTAGTAAGACAAGATCTACCTTGTCTAAAGCCATGTTGGCTGTCTCCCATTAGGCCATGACTATCTACATGCTGTGTAATTTTGTTCTTTATGATGGTTTCTACCATTTTCCCTGGTACTAATGTCAGGCTCACCGGTCTGTAATTTCCCGGATCACCCCTGGAACCCTTTTTAAAAATTGGCGTTACATTGGCGATCCTCCAATCTTCAGGTATTACAGATGATTGTAATGAAAGTTCACAGATTACTAATAGCAGGTCTGCAATCTCATATTTCAGTTCTTTCAACACTCTTGGATGTATACCATCCGGTCCAGGTGATTTGCTACTATTCAGTTTATCAAATAGTTGTAATACATCTTCCCGGTGTAGCGATATTTCTCTCAATTCCTCTTGTGACATAGTGGTTCCTTCCAGCCCATTAGAAGAAGCTAAAAAGTAGGAAACAGGAGCAGTGCTGAGATGTAAACAAGAGCACATGGCTTCTGGTTACCACAGAAACCAAGCACAAGGGAAAGGGATACGCCTGTGCTACCACTTAGAGAATGAGTCACAAGTTGATTCAGCACACCTGTTAGGGGGAGGAGTCAAGCTCTACCCTAGAATTCACTCTAATAAAGAGATCACAGTTGAGCCTAGGGAGTTAGGCAAAGGTGAGTTAGGTGAAGGAGGTGAGCCAAGCAGGCAGCCAGGTGGGCTACGAGAGCTGCAGTGAAGAGAGCAGTGAAAGGAGAAGGATAGAGTCTCCGTGGAAGGGTGAAACAGAGCTTCCCTTCAGGAAGAGAACAGAAACCCCAAGGGAAGGATACAGCAAAGGCAGTCTGGATTACCTGCCGTATTCTGGGGAGTACAGAAAAGAAAGAAAGCCAGGAAGGCAATTGAAAGCTTCTGTGTACAGCTCAGGTTGGGAACCTACAGCCAGTTCCAAGACACAGAGAAAACCTCTGCCAGCTAGGTTTAAAGGTAAGCCTAAAGGCTGGGGTGCTAATAATTACAGTGATTTCATTTACCCAGAGGGTTGGGGCTGTAAAGAGAAGGACTGTACTGAGAATGTTTATTTGAACCAGTACTTAACTCAGGAGTATCAAGGGAAGCCTGGAGCATTAAGGAAAGGCGTGGCACCAGGGTTGCAGTTACAAACATTTCCTGTTACAGAGGAAGAATTAATGGACATTGAGCCGGAGCTTGTAAATAATAAGGAAGAAGTAATGGACTGTATGATAACTCTTTCAAATGAGATAATATCATTACGTGGAGTTCATGCTTTAAAGAGAAAAGGCAGCACTGCTTGGAGTTAAAAGTGTACAGCTGTGAAGAAACAGGACTGTTACCTTGAAATGCTGGAAACTAATGTGTTTATGCTGAAGTAAGCCTTTATGTTAAAAACCTTTAATTTGTCCTTATACCAGAAAGTACCTGGTTTTGTGTTACCTTATTTCCTGGTTAAAAATCCAACCCCGGGAGGGGAAATAAATCCTTTGTTTGCTTGAACCACTTTTGAATCCACAACTGCTCCTCATTGGTCAGCGAAGGGACTACATCTCCCAAGAAGCTCTGCTTTAGGATTTGTGAAAGTAGCTGTTCAGTGGGGAAAAACCACTCGCTTAAACCCTACCTACTGATACTGGGGGTTTTAAAGGAGAGTTGGTCACAAATGGCATAGTTGGCAGGATTTTTACCTGGACTAAAGGACACCGAAAGGACGAGGTTCCTGCGGCAAGAGCTGACATCCAAGAGCAAAAGGATCTGGAGCTCGGCTGATGATCGGTTAGACTGGGGAGTTCCCTTTCTCAGTGCCTGACTCTGCACTGTGCCAGGTAATTGTGGCTAGGCACAGGTGGAGAAGGATACAGAGGAGAAAGGGTAGTGCACAGGGATAGTGCGCAGCATTGGAAGAAAAAATAAAGGAATTTTTTTCTCTCTTTTTTTTTGGGCCACACTTGGGGTTTTTTTGTGTGTTTTGCAGATACCAGGATATCCAAAATGGACCCTCAAGAAATGCTGAGGTGGATGTCTCTGCAATGGGACAAGCAGCTGGAGTTGACGCGAAGGATCCAGGACCAGACGATGTCTGCCCTCCAGGAACAGCTGAGACCAGTCAATGCGCTCATAGAACATTTGGCAAAGCAGCAGCAGGAGCCCGCGAAGGACTTACCAGGGTATACCCAAGGGGTAGGACTACATGATACCGGTACACTTTTGCTGGGACAATTGTCTCCTACTGACAACTTAGATGACTATGTGGATGCGTTTGAATGTATACCGGAGGCCACAAAGCTGCCTAGGGAGCAGTGGGCCATAAGGTTTGCAATGTCCTTATCAGGAGAGGCCTTGTCTGCGTACAAGTCTATGCCAGCTACCTTAGTGCTGGATTATGACGCAGTTAAGAATGCTGTAAGAGACAGGTTGTGGCTCACCCCTTTATTCTATAGGCGCAGGTTTAGGGAGGCAAAGTTAAGGCCTGGAGAAACCCCTAAAAGCCTATATTATAGAATAAAAGGGTTAGCCTGGAAATGGCTCAAACCTGAGCAACAGACGATAGAGGCTGTATTAGATAATGTAATGTTGGAACAATACATGGAAGCCGTACCAACGGAAGTTAAAACGTTTCTCATGTTGCAGAACTGTAAGACAACAGATGAGGCTGCCAACATGACAGAACGGTATTTTGAGGCTGAATTTGCGAAGACCTCAAAATCCGGCGTTCTGGGCATGGCAAAAGCTGGTAATGTAAATGGGAACATTCAATGCAAACCACCTTGTGAAAACATGAGTTTTTCCACTATGAAGGGAAAATGTTTTAAGTGTGGAAACTTTGGGCATTTCCAAAAGGACTGTATGCTACGTACTGCATTGGTGTCTGGTAATGGGGAAAAGATCCAAGCAGGGTTTTTACTCCCAGTCCAAGTAGAGGGCATAAAGGCCCAAGCGCTACTTGACTCGGGCGCGGACCAGAGTATGGTGTCCCAACGGCTCTGGGAAGCCATACAAGCTCGAGCAGCGCCGAGTCAAGCAGTGGGGCAGGTTAGAGTACAGTGTGTACATGGGTCGGCCTCCTATTACCCTGTATATGACCTCACAATAAAAGGGTTGGGAACAGCAAAGAAGGTGAAAGTGGCAATAATCCCACAGCTGTTATATGACATCATTTTAGGAAATGATTGGCCTCCTTTTAGTCAAGGGCTGGAGGAAGGCCTTACTGCTGAAATGAGTTTAGCACCCGCCCCAGGTAAAGTAGGCTCCTTGGAGGCAAAGAGAAAGTCACCAGATTCACCCAGGTTAGAGGCCATGGCCACTAAAGTCCCTAGTCCTTTGTTAGGGAAACCTGGGAGGAATAGCCAGCAAAACACATCAGGTGGAAAGGGAGTAACCACAGGGAAGCAAAAATTTGTGCTCCAATACTGCAAGGTTTCAGCCCAGGCCAGGGGTCCGCAGCGAGCTTCGGAAGCCGCTGCCGGATACGATTTGTTTAGTGCAGAAAATAGCATGATACCCCGAGGAGGAAGCAATAGACCCATTACCCGCACAGACTTACCTTTTTGATACCCCATCCAAGGAGGTGAGGAAAGGAAAGGCACAGAAAAAACAAGAAAGGCAACACAGGATCCAAGGGAGGGCAGAATTGGGAGCCGGGGAGGGGTTACCATGGGTACCCTCAGAGTTAGTGAAGAAGTTCCCGTCCTTCCCAGTGGAACAGAAAGTGGATCCCGCTTTGAAAAGAGCCTTTAGTTATGCGCAAGAAGAAAGGGATACTCTACGTTCCTGTTAGAAAGGGATATTTTGTACAGGGAGAGTAATAACCCGCTTACAGGTGAGGTAAGGAAGCAGCTGGTGGTACCGACCACATTCAAGGCCATAGTAATGCGCCTAGCTCATGATCACCCAATAGGAGCCCACAAGGGAATCCAAGGGACGTTAGACCAGATCCTGGCCCATTTTTACTGGCCAGGGGTCTGTAAGGAAACCTCCCGCTACTGTGAAGCGTGTCCAACTTGCCAACGAGTCACTGCCTTAAAGCCGAGGGCAGTACCCATGATTCCCACACCTGCCATATCCACGCCAATCCGTCGAATGGCAATGGATATCATAGGGCCACTTGTTAGGACTCCCCGCGGTTTCCAGTATGTCTTGGTGATCGTGGATCAGGCAACACGCTTCCCATGGGCCATACCTCTTAGGAGTACCTCTGCCAGAACAATAGCCCTTGAACTGATCAAGTTGTTCTGTGAGGTTGGCTTCCCACAGGAGGTGCTCACCGACCAAGGGAGCAACTTTATGTCTAGGTATTTAGCCACTGTGTGGGATGCTTTTGGCATACACCATGTGCGTACTGCGGCCTATCACCCGCAGTCAAATGGGATGGTCGAGAGAATGAATCAGACTATCAAGCAAATACTTAGGAGGGGACTAGATGGGCAAATGTCTGCATGGGATACATTGTTGCCCTTTTTATTGTATGCATGTAGGGAGCGGGTACAGGCATCCCTAGGGGCATCCCCTTACGAGTTATTATTTGGTAGAGCCCCCAGAGGAGTTCTTGATATACTAAGAGAACAATGGGTGGAGCCAGATAAGGAGGAGACAGAAGTACCCCAATTCCTTAGGGACCTAAGGAGTCGTTTGAAGAGAACGTCTCAGGCCTCTTTAGAGAATTTACAGACTAGCCAAAAGAGGAAGAAAAAGTATTATGACCGGGGAACAAAACCCCGCCAATTAACAGTGGGAGATAAAGTGGTGGTTATGGTGGCCGAAGTAGGACCTAAATTTGAGTCCAGATGGAAGGGGCCCCGTACGGTTGTGGAGAGGGTAGGTCCCGTCTCATACCGGGTAGAAAATAGTAAGGGCCGGCGCCAGGTCTATCACATTAATGTTTTAAAACCCTGGCAAGAAAGGGTAGCCACAGTACGATTGGCCATGAAGGAACACCACAGGAACCCAGTACAGCGGATTACGTGCTGTCCGTCGCAGGCTCCGGCAGCCCGTAATATTTTAAGGGGGGGGGGGGATCTGTGACATAGTGGGTCCTTCCAGCCCGTTAGAAGAAGCTAAAAAGCAGGAAACAGGAGCAGTGCTGAGATGTAAACAAGAGCACATGGCTTCTGGTTACCACAGAAACCAAGCACAAGGGAAAGGGATATGCCCGTGCTACCACTTAGAGAATGAGTCACAAGTTGATTCAGCACACCTGTTAGGGGGAGCTCTACCCTAGAATTCACTCTAATAAAGAGGTCACAGTTGAGCCTAGGGAGTTAGGCAAAGGTGAGTTAGGTGAAGGAGGTGAGCCGAGCAGCCAAGCAGGCAGCTAGGTGGGCTAAGAGAGCTGCAGTGAAGAGAGCAGTGAAAGGAGAAGGATAGAGTCTCCGTGGAAGGGTGAAACGGAGCTTCCCTTCAGGAAGAGAACAGAAACCCCAAGGGAAGGATACAGCAAAGGCAGTCTGGATTACCTGCCGTATTCTGGGGAGTACAGAAAAGAAAGAAAGCCAGGAAGGCAATTGAAAGCTTCTGTGCACAGCTCAGGTTGGGAACCTACAGCCAGTTCCAAGACACAGAGAAAACCTCTGCCAGCTAGGTTTAAAGGTAAGCCTAAAGGCTGGGGTGCTAATAATTACAGTGATTTCATTTACCCAGAGAGTTGGGGCTGTAAAGAGAAGGACTGTACTGAGAATGTTTATTTGAACCAGTACTTAACTCAGGAGTATCAAGGGAAGCCTGGAGCATTAAGGAAAGGCGTGGCACCAGGGTTGCAGTTACAAACATTTCCTGTTACAGAGGAAGAATTAATGGACATTGAGCCAGAGCTTGTAAATAATAAGGAAGAAGTAATGGACTGCACGATAACTCTTTCAAATGAGATAATATCATTACGTTGAGTTCATGCTTTAAAGAGAAAAGGCAGCACTGCTTGGAGTTAAAAGCGTACAGCTGTGAAGAAACAGAACTGTTACCTTGGAATGCTGGAAACTAATGTGTTTATGCTGAAGTAAGCCTTTATGTTAAAAACCCTTAATTTGTCCTTATACCAGAAAGTACCTGGTTTTGTGTTACCTTATTTCCTGGTTAAAAATCCAACCCCGGGAGGGGAAATAAATCCTTTGTTTGCTTGAACCACTTTTGAATCCACAACTGCTCCTCCTTGGTCAGCGAAGGGACTACATCTCCCAAGAAGCTCTGCTTTAGGATTTGTGAAAGTAGTTGTTCAGTGGGGAAAAACCACTCGCTTAAACCCTACCTACTGATACTGGGGGTTTTAAAGGAGAGTTGGTCACACTCTGCAGTATCACCTTTAAATACTACTTCAGTCTTGGGTAACATCCCTACATCTTCCTCAGTAAAGACTGAAGCAAAGAATTCATTCAGTCTCTCCGTTATAGCCTTGTCTTCTTTTACTGCCCCTTTTTTCTCCTCTGTCATCTAATGGTCCAATTGACTCTCTCACAGGCCTTTTGCTACGAATGTACTTGAAAAAGTCTTTATTTCGTGTTTTTGCTTCCGTAGCTAGTTCCTTCTTTGTGGGATGGATTCTTGATGAGGCTGTGGACAATTTCAAATAGCTTTCGAGGTTTGTTGCTGACTTTTAAGATAAGGTTGGTGTGGTATTCTCGATTGTTCTTGTTGATCAGATCATTGTAGTCTCTTTGTGTTTTCTGGTATTGAAGAAGGGAGGCTTGTGACCAGTCATGTTTCCATTTATGCTCTAGCTGGCAAAGTTGTTGTTTCTTTTCTCTTATTGCCTCAGAATACCACGGGGCAGATTTGGATCTTTCTTCTCTATTTCCAAGATTTGGGTGCTAAGGAGGCTTCACTGCTGCATTGATTGTGGAGTTCCAGGTTTTAATTGCCTCATCTGAATCTGCAAAGCCCTGGGGGAGGCTGGGATGGATCTCTCTGAGGAATTGGTCTTGGTTATATCCTTTAAATCTTCTTTCAGAGTTGGGTATTCTCTGTGATTTTCCTGGTTAGGGGAGGTCAATCTTGAAGTGTATAGCATGGTGATCTGACCAGGGTATTGGTAGGGCAAGAGGGGTCCTTATGCTGTCCTGTGAGTGAAGGTTCTTTGGGACAAAGATGAGGTCCAGAGTAGAGCCTGAATGGTGAGAGGGGCCCCTGAGGATTTGGCAGAAGTTAAGTGATTCCATTGCCTTGTGAAAGTAGCTTCTCCTCTGTTAGGTGCGAAGCTCAGGTTTAGATCGCCTAGTAGTATAAGCAGCTTATGGGGAGAGCTGGCCAAACATATGGCTTCAAGGATGTTGGATGTCTCATCAGCGGGAGCGTTTGGGGCTCTGCAGGTAAGACAAATGGCTAGATGTCTGTTTTCTATAGTGATTAAGTCACAGTGTTTGTGGTTTACAGATTTCGATATTTTAAATTTAAGGTCAATTTGCACAAGGATAAGTACCCCACCACCACTCTTGTGGGTGTGCAGGCAGTTGAAGGCAGAATGGGATCGTGGAGTGATCTCAGATAGAATGACCTGGTCAGAGCTTTATAGCCAGGATTTGGTGATGCAGAGGATGTCAGTCTGGGTGATATTGAATATAGCCTATGATGGTGTTTGTTTTGTATCTGATGGACCTAGCATTGATTAGCCCAATGTTAATTGGAGTGATTAGTGTGTGTAGGGTGTGGTAACAAGTTGTGTGATTGTTGGTTTGAATTCTTATTAATCTGGGGATTCGCATGTTGACAAGCTTATCAGGATTCATCCATATGTGTGGGTGGCAAGGTATATGTAGTAGGGGAGGTTGTAGGGCTCTTGTGGGTATGTTTATGGTATAGGTAGCTGTTGAGGAGTGGCAGAGTAGGAACCAGAGGAGAAGAAGGGCATACAATACTAGGTTGGCGGGCAACATTGGATTCTGTGGCATTAAAGCTGTTTTATGCTTTTTGGTAGAATCATAGGAGGGTAGAGGTGGGGCTCTTTCAGGAGTGAGTTCCATTTCTGATGAGTGGTACTTAAGGTTTGTAGTTTTCTTGCTGAAAGCGTGTCTTGATACAATCCAAGGTGTCTAGGAGATGTGTGGGGTGAGAGTTGCCTGCTTGTGAATAGATCTGATAGGGATGAGGAAAACAGCGAGGTCTTCGAGGTTGTTGGGCTTAGTGTTGGCAGATTTTTGTTTGGGTTGAGCTGATTTTTGGAGTGGAGTGGAGTGGAGGAGTAGCCTAGTGGTTAGAACACTGGCTTGGTAATCAAGCAACCAGGGTTCAATTCCCACTGGCACTCCTTGTGGCCTTGGGCAAGTCACTTAACCCTCCATTGCCTTGGAAGAAAGGCCTGGCAATCTACTTCCAGTGACACTGCCAAGAAAACCCAGGAGCTTCGGGGTCGCCAGGAGTCAGGACTGACTCAAAGGCACACATTGCATTGCATTGCCTGCTTTCCATGCCTAACGGCCATGTGAAAGGGCTCTCTGGCACAGGCCCACCAGGCACAGGTGTGCCTGATGGCACTTCTTTTTTAAAGTTGCTTGAGATGTAGAATGGGAGGGGTTTCAGCCTCCCGCTCTCTTTCCTGATGCAGATCAGGGATCTGGATCCGAGGGTGCAGTTCTGCAGCGTCTGACGGATGAGGGTGAAAGGGGATAGACTCAGGAATAATATGCAGAACTATTTCTTTTTGGAAAAAGTGGTAGATACGTGGAATAAACTCACAGTGGATGTAGTAGAGATGAGGACAGTATCTGAATTCCAGAAAGAAGGGAACAAACACAGATGTGCTGTGGAGAAAAATATACATGAGCACAACAGGAGGCAATGTAGAACTGAAGATATGATGGACTATTTTATTTTTTAAGTAATGTTCTAGGATATTCCTCTAGGGATGAAGTTATAGGAACCATCTATATATCTATGGAGTAAGGTAGGACAGTTCCTGTGGGAGCCTTGAACTCAGTACTCCAGGGTTCAATGGACTCATCCCCCACTCCGCTCTGCAGGTTCTGTATCTAGAGTTAAATTATATATTGATTATTTATAAAATACTGCTTATTGTACCTGGTGGGTACTGGGTGTTAATATGTCTGGAAATTGCTATGTGAGCACATTTTCTTGACATGTCCTATCTCTGGAACCTGGAAAAATGGTAGATACAGTATAATAGATCAGCCCTACCGTCTGCTAGACATGCAGATACAGTCATACAGTCCTTACCCAGGTAGATCAGAGTCTCATAATTCTCCTTCATCACCTCCCTGTAAAGCTCCCTCTGCCCTTCATCTAAATACTCCCACTCCTCCTGGGAGAAAGAAACAGCGATGTCCTCAAACGTCACCTGCATCTGAAACACAAACCAGAAACACACTCAGGGACACGTGGAGGTGCTCAGAGTATATTAGATGTTGGCTGGCTTTATTCTCTTCCCCTAGAAATCAAAGGGAGCTCTGCATTTAAAACTTGTAGGACAGATCCAGAATCTATTACTGGTCTCCAGGGCACAGGGAGGGTGGAAGCATATTGAGTGGATCTCTCTGGCTAAGTTTTTATTATTTTTATTTTGATGCTTTGAATAGTTTTAGCTGCCTGTACCACGTAAGTCTTTTGGAATTACTGTAATTGCACTGCTTTACATACTGCCCGTGTTTAACATAGTAACATAGTATATGACAGCAGATAAAGACCAGTATGGTTCATCTAGTCTGCTCAGCAAGGCGGCAAGAGTTGTTGCACCTGCTGCTCCATGCAGGTCACCCCTATTTGTTGATATACATGAGATAATTATGTTTATTTTGATTTTATCCTATTGCTATAAAAGGATCCACTGTGTCTGTCCCATCCCATTTTGAATTCTGTCACTGTATTTGCCCCCACCACTTCCTTCAGGAGGGTATTTCAAGCATCCACTATGTAGATTTCTTTAGCCTTTGAGAAAATAGTGGATGCAATATAGGAATTACCTAGCTTTATTAAAGAGTTCAAATTTTCTTCCTATTTTAGAAAAGTAGCTTTATAAGAATATGTTTGGCCTGTATTGCAGAGACAAGTCTATGCTCTGTTAGGTAACAACTGCCCTGCAGGTTCTTTGTCTTAGGAAGTCAAACTCGTAGCTTACTGCCACTTACTTCTCATCCTTCGTCCCCTCACCCACCCACCCACCCACCCTAGCGCTGGATGTTCTTAGTCACCCCAAGGCACACAGTCGCTTGTCCTAACTTTAGTGGAAAGCACATCTCTGTTGTTTTTTCATCTACCAACATTCCCACACACACTATTCAAAGTTATTTTTAATGGGCGCAATAGCTGTGGTGCTTTAATCCTCAGGAAATCAATTTGTAGCTTTTGAGCTTGTCCTATCCATCTTAAACTATCTGCTATGAAAAACGAATTGATTAAATTGAGGGAAGACTTAGCTGCAATGAAACAAACCTCCCCTATGATACATCTTGCAAACAATCCATGCAACTCCCTCAAAAAATCCAGCAATGCAAGAATAAATGGATAACAGTGGTTCTGGACGGTTATGACACATTACACGGAGACACCAACTCCACCTTGAGATACCCTTGCAGAATACCTTCTCTGCCTTGGTAAAGAAGGATTCTCCATTAATGGAAACTGAGGTGGCCTTAGACAAGAAAGTTGACATCGGTTTACAGACATCTAAACCATATAGAGAAAGAGAGGGGCTTACGTCAATGATCATCTCTATCAGCCCTTTTATTTAACATTTATCTCCAACCAATCTGTAGGATTTTCAAGTGAATTGCCAAAGTGGCTGAACTCCCATAATCTGCTGATTAATTTATAGAAAATTGATAGATTATAGGTAAGCAGGAACCATGACTTTAAACCTCCCTCAACTTTACACTTAAAAGAAGCTGCTTTACAGGAAAAGAACGAGGTGAAATTCCTAGGCATTACTCTAGATCAATCCCTTAGCATGACCACCCATATGAAATTAACCCCTGGTAAGATCTATTACAAACTAATGATGATTCACCAAATGAGACCACTGCTATCAAGCTATGACTTTTGGTCTGTCGTTCAGGCAATGATCACCCCACACTTTGATTATTGCAACAGCATTTTCCAGGGCCTCTCCAAACAGGAAATAAGCCAGTTACAGATGGCCCAACATGTGGCTGCACAAATTATTTGGAAAGCTAATAGAACTGAATATTTCACACCCATATTATATGAATTACACTTGCTGGCAATTTATAACTGTATAAAATACAAGTTACTCAAGATCACATCCAAACTCCTAAAGAATATAGCTCCATTATACCTCAACTCTCAGCACCCTCATAGTCCCCACAGAATTCCTCAAGGCTAGCCACTTGATGAGCAACACAGCCTTTGTATTGACATACAGTGTAAGAGAAATGTCCCAGGTGTTGTCAAGGTATTTCAAAACAGAAAACTGCTAATACTAGGTGATTCCATTATCAGAGGCATTAATTTCAGGAACTCCGTTCCAGGGTCAGAAGGTGAGAAAATGCCTTCCAGAATCTTCAGCCAGTAAGAATAAGAACCAGCTTGCTAGGGAAGTCCCAAAAGAAAGTAGGGTGTTTAAAAGTGATGTTGTCATCCATCTGGGAACACATCATATGTCCAGAACAGTATCTATACAATGCAAAGATACTTCCAAATTTAGCGAAAATAATAGAAAAGGCAGTATAATTACAGCTACAGGACTTCATAACACTTCTGCCACCTTGGACATGCAACAACATGAGTTTAGACCAAAATGCAATGTGCAAACACTGCTCACCTCACTAGTAAAGACTCTGGGGGTCATTCAGTCCCATGAATAGTGGGAATATCGATCCCCGCTATTCGCTCCCCTGCCGGCCCTGGCAAAACCGCTTCCATACCAACAACGTGTTTTACAGGGAGGCTTTGATGTGGGTGTGAAGAGGCGTTGCTGAGGCAGAGCGAGAATGGGCAGTGGGTGGTCTGCAACCCTGAAGATCGGCTAACAGAAATAGGAATAAACAGTACCCCCCTCTCCTGGTTCCAGTTTTACTTGACAGCATGCATGCAGCAATTTAACATGAGGGACAAAACTTCCAAATCGGTTAAACATCTACGTGACATACCCCAAGGTTCCTCCCTGTACATACAATCAATTTGCAAACTTATTCAGAGCCACAACATAAATTACCACTTATACACCAATGACCTAATGCTATATGCCCCCTTCAACACCTGCAAAAGGGGACTGCTACTTCTGGAGAGAGATCTGCAATTGTAAGTATTACTTCTGGGAATTTCTCTAAATCTTGGGGAAAAGGGAATTCTTTAGATTAAAGCTGATTAATCTCTGAACCCAGTGTATTTGTTAAATCAGTCAGGGCCTAGTAGTAGCAAAGAGTTTGTTTAAATTTAAAACACAGAAGAGAGCTGATAGAAGAATATAAATTGTTATTTTTGCAGAATGATCAGAAAATTATTATAGAGGCTTCTAAAAGTGTTCTGCAAAAACTGCCTGGGATAAATGCCGTCATCTCATGCAGATTCTTATCTCACTCCGTTGTTCTGCATCTAGAGACAGCAGAGCCTAAGAGCCACTAAGTACATACTCCTCTCTCCCCCCCCCCCCCCTTATCTTTGTGGTCCTTTATGCTAAGGACTGACAGAAAGAACAGAAACCCAAAGCCAGAAGGCATACTGTGTGGATCATGAGAGCCAAAAATTGTTAAAAAGTCAGGGAGCTGCCTCCATATAACATATAGAGGATTAAAGTGTGTCTATTATACTACTTATAAGAAGCTGCTACTTTTAGGGTTATTTTTACTAAACCGTCCTAATGTTACGGCGCTAGTTGCAGCGTTAATGTGAGGAATGCCATATAAAGTAGTGGGCGTTCCGGCGGCAAGGTAGTAAGAACATAACATAAGATATGCCATACTGGGTCAGACCAAGGTCCATCAAGCCCAGTATCCTGTTTCCAATATTGGCCAATCTAGGTTATACGTACCTAGCAGTTTCCCCAAAAGACACAGGTTCCACAATGCTTTTATTGGATCAAGCAGTGATATCCTGGGTCCCTTCTTAATAATGGTTTATGGACCTTTCCTCCAGGAACTTGTCCAAACCTTTCTTAAACCCAGCTACACTAACAGCCTTTACTACATTCTCCGGTAAGACATTCCAGAGTTTGATTACAAGTTGAGTGAAAAAATATTTTCTTTTATTAGTCTTAAATAGTTTACCCTGTAGCTTCATTGTATGTCCCCTAGTCTTTCTATATTCTGATAACGTAAACAATCGATCTACATTTACCCATTCCACTCGGTTCATTAATTTATAGGCTTCTATCATATCTCCCCTCAGCCATCTCTTTTCCATGTTAAAGAGCCCTAACCTTTTTAGACTTTCTTCATAGGAGTATCCTTCCATCCCCTTTACAATTTTGGTGGCTCTCCTCTGAACCTTTTCTAATAACGCTATATCCTTTTTTAGATACAGCAACCAGAATTGCACACAATATTCAAGGTTTAATTGTTAAATTGTTAAAGTTTAATTCTTAAAGTTAAGATGTAGATAATTCAAGCAATGTTTAATGTAAAAACAGATATGTTATACTGTTTCTTTACCTGTTATATGTGAACCGCACCTGATCTTTGGAAGGTAGCGGTATATAAGCGACTGTTAAATAAATAAAATAAATAAAAGGTGCGGTCTCACCATGTAACGATATAGAGGCATTATAATATCTTTTGTTTTATTTTCCATTTCTTTTCTTATGATACCTAGCATTCTATTTGCTCTCTCGGCCGCCGCTGCACACTGTGCGGAGGGTTTTAACATGTTATCCACAATGATGCCTAAATCTTTTTCCTGGGTGGTGGTTCCTAATGTGGAACCTTGCATCGTGTAACCATAGTTTGGGTTGATCTTCCCTAGGTGCATAACTTTGCACTTGTCCACATTAAATTTCATCTGCCATGTTGATGCCCAGTCTTCCAATTTATCAAGATCCTCTTGCAATTTTCCACAATCCTCTTTGGTTTTAACAACTTTAAATAGTTTTGTGTCATCTGCAAATTTGATAACCTCACTCCTTATTCCCTTTTCCAGGTCATTTATGAATATGTCAAAAAGCAGCGGACCCAGCACAGCTCCCTGGGGTACACCACTATTCACCTTTCTCCATTGGGAAAATTGGCCATTTAGCCCTACCCTCTGCTTTCTATCTTTTAACCAGTTCCTGATCCAGAATAGTACACTGCCTCCTATCCCATGACTCTTTAGTTTTGCCAAAAGTCTCTGATGAGTAACCTTGTCAAAGGCTTTCTGAAAGTCCAGATACACTATTTCAACCGACTCACCTTTGTCCACCTGTTTATTCACACCTTCAAAAAAACATAACAGAATAGTAAGACAAGATCTTCCTCGTCTAAAGCCATGTTGGCTGTCTCCCATTAGGCCGAGACTTATCTAAATGCTGAGTAATTTTGGTCTTTATGATGGTTTCTACCATTTTTCCTGATACTGAAGTCAGGCTCACTGGTCTGTAATTTCCCGGATCACCCCTGGAACCCTTTTTAAAAATTGGCGTTACATTGGCGATCCTCCAGTCTTCAGGTATTACAGATGATTTTAATGAAAGTTCACAGATTACTACTTGCAGGTCTGCAGTCTCATATTTCAGTTCTTTCAACACACTTGGATGTATACCATCCGGCCCAGGTGATTTGCTACTGTTCCGTTTATCTAATAGTTGTAATACATCTTCCCGATGTATCGATATTTCCTTCAAATCTTCCGCACCTTTAAATACCACTTCAGTCATGGGTAACATCTCTATATCTTCCTCAGTAAAGACCGAAGCAAAGAATTCATTCAATCTCTCGTCTATCGCCTTGTCGCCTCTTAGTGCCCCTTTAACCCCTCTATCATCTAATAGACCAACTCTCACAGGTTTTTTGCTACGAATGTACTTGAAAAAGTTTTTATTTTGCGTTTTTGCTTCCACTGCAAGATTCTTCTCAAATTCTCCCTTTGCCTGCCTTATCAATGCCTTGCATTTAACTTGCCAGTGCTTGTGCTGTTTCCAGGTTTCGTCATTTGGCTCTTTTTTCCATTTCCTGAAAGATGCTTTTTTGGCAACAACAGCCTCTCTGACCTCACCTTTAAACCATACTGGCAGTTTTTTGGACTTCCTTCCACTTTTCTTAAAGTATGGAATACAGCTGCTCTGGGTTACCAAGATAGTATTTTTCAACAACACCCAAGCTTGATGTAAGTCTTTAACCTTTGCAACTGCTCCTTTTAATTTTTTCTTACTATTTTCCTCATTTTATCATAGTCTCCCTTTCGAAAGTTAAAAGGTAATACTGTGGATTTCCTTACTATCCCTCCTCCACTAATTAAATCAAACGCGATCATGCTATGATCACTATTGCCAAGTGGCCCCACACCCTTATCTCTTGCACTAGATCTGGTGTTCCACTATGGACTAGGTCCAATATGTCTTCCCCTCTGGTCGGTTCATGAACCAGCTGCTCCAAGAAGCAGTCATTTATTTCATCTAGGAACTTTATTTCCCTAGCATGTCCTGCCGTGTCACTGACCCAGTCGATACTGGGGTAATTGAAATCACCCATTATTATTACTGCGCTCTAATTTTTGTTAACTTCCTTGATTTCTTTGAGCATTTTATCATCCATTTGTTCATTCTGGCCAGGTGGTCGATAGTACACCCCCACTGCCATCGCCTTACCCTTTTTACATGGAATTTCAATCCATAGAGATTCTACAGCAAATTTTGTTTCCTGCAAAACTTTAATCCTTTCTGACTCAATGCCCTCTCTAACATAGAGCTCAACCCCACCACCAATTTGATCAGCTTTATTATTACGATATAGTTGGTACCCAGGTATCACAGTGTCCCACTGGTTGTCCGCCTTCCACCATGTCTCTGAGATTGGAGTGGAGGAGTGGCCTAGTGGTTGGGGCAAGGTATTTCAGGCCAGAAGGTCAGGGGTTCAAATCCCACTAGAGGACAGCAACCTTGGGCCAGAAGAACTGGGGTTTCTAGTCCCACAGGTGCTCCTTGTGGTGTTGGGCAAGCCACTTAACCCATGTTCCCTGTAAAATAGTTATCTTCAAGTTATAATGCCCTGTTCAATGTAATTTCAGTTTGTTCAATGTAAACTGCACTGATGCAGAATAGCGCGGTATATAAGAGAATGTAAATAAATAAATAAAATTCCAATCATATCTAAACTCTCATTTAGTGCTATATATTCTAACTCTCCTATCTTTTTTTTTAAGACTTCTAGCATTTGCATACAAGCATTTTAGAGACTGTATTTTATTCATATTAATCTGCCTATTGGTAGGCATGGGTAATTTGGGATCTTTAAGCTCTGTCTGCTCCATACTCGAGGGCATTTGGGCTACTTTACTCTCTTTTGGAACCTCTCTGTATTTGGTAGTATCCTTCAAGGATGCATTTTTCCGATCCATGCGCTCTTATGTGACTGTCGGCTTTCCCCTATTATCTAGTTTAAAAGCTGTTCTATCTCCTTTTTAAAGATTAATGCCAGCAGCCTGGTTCCATCCCGGTTAAGGTGAAGCCCATCCCTTCAGAAGAGCCCCTCCTTTCCCCAAAATGTTCCCCAGTTCCTAACAAATCTAAAACCCTCATCCTTGCACCATTGTCTCATCCACGCATTGAGACTCCGGAGCTCTGCCTGCATTTTGGGTCTTGCTTGTGGAACGGGAAGCATTTCGGAGAACGCTACCCTGGAAGTTCTGGATTTCAACTTCCTACCTAAAAGCCTAAATTTAGCCTCCAGAAACTCCCTACCACATTTTCCTATGTCATTGGTACCGACATGTACCAAGACAGCAGACTCCTCCCCAGCACTGTCTAAGACCTTATCTAGGTGGCGCGTGAGGTCCGCTACCTTCGCACCAGGCAGGCATTATACCAGGCAACCCTCACGTCCACCAGCCACCCAGCTATCTACATGCCTAATGATCGAATCACCAACTATAATGGCTGTCCAACCTTTCCCTCATGGGCATAAGGCCCTGGAGAAACTTCCTCGGTGTGAGAGGATTTTACATCACCTGGAGGACAGATCCTAGTTACAGGACCACTTCCTGCCACACCAGGGTGATGCCTTCCAGTCACATGATGTCTCTCCTCCATGGCAACAGGGATGCTGCCAGACTGGAGCTGGGACTTCAGGACTATATCCGTGTAGGTCTCGTCTATGTACCTCTCTGTCTTTCTTATGTCTTCCAAGTCTGCTACTCTAGCCTCTAGAGAACGGACTCGTTCCCTGAGAGCAAAGAGCTCCTTGCACCTATTGCACACGTAAGACCTCTCACCAACTGGGAGAAAATCATACATGTGACACTCAATGCAAAAGACTGGAAAGCCCCCATCTTGCTGCTGGACTGCTGTCTGCATCTTAGTTTTAAGCTTGTGTTTAGATCTTTAAGTTCTTTACTTACTAAGGGTTGCTATGGATATAATACTGTAACTAATACGTTTAATATACCTTGTTCACGTGAAGCTTAATTAATCACAGGTCCTTAGTGTATGCCTGATTTCGATAACGAGCTGCACCTAAGAGCACCTCCTTTCCTTTAAGATGTGTAAGCACCTATAAAGCTACGATTATCCCAGGGGTGGGTGGGTGTTGGGGAGGGAGGAAGGGAGGGAAATAGCACTTATTAAAAGAGGGCTGCTACACAGTCCCTGTCCTGTGCTGCTGAGGTAAGCTGTGACCAAATTCCTGGGTGATTAACAGTCCTTGCTTGGATAGAAGGAGTCTTTCAAAATGGCCTTTTGACCTGCCACCTGGTGTTAACACCTATTGAAAAAGTTTCACAGGTCTCTTGCCCCCTAGATAGAAGGCCTTTTTGTAAAGATATTTATTTGTTGCTCAAAGAGTACTGACCCTGTTTTGCCTTTTATGCTAAGTTATATTCTGATTTGATTTAAATTATAGCTCTTTACTGCTGCTAGGCTCTGACTTATTATGAAATTTAAACTACAAGCTCTCTGCTGGGTTCTAAATTTAACCAGAAAGCTCTCTTCTGTGTTTTAAATTTAAACTAAAAGTACTTGGCCCTGAGTGACTATTAAATGTAAACTACAAGCTCTCTCCTGGGTATGAAATCTAACCAGAAAGTTCTCTTCTGTGTTTTAAATTTAAACTTAAACTGCTGCTACTAGGCCCTGACTGATTTAACAAAAAACACTGGGTTCACAGATTAATTAGCTTTAATCCAAAGAAGTCCCTTCAGAAAATTCCCAGAAGTATATACTCACAATTGCAGATCTCACTCTAGAAGTAGTAGTCCCTTTTTCTAGTCCTTCAAGACTCTCCCCACCCGTTTGCCTCTTAACGGTTTCACGCCCTCTTGAACTCTCTCCTCAAAGTTCTTTTCAACTTTCCCTTCCGGTACTTGTCCGCTATCGGTCTCATGCCGGTATTTAGCCTTAGATAGAGTTTACCACCCACTTTGGGCTGCATTCCCAAACAACCCGACTCCAGGAAGACCCGGGTCCTGCGTGCCGGGGGCCGCTACCGGCCTAACACCGTCCGCGGGCTGTGCCTCGATCAGAAGGACTTGGACCCCCAATGGTGCCGGGGAAGGAATCTGTATCGCGCGATAGAGGGCGGCTTGGCTCGTTATCGCGTGTTAACCTTAAGTCCATGCCAGCGCTGTGTTTGAAGCTATAGAGATGTAGCCCACTGGTTATTACAATGTGGAGGAAGAGGCTATGAGTTTGATCCTGCAGTGGTGTTATTTAATAAGGCTGTCTGAGGGATTTCCTTTTAATTTAAATCAGTATATTATGGGAAAGAGGAAAGCTAAACCAGGCAGCAAGAGTCCGGGGGCTGATCTTGGAAGTTCCAAGCCAGTCGGCACCATGGATAAACACCTTATTATTATATTCTCTTATATACCGCGCTATTCTGCATCAGTGCGGTTTACATTGAACAAACTGAAACTACATTGAACAGGGCATTATAACTTGGAGATAACTATTTTACAGGGAACATGGGCTATGGAGGGTTAAGTGGCTTGCCCAAGACCACAAGGAGCACCTGTGGGACTAGAAACCCCAGTCCTTCCGGCCCAAGGTTGCTGTCCTCTAGTGGGATTTGAACCCCCGACCTTCCGGCCTGAAGTACCTTGCCACAACCACTAGGCCACTCCTCCACTCCACACCTAGTTGTTCTTCCCTCTCCTTTGGCTCAGTCTTCTCCCGATGGGGTTTCTTTGAGCCCCAATGGGAGATCTCCCCCTCCTTGCCCTGGGTCTGCTTTTTCTGCCTCTCCTAGATCTCTTACATCGGCAGGTTTGGATTTGAAGGGAGGGATGTGCATGCCTTCTCCAGTTCAGTGTTTGGTCCCGGAGGTTTGTTTGGAGCTTCCGGAGTTAACATCTGAAGCAGAAGTAACTTTAAAAGATTTGTGGGATGCATTAAAATATATTGATTCAAAAGTGTCTTTGAAATTTAATTCCCTATGTACCTTTACCCAGGATGCTGTTGTAGCTCTGCAGCACCTGGATAAAAGAGTAACTACTATTGATTTAGCTTTCTCCAAAATGGAATCTCAAGTGGCTCCTCTTCACATGGCTAGTGCTGTGGGTATTAAAGATTCTTTGTTTCTTCATTCGAAATTGGAATCGCTTGACAATTCGTTGAGGGTGTGTACTCTTCGGTTTCTAAATTTTCCTCAGTCTCCATTACTTTCTGCTAAGATTTTGCTGGATAAATATCTTAAAGAAATATTGGCTATTTCGGATGTTATTGATGTTACCCAGATTTACTATATCCCCTCATCTCTGAAAAAGGTTAGCTTAGTGGAAGGTGAATTGGATGAGATAACCCCCTCTATCTCCAATCTTACTGCCTTTATTGAGGATTCCCATGAGATTATTTCCTTACGGTCTACTCTACTGGTCACCTTTTCTTCTGTGGTGACTAAGCAGCGTATAATTAAAGCATACTTTCGTGTGAAAGCTGTTAAGTTTTGTGGGCAGGTAGTCAATATTTTTCCGGATGTCTCACGGGCCACCCAACTGCGGCGTAGGCAGTTTCCAACCTTGAAGCCTCGTGTGGTTGTGTTGGGTGCCACTTTCTTTTTAAGGTTTCCCTGTAAGTGTGTCATTAATTATGATGGCGCTTCCTTTATTTTTGTTGATGTGATGCACCTGGAGAAATTTTTGACAGATAGACAGGGCTCGGATGGGGATAGGATAGTTTGATTGATCTTCCCTTTATGAAGTGGGCCATGTATTTGACCCTAGTTTCAGGTTTTCTTGTTTTTGTTTCTTTAATTATCTGGACTACGCTCTCATAATGTGGACTATATCATTTGTATTAATTGCT
Organism: Ichthyophis bannanicus; assembly: GCA_033557465.1. Lineage (NCBI taxonomy): Eukaryota > Metazoa > Chordata > Amphibia > Gymnophiona > Ichthyophiidae > Ichthyophis > Ichthyophis bannanicus. Next base: position 81,667,955 of record CM066031.1, read on the forward strand.
TTGATGTATATTGCCTGATTGATGACTCTTTTGATTTTCTTTGTCTGTATTTGATCTTTATATTTGGTGGAAAAATAATAAAATATATTTCACAAAAAAAATAAAAATAAAATAAAAAATAAATAAATCAGTGCTCCCAGCAAAAACACTCACACAGTGCTGTAACTTAAGGTGCAGATGTCCAAGACATCAAAAAGGTTAGACAGAATTTGTCACATTCCTCCTCGTTTCTCACCACCACCAAAATATTGTCTATTAAACAACTGTTTGGTGGTGGTGAGAATCGAGGAGGAATGTGACACATTCTATCTACCATTTTGATTTCAAGGACATCTGTACCTTGTCCACTCACAATCTTAAATGACAGAGGTGTAAGGCAGGGGTCTCCAATCCAGCCCTGGAGGGCCACAAACCAGTCAGGTTGGCAGGATATCTCTAATGCATATATATCTCATGCATATTCATTAGGTCTATCCCGAAAACCTGCAGGGTTGCGGACCTCCAGGACTGGAATTGAGTAGCTCTGCAGTAAGGTGTCTAGGGCAGAGGTTCCCAACTCCGGTCCTCGTGGGCCCAACACGATTCAGATTTTTATGATGTCCCTAATGAATATGCATGAATACATTTACATACAATGGGGGCGGTGCATACAAATGCATCTCAAGCATATTCATTAGGGACAGCATGAAACCTGAATGGTGTGTGGCCCTCCAGGACTGCAGTTGGGAACCTCTGCTCTAGGGGCTGCACATGTTTATGGTGTATGGGCTCTGTAGGGTAAAATATGGGCGTTTTTGCCTTGTTTGTTTTATCTGCAAAACAGGTTCCTTCTTTATTACCACGGTTTCGTACTGGATAAAATATACAGACGATCTGCAGGAGCCACAGCTGGGACTTGAACCTGTGGCCTTCTGCCCCTGAACACACTGGCTGTGTGTACTGCACCAAACTGTCGCCACAGAGGCAGGTCATTCCCTGGGGACACTATTACTGTTCGTCAGATAGACCTTGTCTTTTGCAGTGCACGGCACCCACCTAAACAGGGCTTGGCCTTGGTCTGCTGTGGGCAGATGCCACTGCCCCCTCCACCACCAGCACCCCTCCGGCCCCATGCTGACATGCCCTTATGCCGGTGGTGCTGGTAGTGCACAGTCCCAGGCCATCCAGTGTGCCGGTAGGCGGCTGCCTATGGTGTTTAATCTGGGATAGGGGTGCCTGCATAGACATCCATGCTTCTCCCCTGCACCGTCTGCCAATGTTATGTGCCCTTTGGGGTATTTGCTGGGTAATGTCCCCTGGGACACTATGGGACACACACACTCGTGGGCATGTTTGATCTTGGTCAGTTGCTGTCTTGCTGATATTCCGTTTCTGCTTTTTTATGTGTCACCTATGCATCTGCCTAGCCTGCCCTGTGTCCCAGCTGCCACACTGCATGTCTTGCCTGCAGCTCCCTGTACCCCATGTGCAGCCTCACCAAAGTGCCCTTTCGTACTTGGGCACTATCTGCTGCTGCTGCACATGTATCACTAGTACATTTGCTGTACATTGCTGACTGAAATGGTTTCTCTCTCCTTCACTTTTGCCTCTAATGCCAGGTTTTCACTCACGCTATTTTTCGGACCTTCATTTCACAGCGATAGTGTGACTGGAGCCTCTCCCCACCCACCCCCCGTCCACTGACCCCTTCTCTCTGCCCTCTGGAGAGCCTTACTCCACCCTCTCTGTGTCTTAGCACTGCCAGAGATGTTGTCAGGCGAAACGAAATGTTATCGCACGATAACATTACATATCGTGCGATGATTGCGCTGCTGCGACGTTATCGCTTTTTAGTAAACATACCTCTTAGTTGCCATATTGTAAGAGACAAAAGCCCTCAGTAGGAAATGTATGCAAGACAGAAAAATTAGTTTTGCAGAGGTCAGGGCTGGTTTGAGTAATATACAGTAATAAAGCTATGGTAAATAAAAGAGGGATCCTTGCTTTGTTGACCTTTTGCAATGCAAAGATCTTATGGAGCAAGCACAAACGTAAATAAACCATTGACCACCTAAACATGCAAAAGAAAGATAAGGATTAATATCAGTATGTACTACCATAAAGGGGATAAAAGATGTCAGAAGTACACGGTAAACTGCATTCTTGCATATGGTCTGTCATGTAAGAGATTATATTAAATAAAGTAAAAGAATAACTAGAGGGGATGAGGCTACAGAAACCCACGTGTGCTGCGTGAGCGCAATAGATAGGTCAATAACACTGTATTAGTTAGCCAATAAGATACTGGGGGTAGGGACGTTGATTTGACATAGGTATAAATGTCACTGAGATATGTCAAAAAAGTGTGCCTACAAGCTAGTCACCCGTCTTGCATGATCAATAAACTCTTTTCATTGCTTCATGTCTTATTGTTTGGCCCTCTAGGACTGCAGTACAGTACAAAATAATCTAGATGGCGGTATTTCCCACATCTGTAATATTATCTTTCAAGGCATACCAAATTCAAACTTCCACCCTCTCCAACTTTCACTTAACACTGCGGCATGAATCCTACCCAACGCAAATAAACCACAGAACACATTACATCTCTTCTCAAACAACTGCATTGGCTTCCAATAAAGGAACACATTAAATTCAAATCCATCTTCACAACCTTCAAAGTCCTCAACAACTCCTCATCACCACACCTCCAAAGGGGAGAGGGAGACTAGCAAGGAGGAGACTGCAATAGTCTAGACAGGAGGTAACTAAAGAGTGGATAAATGTCTTAGGGGTATGTTTATTTATTTTATTTATTTATTTTTATTTAAACGGACTTGGTATACCGCTTTATCATGAAATCAAAGCGGTTGGCACAGCAAACAATCAATGAAGGGCGAGTTGTCATTAGCATGCAGTGGGAGAATGGTCACAGTGTGCTGCGTGAGTGAGTGTGGTCGATTTTGATGTGAGCTATATACATTGTGCGCTTAAGATACATATTTACAGATACATATTTACAGGGATGGCTTTGTTATCTTAATGTTTGATTAGGAGTCATTCTGTGAGGTCCTTGACGTGGTCTGTGAATAGTTCAGTTTTAAGCAGCTTTCTGAATTCTTTGATGTTTACTAAGCAGTCTTAACGTGCGCCCGGCGATAGTGTGCAGGCTGCCATAAAAGGAATGGGCATTTCGGTCTTAATGTAGCAAAACGGGATTATCGCGTGATAACGTGTGCTGTGCATATCTTCGGGTGAAACGCTGCTAAGCACGTTAACGCGCGGTAATCTTAAGTAGACGCGTAGACAGGCAAACACAGAAACAGAGGTGTAGCACAATGGTTAATACACTGACTGATGGTACAGGGGTCATGAGTTTGATCCCCCAGTGTGCCTAATGCATAAGGCTGGCTGAGGCATCAGCCTTGACATGTATGTATTGCTTCTTGAGGCGTTTCATTTGTATTTTAATTATTGCTGCCAGCAAGCACACCCTCACGTGCCGTTACCTAAGACGCTGCATAAGGCACCCTATAAGGCACTCCATAGGGCACATTATAAAGTGCACTGTCCGCCAAGGCACTCTATAATGTCCCCTATAGGGCACCCTATAAGGCGCTCCATAGGACACCTTATAAGGCACCTTAAGGTTACAATACTCTGAGGGTGTTTTTGCTGGCAGCAATAATGTACATTAAAAATAGACAATGCTTCAGACAGCCCTATCAAATAACCCCACTGTGGGATCAAACCCACAAACTCTGGCTCCACAGGCAGTGAAGTAACTAGTGGGCTGCTAACAAACCCCTGGCTGGCTACAGAAGGACTGCATGTCACCACACAAACAGTCTGCTGTGGTTACCAGGATAAGGTTAACCCACCCGTACCCATGATGCACTGCACATGCAAATCAGCAGTCTACAGATGATCACAAGATGGGGAATGCACCCCCACAGCAGCTCGGCCTGGTAGGGGGAACTGACCATGTGCACCCCCACAGCACCTTGGCCTGGTGGGAGGAACTGACCGTGTGTGTTACTGGCACAGAGTAGCTACACACCGTCACATTGTGCGGGTAATGTGCTCACCCTGAGGGTGAGGTGGGGCGCCCAGCACCAGGTCCATAGCACCTTTCATGGCAGAAATAGGCCATGTTGCAGGTCCCCAGCAGTGCTAGTGTGTGAGATAGGTAGTTCCTGCAGATGCACCTTGGATACATCTATTTATTTATTTATTCATTTGTGTGTTTTTTCTATACCGTCCCTTCCAGAGATCAGGGGCGGTTTACAAGGAACTTAAACAACGATATAACAAACAGTGAAATATTGCATTACATAGAACATTAGGTGAACATAAGAACTATGTTACAAGGAAACAAGGTGTAAATCAGTTACATAAGAACATAATGGAACATATAAACTATGTTACAAATAAACAGTGCATAAATTATTTGCATGGTTGAACAAAACTATTTATAATAGTTATTTGTAATCATATGTACAGTGTTGGGAGGAGGACTATTTAGAAATTGTTATTAAAGGAATTAGTTAGTATTCAGTGAATGGGAAGTATCAGAGATGGTTATAAGAAATGTTAACAAAAATGAGTCTAGAATTAGGTGGGATAGACGTGTTTATTTCTCAGTCATGTTTAGCCCTTATGGACCCATAGGCGAATTATGTACCACCACCCAACCCACCCCACCCTCTGGGGCTGAGGGTGGGAAACAGGGTCTCCCACCAACAGATTCATAGTGTACCTCCCTGCAATGTTGGCAGTAGAGGAGACCATTAACCCCAGTCCTGCTGGGGAACAGACACCCTACAGCATAGCCAATGCAGCTCCGTACACATCCATAAAGCAATAGCAGACAGACATTAGGCCTAGAGATGCTCAGCTGCACCCCACCACTATCTGACATTCTCCAGCAGCAAGCCTCCAGCTGCTGTACCCTGCAAGGTGTTCCAGCAAGACACAGACTAGCTGCAGACAGTCTGCTAGCTAGTCCATAGTGCATGTTCCTGGAGAAGATGCATACACCCAGAACTGGGATGTCAGCATACACAACAAACAGATAAGTCAGTGATTGGACCCCAAAAGGGAACCCATAAATATCACAAGAGAAATACTGTATAGCACTATGGGGGAACCTAGCCATGCCGTGGTCACTGCTCAGTCAGGGTGAGAGTGATCTCCCAGCGGTACATGCTGTGGCCACCCTGTCTGTGCAGGTGGTGGCCGGGCACTACAATGTTCCAGCCATTGCCCTATGCCCTGTGCAGATGCATCCTGGCCAGGCCACCCTGTCCGGGACATACCCATGGCACCTTGCTCCTCATTATGCACATTGGCAGGCCAATACTGGCAACAGTGCTGGCAGTGTGGGCTGTGGAGGGTGTTTGCAGCCACCACACACTGGATAGACAGACACACACTCCCACACCTATGCCAGCATTGTGCAACTATAGAGGCTTTTGGCAGCCCTGGCCACTGCACCAGTCCTGGGCACAGTGCAGGCATGGCTATGGTACGCAATACTGTTGGGGTCACTCCCCAGGGTGGAAAACACTGTCAGACACCAGACCTGAAACACACTCCACAGACATCAGAAAGGTTGCTATGATATAGCTCAATGAGCAGATTGTGCTTAACCTAGGGATTGCTATCTGCCAGTAATCATAGCAACCTTTTGATAGCTGTGTACCGTATTCCCCGGTTTAGGGTGGCATTGCTAAGGTATGCAAGTGCTAGTACTGGGAGATGCACGCAGGGCCCAACATCCTGCCTCTCCAGGAGACATTGGATAATGGAGCCTGTGGGTGCGGGTGTGTCTGCCCCTGTTGGCCGCTGCTTTAGGGCAGAAGTTCCCAACTCCGGTCCTGGTGGCCCAAGCACTGTTCGGGTTTTCATGCTGTCCCTCATGAATATGCATGAGATACATCTGCATACCATGGGGGAGGCACATAGAAATGCAGCAAAGACATCTTTATTAGAGGCAGCATGGAACCTGAATGATGTTTGGCCCTCCTGGACTGGATTTGGGAGACTCTGCTCTAGGTAATGCGCATATTTATGGTGTCTGTGCTCTGTAGGGTAAAATATAGGCGTTTTGGGCATGTTTACTTCATCTGCAATAAAGGTTCTGTTTGTATTAGCACATTTTAGTTGTGGGTAAAATATGGGAACTGGGTTGGCAGGAACCACAGATGGGACTTGAACCTGTGACCTTCTGCTTCTGCGCACACTGGCTGTGTGCACTGCACCACTGTGTTGCCACAGAGACAGTGCATTCCCTGGTGATACCATGACTGTTCGTCCGGCAGGGCCTGTCTGTTGCAGTGCATGGCACCCACCTACACAGGGCTAGGCCATGATCTGCTCTGGGCAGCTGCCACTTCCCCCTCCACCACCAGTACCCCTCTGCCACCATGCTGACATGCCCTTCTGCTGGTGGTGCGCAGTCTCAGGCCATCCAGTGTGAGAGTAGGCGGCTGCCTATGGTGCGTGTTCTGGGGTAGAGGTGCCTGCATAGCTGTCCATGCTTCCCCTCAGCACCGCCTGCCAATGTTCTGTGCCCTTGAGGGTACCTGCTGGGTACTATCCCATGTGGCACTATGGGAGGCACACTTGTGCCCATGTTGGGCCCTCATCAGTTGCTGCTCTACTGTTTCAGCATTCCTATGGGCTAGCAAGGCATCACCCTAGTCCGCACTGTGGCCCAGCTGCACCACAGCATGTGCCGCCTGCAGCCCTCTGTGTCCTCTTTTCCAGCATCTGTTCAGTTGCCCGTTCCGACATGCCCGCCCTGCTGTTGCAGACGATGTGCACACCATAGGAAGCCTGTCCAATGGAGAGGGAAACCCTGCTCAGCGCAATTTCACTGTGGGCTCATTCACCTTGTATGGGGATGGAGCATAGTGGTACCAACAGGGGGCACGAACCACTGCTAAGAGAGACCCAGTGAGAGACGTGGGGAGCGATTGGAAGACCAACTTTATTGATACAAAATAAACAAAGCCTAGGCCCGACACAGGCCGTGTTTCGTATTCTTCCTCAGGGCAGGCTAGAAAACAGCAGCAAAAATATTAAAACATGCATACATAATTAAAAACTTTAAAAAATATATACATACTGAATAAATACATCACATAAATTTCACAAGATCCAAGATTATCAGCAAAGAATATACAAAGGATATAACAAATAATAATAAATAAAAATTAGAGCTAAGCATAATAAATAATTAAACCAATGATTAATTAAGAACATCCCCTCTGTTCTTAATTAATCATTGGTTTAATTATTTATTATGCTTAGCTCTATTTTTTATTTATTATTATTTGTTATATCCTTTGTATATTCTTTGCTGATAATCTTGGATCTTGTGAAATTTATGTGATGTATTTATTCAGTATGTATATATTTTTTAAAGTTTTTAATTATGTATGCATGTTTATTATTGTCTCTGGGGACGGAGCATAGACCCTTCCAAAATTCATATCTTTTTTTTGGAGCTTTCTTGGGAGTGTTTTTTGATGTTTCCCATTGCTATCACTATTGCCCAGCTTGGTTATTTTGTTTTTACATTTTCTTCTGTTCATTTTCACTGTCTATTTGCCCTTTTGTTCCATGCACATGTATCACACTTATCACTTTTTTTAGATTTCCCTGGTTTTGCTGTACATTGCTGACGGAAATGGTTTCTTTTCCCTTTAATTCAGCTCTAACGCCAGGGTTTCACTGGCGTTAGTTTTTGGCCTCGGATTTCACAGCGTTAGTGTGCAGAGAGCCTCTCCCCTCCCACTCTCTGCCCATTGACCCTCTCTCTCCGCCCTCAGGGAGCCTTTCTCCGCCTTCAGCACTCGTTTGCGCCGCTGAGCTTGTTATCGCGCACTAAGGTACCTCTGCACCTGATAAAGCTCCATTATCGCGCGATAACGTGGCAGAGCGCACATTAAGACGGTTTAGTAAACATACCCCTTAGTGTGTATGCAGAACGGAAGGGACACATTTTGCCAGTGTTACAGAGAAAGAAGAGACAGGATTTAGCTGTCTTTTGGATGTGTGCAGAGAATGAAGTGTAAAGGTCTGAATGTCCACCTGTGTGTATGTGTATCTGGGTCTTATTTTCTGCAAATTGACACGAAAGAAATTGTGCAAAAGAAAGAGCGAGAGAGGAAAAGAGAATCCAAAGCCATTGCAGGAAACAGAAACTGAGAGCATCATGGGAGGGGAATGAGGAGGAAGAGCCTCAGAAGCTTGCAAGGAATAAAGAGCAGAACTTTCTTTCCTGGATTGAGCATTGTCGGACTCATTTCCCCTTCTGCTTGCCCCATGCACAGTGTGTGTCTCAGAGGTTGGATCTTGGCATGGATCTATGCCTTCCCAGCTGCCCGCCTCCTGCAGTTCTCCTACCTGCTGAGCAGAAAACCCTGCAGCCATTCTCCTGCCCTTCTCTGGAACACGCCTTGGTTCCCTCTTTGCAAAGCTGGTGGTGTGAATTTTGCTGGTGCTAGTAAGAAGAGTCTTTCCTGGTGGCTTCAGTGGGAGATATCAGCTCTGTACAGTACAGTACAGCAGCTCTGCTCCTTCCAGGAGGAAGTGATGTCACAAAGGGGTGGTCCTGCAGCATTAGGCATGATGCTGGGAAATGTAGTCCTATCATGTCCTTGGACTAAAAAAAGACTGGGAAAGGTGGTACATGCAGTCCTGTAATATTTTAAATAAATGCTCAGTTTTACTATGGTGATAAGGAAGAAAGGGAGAGAGCAAAAAAAAAAAAAAATAGAAAAAAAGGAAGAAGGGAAGAGAGAAAGAGAGAAAGAGAGACAGAGATCCACCTTTCCCAGAACTGAGAGTGAAAATCAAAGAATGAGCATGAAAAGCTCTGTTTAATCCTGGGGATAAAGTGACCTGACCATCTTTTCCAAGTTCAAATACGGGACACTCATTCAAGCCGGGAGGTTCAAAGTTAAGGAAAATAAAAAATATGTTTATAATAGGATTGCCAACTTTTTCACCAAGAAAAACCCAACACCTGTGGCTCGCCATGCTCCACTCATTCTCCGCCCCTAGTCCCATCCCTGCCCTGACCCCAACCCCACCCATGCTGCACCCCAGCCCCACCCACAAAAATTACCGAGGATAAGTGTAGGCTAACTCCCTTGGTCAGATAATAATTAAACTGGGAACCCCCCAAAGCCAAACATGAAATGTACAACACTGGAGAAACAAAACTATAAAGTATTTGCACTAAACAAAAACACAAAGATGTTAGCAATACACATTTCCCAGACCAGACATATTCCAGTTAATAAATTCAAAATAAAAAGTATTTTTCTACCTTCTGTTTGGGCATTCTATTTTTTCAGTTGCAATTGCTCCAGTCACTTTCTTCTGGTTTCTTCGTGTCTTCTGCGAGCTATCCATTTGTCTTTCTTCTCTTTTAGATGTTTTCCATTCTCTCTCTATATTTGCTTTAACATACTGATCATTTCCCATTTGCTCTTTCCCCCATTTCTTTCCTTATTTCTTTATCATCCACTCAAAATTCACCCTTCCATTCTCAATCCCCTCTTACTCTCCCAATACCCGGCCCATCGTAGACTTTTCTTACACACAAAATATCTTTTCCCCTCTCCATTCTCATTCCCCATCTCCATCTCTTCTAGTCCTCCCCCAAAATCAGCTCCCTTATAGTTCTAGACTCACCCAGCATCCGCTCCCTTCTAGTCCCATTCTCCCATGCCCCCACATCAGCCCATTTCCATTCCTATTCTAGCCCATCACCCATTTGCAGCCCAAGCTCTCCCCATCAGCCCATTTCTAGTCCTATTCCAGCTCCTCATCAGCCCATTTCCAGTCCTAGCCCCACATATGCTCTTTCCAGTTCCATTCCAGCCCCCACTTTCCACTCCAAGCTCACCGATCAGCCAATTTCCAATCCTAGCCCCCTTGTCAGCCCACTTCCAGTCCTATTCCAGCCCCCATCAACCCATTTCCAGTCCTATTCCAGCTCTTCATCAGCCCAATTCCAGTGCTAGACCCTCCCATCACAGGCCATTTCTAGTCCAAGTCCCCCCGATCACAGCCTCTTTCCAGTCCTAGCCCCCCCCCCACCATTACAGCCCATTTGCAGTCCTAGTCCCCCCCATCGCAGCCCATTTCCAATCCAAGTTCCCCCTCCCCATAGCTCATTTCCAGTCCAGGTCCCCCCCCCCATCATAGCCCATTTGTAGTCCTAGGCCCCCCCATCACAGCCCATTCAGTCCTTGGCCTCCCCCCTCCCTCCGACCAGCCTCGCGGCTGTCTGAGGGGCTTCAGAGGGAGCCGGGGAAGCCCGCGTGAGGGCCCAGCTCCCTCTGTACAACTGCCAGCGTGAAGATCCTTTTCCTTCAAGTCCACGCTGGCGGCTGTTTGTGTGAAGCCGCGAATGCTGGGAAAGGTTAAAGGGCATTGCCTTTAACCTCTCCCGGCAATCACGGCTTCACACAAACAGCCGCCAGCATGAGGGAAAAGGATCTTCACGCTGGCGGCTGTACAGAGGGAGCCGGGTCCTCGCGCGGGCTTCCCCGGCTCCCTCCCCCGCGGACTTTGGGAGTCGGGAGAAAAGCCGGTTTTTCAAGGGCCGGTTTTACATCTGTGCCGGCAGCCATCCTGACCATGGAAAAACCGGCCAGGCCTGCTGAAAACCAGCCGGTTGGCAACCCTAGTTTATAATTATAATTTTAATTTTAACCCAAAATTTTAATCAGTAGGCTAGATTTATAACTTCACTTACAAATGCGTCAATCAGGCCTAATTGTTGTACTTCTCTACAGAGTGAATTTTCTTCAAAATAACAACATTTCCACTAAGATAATTAAAAAATTCTGGGCAAGTCAACTTAAAATTGTACTTTACAATCATTAGACATTTGAGAGACTCTACATGCAATTGGTTTTCTTCTGTAGAGCACACTTTGTTTGTGATTGAAAAACACCTTTTAGTTGGAGCATAGGAACATAAAAAAATTTCTGCATCCTAGCTACTACTCCCATCTTCCCCCCTGTTCCCTATTTGCTGGCTGTGTCTGACTGATGGTTGTCTGGGCCTTGGGAAGAAGGAAGTAGAGCCAGATTTGTCAGATGTGCTGAGGACTACAACTTTGTAAAGTAGCTGTCTTAGTCAGAATGATTTCTAAATTATCTGTGTATATTTTAGAGTTAACCTCTACAGTTTGCCAGTGCTCGCCCTTCACTGTGCAGAGTAAGTGGTAGGTTCCAGCCAATGGAAAGTCTACACTAGTCACTGGAATGGTGGGCTGATTTTCTGCACAGGGTCTGGGAGAAAGTCAGAGGAATAAGTGGGTTTCTTGGTAGGGGATGAGTGGGATTGCTGAGAAAGGGTAAAAATGTAAGAAGAATGGGGTAAAGTGTGAGGAGGCTATTGCAGGCTGAGAAGAATAACTGGTAGCAAAAGTAAGAACTGGGGGCTTTGAAGTAGAGGAGTCCAGAAGCAGCATAGCACCAGTAGACAGTCAGAGACAGAATCTGTCCGTCGGAAAAGTGCTAGTATGCATGTGTGTACCTGATTTTTCTTTGGGGGGGGGGAGGAGGGAGGCGGGAGGGGTGGATGAATGTATGTGCATGTGTATGTGACTGAAGTACAACAGAGGGCATGCGTTTGTATATGTTTCTGTGTCTCTGATGGAAATAATCTCATATAAATGGAATTTCCCTTTGAAAATTTCAGTTGGAATGGAGAGGTCCACTGGTACAAATGTGGAGGAGAGGGACATATGTTTTAAAATAGGGGACATTTAGGCATCCCATACGATTCCCGAGGCAAATCCTTAAAATATGGGACTGTCCCATATAATACATAGGTTGGTCACTTTAGAGAGGAGCCACAGCAACAAAATATGTTGTAATCTGCCAACAGGCAAGAAATTTGAACTGACCCAGAACATATATGGACTAGCCCCAGAACCTGGGCATTGTCCTACTATTGCTATTTTTAAAATTTCCACAGTCAAAAGAACACCCAATATACAGAAACACTCCAAAGTGGAGGAGTGGCCTAGTGGTTGGGGCAAGGTACTTCAGGCCAGAAGGTCGAGTTTTCAAATCCCTCTAGAGGACAGCAACCTTGGGCCGGAAGGACTGGGGTTTCTAGTCCCACAGGTGCTCCTTGTGGTCTTGGGCAAGCCACTTAACCCTCCATAGCCCATGTTCCCTGTAAAATAGTTATCTCCAAGTTATAATGCCCTGTTCAATGTAATTTCAGTTTGTTCAATGTAAACCACACTGATGCAGAATAGCGCGGTATATAAGAGAATTTAAATAAATAAATAAATGTCAGACCAATCGCAAGGAGAGGAACCTTCTCACTCTCGAATGGCGGTTATGTCCATTTTATTCATTTTTGGTTCTAAAATATGAAATTTGAAAGTGAAATATAGACTTATCTGGTGAAAAATTTCACATGCAATGGCGCTGCTTCAAACTGTCAGATCCTGGGAACTCCCCCGTAACACGACATGCATGTTTCGAGCCTCCTCACAGCTCTGCTTCAAGTGCAACGGGGTGTCTGCTGTAGCTCCAGCCATAGGATCACGCATTAACGCCAAAGGGATCATTAACAGTCACAAGTTACTTTTGAGTGTCTGCTAGATTTTCTATTGTCTGGCCAAAGAATGACCTCAGACGTTAGAAGCGCTAATCAGAAAAGAGGGAATTCCCCACGACATCAGGAAAACCCTCCTCCTATTGGCCCAAAATTAGACAAGACTCATCCAATCGTTCTCTTTGTTTAGCCCGTGAGGGCTCACTGTATTTAAATTATAAATCCAATGCTGCTCTAGCCATTGTAATCTATATATGCAGTCGCCACCCCAAGGGTCACTAGTGGCATAATCAATGACCCTACATCGTAAATGCTCAAAATTATGACCCCATATCATACAATGGTCCATCACAGGAGCAGATCATGCTGATGTCCAAATTCAGGAGGCATACTCACCCAGCAGTAATTTTAAAGAGCGAGTGGTGTGGCCAATGTATAGTAAGTTGCAGGGACAATGTAAAAAGTACACTATGTAACTGGATGAACAGGAGCTGTGCCACAAAACCTATAAATACGCCCAGTAGTTGGATCTTCCCAAGTGTCACCCTGTAAAGTGGTATGGCCAATATTTATGTAGGCTTCAACAATACGGGTGTATGTTGCATGAATGGAAAAATGCCTACTATCAAATCATCAGTCGTCATCAGTTCCACTGCCCCCACTCACCAGCATGGCCACTGCCCTGGACCTGATATTTTTCTCTAGTTCCCTACCCTCGAACCTTCGTAGCTCAGTTCTTCCCTTATCTGACCATCACCTTTTAAGTTTTAATCTTCATCTCCTGCTGCCTCAGCCTCATCCTGTCTCCTTTAACCTATTTAGAAACCTTCATGCTATTGATCCCTTGACTCTCTCTTCTACCATTTCTCCATCTCTTTCCTCCATCTTGTCATCCAAGTCTGTCGATGAGGCAGTAACTTCCTATAATGCTGCACTCTCCTCAGCTCTGGATGCTCTCTCGCTCCACCCACCCCACGTCCTGTGAGACATTCTGCACCCCAGCCCTGGCTTTCATCCACTACCCGCTATCTACGCTCCTGTGCCCGTTCTTCTGAGCTTGCTTGGCTCAAATCCCGGTCCCCTGAAGACTTTCTACACTTCAAATTCATGCTTATCTCTTTCCAGTCATCCATAGCTCTTGCCAAACAAGACTACTATGTCCATCTGACTAACTCTCTTGCCTCTGATCCTCGCCGTCTCTTTACTACTTTCAGCTCTCTCCTTAAAGTGCCTCCGCCTCTGATCCCTCCCTCCCTCTCTGCCCAAACCCTGGCTAACTATTTCCATGACAAAATCCACAAGATCACCCTCCAATTCCCCACAAACTCAGCTATTTCCCCTCCTCCTCTCCACTCCCAAGTCTCCCCCCCCCCCCACCTTCCCTTACTACCCTCTCTTCCTTTCCTGTCATCTCTGAAGAGGAAACTGCTACCCTCTCTTCCTTTCCTGTCATCTCTGAAGAGGAAACTGCACACCTTCTTTCTTCCTCCAAACTCACCACCTGCTCCTCTGATCCCATCCCCACCCATCACCTAAGCCCCATCTCCTCCACCATTGTCCCTTCCATCTCTCATAGTCTCAACCTTTCACTCTCCACTGCAACTGTCCCTGCAGACTTCAAGCATTCCGTGGTCACACCTATTCTCAAGAAACCATCACTTGATCCCACCTGTCCTTCTGATTATCGACCCATCTCTCTCCTTCCCTTCATTTCTAAACTACTTGAATGTGTGGTTCACAGCCACTGCTTTGACTTCCTCTCCTCTCATGCCCTCCTGGATCCCTTAAAGTCTGGCTTTCGTCCTTTACACTCTACTGAAACGGCTCTTGTCAAAGTCTCCAGTGATTTATTCCTGGCTAAATCCAAGGGCCTGTACTCTGTCCTCATCCTTCTTGACCTCTCTGCTGCTTTCGACACCATTGACCACAATCCTCTCCTCGATACCCTATCCTCGCATGGCTTTAAGGGCTCTGTACTATCCTGGTTCTCCTCCTATCTCTCCCATCACTCCTTCGGTGTGTATTCAGGTGGCTCCTCCTCCTCCTCCGCTACCTTGCTACCCCGCTCCCAATTGGTGTACCCCAAGGATCTGTCTCGGGTCCACTCCTTTTCTCTCTCTATAACCAGTCCCTTGGTGTGCTTATTTCTTCCCATGGTTTTCAGTACCATCTGTATGCTGATGACTCCCTGATCTACCTCTCTACGCCTGAACTCTCTCCGGCAATCCAGACCCGGATTTCGGCCTGCCTTTCTGACATTGCTGTCTGGATATCTCACCGCCACCTGAAACTGAACATGGCCAAGACTGAACTTCTTAGTTTTCCCCCTAAAACCTCCCCGCCTCTTCTTCCTTTCTCAGTCTCTGTGGACAGCTCTATACTCCTTCCTGTTTCCTCGGCCCGCAATCTGGGGGTTGTCTTTGACTCCTCTCTCTCCTTCTCCACACATACCCATCTCATAGCTAAGACCTGCCATTTCTTTCTCTATAACATTAGCAAAATCCGCCTCTTCCTTTCTGAACACACTACTAAAATGCTTATCCACTCCTTGATCACCTCCCGTCTTAACTACTGTAACCTACTCCTTACTGGTCTCCCTTTGAGTCATCTCTCTCCTCTTCAATCTGTTCAACACTCCACTGCACGGCTAATCTTCCGCCAGCCTCGTCATGCCCATATTACTCCTCTTCTCAAGTCACTTCACTGGCTCCCTATCCATTTCCTTAGTACCTTTCATCTCTTATCTCTCCTTATAACCCCCCCTTGGGAACTCCGTTCTTCTAGCAAACTGCTTCTATCTATGCCCAGCACTCCTACTGCTAACACCTTTCACCTTGCTGCACCTTATGCCTGGAACAAACTACCTGTGTCTGTACGCTAGGCACCTTCTCTAACCCTCTTCAAGTCCAGATTGAAAGCTCACCTCTTTGCTGCTGCTTTTGGATCTTGACTCACCTGATCTCATTTTCTCTCCCTTGTTCTACCCCTTCCAACACCTTCCATGTTTTGTGTTTTGTCTTGACTAGATTGTAAGCTCTGATGATCAGGGATTGTCTCTTACATGTCTGTGCTGTGCAGTGCTGCATATGACTGGTAGTGCTATATAAATGTTGAGTAGTAGTAGTAGTGAGTAGTAAGGTGCATCTTCAGACAACAACTGCTCCCGATGAACAAACCATGCCCAAGTATAAGCCTGCTTGATTATATGAATCGGATCACCTCTTGCCGATAAATGACCCTGGAGAATGTGGGCCTGTTGTTGAAAGTCCCCACTGTGGAGCAAATACAATGGAGTCTCAAAAATTGTCTGTGCAGAGGTCCTAGATGATGACTATGAAACGTTGAACAGTTTTCGTAAATAACTTCGTCAGCAGTTTACCATATCTTTTGTAAATTGTGATATCTAGAAAATCAATCGTTTGATCGTGTATGTGGCAGTAAATTGTATGTTGGGTCTGATGATTGATAGGATATCCTTTGGGTATTGTCCTGCATGAATATGTGTACGTGTCTAACAGCATGCTGACAGGAAAGGCTTCCGGTATGTTTGAACAGAGTAAAACACAGATTTGCAAACGTTAGCTCTTTTTCCAGCTTATGTCGTTGATACACAGATGTATGGCCTTCATGTATATGTGCCAAATGTGCTAAGGGTCATGTGATATTGTTTATTATACTGTATATAAGTGGGATAATCCCACCTCTCAGATGGAATAAACTCACATACTTTCCTAGTGTGTGTGTGTGTGTGTTGTTTGTTCCCCTGGAGATCCAGACAGAGGAGGTAGGTGCCCAGGGAACGGGACAGGGAATTCCCCTGTGGTAAGTAGAGTACTAATGAGTGCTGGGAAATGAATAAGAACCCGTAAAATTTGGTGTTAGAAGTGTGATTTCCCCATTGCACTGGAAATTCCTGACTTCCTAAAATTGGCCCGGCTTTGGTAGCCTGCCTGAAGGGGACCCGCTTTGGTGGCGGGGTGGCAACAGGGGAAGTCCCGCCTGGGTCTGTGCTGTCATTTTCCTTCTCTGTGGCTTGTGTGCAAGTGTGAGTCTGACAAGATGCTCCTGTTACAGCCTGAAGTGATAGCACTCGTGACAGCTGTTCCAGAAAGCAAGTGGTCAGACGTGCGTCTGTTGTGTTATTAGAGGATGGGTGGAACCCAAGGTAAGGGAGTTCCCCCAGAATCCGCGGGAGTGCTTGATGCGTCACAGTCTAAAGTGTTTATTAGGTTTAAAACTGCAGCCAAGTGTAAGGGTCATGCAAGCAGGACTCCTACGCCCCCTGGGGTCCCCCGACTGAAAAGGAAACTCCCAAGGAATATGTTGCCCGTGTGGCGGGGACTTCTATACTAACCCATGGGTGGATAACATGGCTGGATGGACCGAAGGGCTCTGTAGTTCCAATCCTTTTCCTAGGGACGGCAGTTTCTCTGCCTGCCATTTAGATATGATTAGAGGTTTATGTTTAGGGGATAAGAAGGCATTCCGCTTTTACTCCGGTGACCTGAAGTGGCGCAAGGCTTACATGAAGGAATGTGGGATAGTATGGCTTCAGTTAGCTCCTTACTACAATGGCGTCCCCTCCCTATCCACTTCCTCGCCACTATATGTTGAGGTTAAGGCAGTGGGAACCGCGGTTCTCGCGACCCCCTCGGCACCTCAAGAGGGGCTGTATCCTGCCCTGTTCCCCAGTGCTGAAGATGACGATATTCTACTGGCCGCTGCTGATATTCAAGCAGGTGAGCCCACCAAGAAGGGGGTGGATAAGGGGGGTGCGGATAGGGGCAGTATTCCCACCCCGAGACATATTAAATCAGAAGAAGATAAAAGATATTGGGAGGAAGTTATGCAGGGGATGGGGGAGCTAATAGCCCGCAGTACTCAATCCCTGCAGGAAGTAATAGAGCGAACCTCACACACCCTGGAAGGGATGAGGAAGAAAGGGTGGCAGACTGCACCGAACTTTAAGGGTGAGTTGGTGACTCCTTCACCGCCATCCTTGTCCCATAATTTCCCTTCAGCTTCTAAATGGTTAGCCTTCTCTCCCGCGACACCTTTTTATTTATTTAACTTTTTTTATATACCGCGCTATTACATATCAGTGCGGTGTACATTGAACAGAACAATATACTGTACGGATGAGCCGCATAGTGTTTACATTGAACCGGGATTAAAACTTGGATTTATAAAGGGGTAACATTTCTACAGCTTATTTACAATGTTATCCATGTTTTCAGGCTATATTCTATTCAGAGCTGATCATTTTGAGGTGGCTATTGACGGGGAATTGGCTTGTGTGGGGCCAACAACTGAAAATCGGTGTGCTAACCCCTTCACCTTGAAATAGGGTGGAGGGGATGCCACAATGATTGTAGAAGTGTACCCCTTTATTACTATTGGTCAGCAACTGGTCATTAAACCTATAGATGCTGCGACCATGGCTGCAATTGTCCAGAATGCCACTAGTCCTATGAAAGCCCCAAAAGCTACTGTCCAATATCTGCAGCGAATGACCCGCGACTTGCAATGTACTGCCCAGGATTATCGGTTGATAATTGAGGGTGTTATGGGATATGATGAGGAGACCCCCTTTGATTTTACCAGGGTAACGATTTTAAAGGACCCTAAGGTCCCGGATAATGTGGCACTGTATCCCTTCAATTTCCCCGAGGCAGTGAAGGGGATGTGGAAGGAAGTGCAGGATGAGTTTGAGAGATTATTTGGTGAAAAGCAGAACTTGGCCGCTTCAATCACCTGCATACAGGAGGTGGGGGAGGGGGTGTCCCAATTTGTTATAAGGTTCCGTAAGTGTTGGAAGGAGGAAGCAAGTTTGTCCCGGATAAGATTAATGGGGTCTACTGTATGTATATACAGACCATGTTTGGAGCAATGCGCCCGGAGGTGGTGTTTGCCTGTAAGCGCATGATAGATGAGTGGCTCAAAATGAACCCCGAAGATTTGGAGCGAGTTATTTTGATGAAGGAAGCGACAGGGTGCTTTGCAGATATGGAAGGGAAGAAGGTATTGGGCAAGCCATCGGTGGTTAGTCATGCCTGGCAGCAGGTATAGAATGGGGACAGGAAACTCCCCGCAAGGGTGGCAGAACTCCAGAGGCAGAGGAAGAGGATGCTGGTGAGGAAGGGATGGCAGCATGGGACAGAGGGGGAGGGCAAGGGCCCCAAATTTCAGACCTAGGAATCAGGTATGCTTTAAGTGTAAGCAGCCAGGACATTGGAAGAATGAGTGTCCCTATAGGGAGGTGGGGGAACCAGAAGGTGGGGCCCGGCCTGGCATGGGACGTGGGGCTGTGCCTGCCCCCGTTATTCCCATTGCATGGCAGCCGCCTCCGCCAAGGCAGGCATAGGGCTGCCCGGAGGCTGTTGTTCCGGCCTGGATACAGTTAACGAAAGGATGGAAGGATCCCCCTTGTTGCACCTTATGTATCAATGGCAAGGAAGTGTCCTTTGTGGTGGACACGGGAGCCATGTGTTCCACCTTGCAGGTGACTCTTTACAAGGGAAACTAATCCCCTGGTCCAGTCTCTGTGGGTATTAATGGAACATCTGTCCCTACGTGGACGACTCCCCAGCTATCAGTTTCTGTTGTGGGAGGGGAGGGGATTTTCTCCCATTCCTTTACTATTATCCTTCATGTCCCATTAGCTTGCTAGGACGGGACCTGTTATGCTTGCTTGAAGCCACTACCATTAGTAACCCAGATGGTTCCTTTTCTTTCTTTTCCCCTTTCCTGTTCTCCATGAATATGGAAGAAGCCAAGGAGGAAGGTGCGCATCCCTTAGCAAACGTCCCCCGGACCCTCTGGTCTACATCCCCTATGGATGCGGGATTTGTTCCCTGCACTCCATATATTGCCCAGTTAAAGGATCCCCAAGTTACTGTCTATATAAAATAATATCCATTTTCTGCTGTTAAGGAGGCAGCTTTGACCCAGATGATTTCAGCATTTTTGCAAGCCGGGGTGGTTGTGCCTACCATGTTGGCATATAATATCCTCATTAATCCCGTCCTGAAGGGGGCAGGCTTTAGATTTACCCAAGATCTAAGGGCAGTGAATCAGTTAATAGTGCCACTGGCGCCAGTAATGCCCGATATTACAGGATTACTCACGTTAATCCCCAGCCAGGCTTGCTGCTTCACGGTCATTGATTTAGCTAATGTGTTTTTTAGTATTCCCCTTGATTTCTCGACCCAGCTGCTTATGGCTTTCACGCATGCCGGCAGACAGTACACCTGGGCTCGACTGCCACAGGGATACATTGATTCTCTGGCAGCATATTCTCTTGTACTTAAGGCATCTATTGAAATGTGGCATCCCCCCTGTTCCTCCACCCTCCTCCAGTATATGGATGATTTGTTGGATCTGTGCTAGCTCAAAGGAGTCCTGCGAGCAGGATTCTATTTCCTTGTTATGTCACTTGGTGTCCCACAGACATAAGGCATTTTTATTTTATTTATTACATTCTCTTATATACCATGCTATTCTGCATCAGTGCAGTTTACATTGAACAAACTGAAATTACATTGAACAGGGCATTATAACTTGGAGATAACTATTTTACAGGGAACATGGGCTATGGAGGGTTAAGTGGCTTCTCCAAGACCACAAGGAGCACCTGTGGGACTAGAAACCCCAGTCCTTCCAGCCCAAGGTTGCTGTCCTCTAGTGGGATTTGAACCCCCGACCTTCCGGCCTGAAGTACCTTGCCCCAACCACTAGGCCACTCCTCCACTCCACATCTGAAGCCTATACAAAGGCATCTTTGTATAGGCTTCAGTGGTGTGTGAGCAGGTGACTTATTTGGGGTTTGTGCTCTCCCCCGGACACAGGGTGCTCTCTCCCGCCCGAGTACAAGTAATTATGGAACTTGCCTTGCCAGAAAAACTGTGACGTAGATGTTGGCTTTTTTGGGGCTCATCTTTTTGTTGTCAGTGGATCCCTGACTGCTCATATTGGGATTCCATCCTGCGAGCTTCCACCTTACAATTACCTGGATCTGCGCACGTGGAAGGGACTGATGATATGATTAAAGCGCACACAGTGCTGAAACAGCTGCTCATTTCAGCCCCGACTTTGGGATTGCCTGATTACGCTCGCATGTTCCACTTATATGTAAAGGAAGAGGGGGGAACAGTGGCAGCCATCTTAGCCCAGGAACATGGGGGTGGGTTGCGGCCAGAAGCATATCTTTCCAAAAAATTACCAGTCCAGGTGCAGGGGATGCCCGTGTGCCTGCGAGTGCTAGCAGTGGCGGCGATTGCCCTCAAATGATCACCTCTATAACCTTGTCACATGTGGCTACTTTATACTCCCCCCACTCTGTCCTTAATGTGTTAAAAAATTTAACTACTCAGTATATGACCACCCAGTGGTTGAGCGGTTATGAGGTCACTTTAACCTAAACTGAGGGACTGACCGTAAAGCAGCAATCAACTGCGCTTACTCCCTTATTAGCCTTGCAGGCCCTGTTACGCCCCATTGGGACATCAGTCCCTGAAGAAATGCATGACTGCCTTGAGCTGATTAATCGAGAAACGGCAGTGTGGGCGGATTTACGCTCCACCCTCTTGCCTGGGGCAACGCATGTATTTGTAGATGGAAGTTGCATGCGCCCTAGCGATAAGGTATATGTTGCCTCGTACGCTATTGTCCAGCTCCCTGATATTGTTCATGATGCCCAGCTGGTCTCTTATGCATCAGCACAGGCAGCCGAGCTAATAGCCTAACTAATGCGTGTGAGCTATTTGCGGATAAAGAGGTCAATATTTACACTGAATCTAGATACGCCTTTGGGGTGGTGCATGATTTTGGTGTATTTTGGGGCTATCGGAGAGGGTGGAAGGCAGCGGACGGGAAACCCATTTCCCATGCATTATTGGTAAATAATCTACTGACAGCCCTGTGTAAACCCCGGGCGGTAGCTATTATTAAGTGTGCTGTATGATTTGCATTTGCTGATAGTATAGCCAAGCGAATAGCCCTGGAACAGGTAGAACAATTGGAAAAGGCTATAGGGGTTATTCACATGCAGTTTCAATTAGTAGAAATGTATGTGTCCCTGCTGGAACACTCCTTTCCTCTCCATCATCTACAGGCAGTGGCTGATCCGGAGGACCTGGCCTACTGGGAAATCCATAACATGGGATTAACAGATGCAAACATCTGGCAGGAGAAATGGGGGGGGGGGAGGGGGGGAGGGTGGCGGGACTTACCAAAAGCAGCAGCACCTCTTTTGATTAGCCAGGTACATGGAGTTGGTCACAAAAACCGGAAGAAGGTATTACAAGAGCTGCAGGAAGTATTTGTTTGTTGTGATTTGGCCCAGTTAGTTGAATCACAGTTAGGGCAATGTCTTATGTGTGCCCGGAATAATGTTTAGCAGGGGAAGCCGGTAGGACAGCTACAGTATTTACCCCCACCCGAAGGACCTTTTCAGGCTCTCCAGATTGACTTTACATGTATGCCCCGTTCGGTGGGAGGGTTTAAGTATCTGTTAGTGATTGTAAACTGATTTTCTAAATGGGTTGAAGCCTTCCCCACTACCAAGGAGGATGCCCGCACAGTAGCCAAACTCTTATGCAAAGAAGTTATCCCTAGATTCGGGTGCCCACTAACAATTGATTCGGATCAGGGCTCGGCTTTTGTGGCAAAACATTTACAGCAGGATGTCCAAATGTTTGCCATTGAATGGAAATACCATGTATCCTATCACCCCCAATCATCGGTAGAGCAGATGAATAGTAGAGCAGATGAATCGTACAATTAAGAAAAAATTGAAAAAGGCCACCCAGGAGGCCCCAGGTAAGTGGCCCTTATATCTGCCTGCAGTATTGGCAGAGATAATGTTAACCAGGGGGCCGAGTGGATTTTATCTTTTGAGATTTTAATGGGCTGGCCGTTTCCCCTTCCGTGGAAATGGCCAGAAAATAGTTACCTTACTTCAGATGATCTCCTGTTTGCACAAGAGGATTACGCATGTGCTCTGGTGAAATATATTAGCAGTGTTTCTAGCAAGGTTTATGATGCTCTCCCATTTCCTTCCACAGGGCCGATGCACCCTTTTAAGCTGGGGGACACGGTCTTGGTGAAACTGTTCCATAAAAGGGGCCAATGGGACCCACCATTTGGAGAACCTGAGGAAGTTATTGCTGTAACTAGAATGGCAATATTGACTGACAAGCATCCGACGTGGGTCCACGCATCTCGTGTCAAGGAGGCTCTGATCTGAAGAGATTGTATAGCCAGATGGCTGCTCCAGGATGCAGGGCCGGCCTGTCCATTGAGCAAGAATGTTGTTTGCACATGGCCCTGCATTTCAGGGGGCCCCGCGCAAACAACATTCTGCATCAGCCCATAGATTTAAAAAAAAAAACTGGCTGCTGCTGCCGCTGCCGCCATGGCAGTGGCAGGATCAAGCATCCCGCGGGGCCCCCCCTGCCCAGCAGAGCCCTCCCCGCATCAGCTCTATCAGCGGGAGCTTTCAGAGCCGCGAAGAAAGAGTTTCTCTCTTGAGGCTCTGTTAAGCCCGCATGGGCTGATGGGACTTCCTGTTTCCCATCAGCCTCGGCGGGCTTAACAGAGTCACGAGAAAGGGAAACTCTCGCTTCGTGGCTCTGAAAAGCCCGCGCTTTGAGAGCTGATGCCGGGAGGGCAGCAGCAGCCAGTTTTGTTTTGTTTTTTAATCTATGGACTGATGGGGGGGAGGGGGGTTAGGACTGGTAATGGGTTATGGCAGGGCTAATACTGGAAGTGGACTGATGGAGGGGTTAGCACTAGTAATGGACTTTGGTGGGGCTAGGACTGGAAATGTACTGATGTGGGTTTAGGACTGGAGGTGGGCTGATGGGGGGGTTAGGACTGGTAATGGGCTTTGGAGGGGCTAAGACTGGAAATGGGCTGATGGGGGGTTAGGATTGGAAGTGGACTGATGTAAGGTGGTTAGGACTGGTAAAGGGCTGGGGGGTGCTAAGACTGGAAATGGGCTGATGGGGAGGTTAGGACTGGAAGTGGCCTGATGGGGGGGTGTTAGGTTGGTTATGGGCTATGGGGGGGCTAAGACTGGAAATGGGCTGAGGGGAGGGGTTAGGACATAATGGGCTATGGGGGGCTAAGACTCAAAATGGGCTGATTGGGGGGTTAGGACTGGAAATGGGCTGATGGGAGGTTAGGACTGGTAATGGGCTATGGGGGGGCTAGGACTAGTAATGAGCTGGGGGGGGTTGCTAGGACTGAAAATGGGCTGAGTGGAAGGGGGACTTGAACTGCAAATAGCTGATGGGGACGGGGGCTTGGAATGGAAATGGGCTGATTGGAAGGGGGGCTTGAACTGCAAAGAGCTGATGGGGAGGGGGGCTTGGAATGGAAATGGGCTGTGAGGGGAGGGAGCTAGGACTGGAAATGGGCTGAGTGGGGGGGGGGGGGAGCTAGGACAGGAAATGGGCTGATGGAGGTGCTAGGATAGGACTGGAAATAGCCTGTTCGGAGGAGCTAAGATTGGAAATGGGCTGTGGTGGGGGCTTGGATTGAAATGGACTCATGGAGGGGCTAGAACAGGAAGTAGGCTCATGGGAGACTTGGATTGGAAATGGGCTGAGTGGAGGGGAGCTAGGATTTGACATGGGCTGATGGGGGGCTGGGATTGGAAATGAGCTGATGGAGGGACTCAGATAGGACTAGAAATGGATGGGGGAGCTAGGACTGGAAATGGGCTGATGGGGGGCTAGGACTGGAAATGGGCTGATGTGGGGACTAGAAGGGAGCGGATGCTGGGTGGGACTGGAACTAGAAGAGAGCTGATGTTGGGGGAGGATTAGAATGGGATGGAGCTGGGAGAGTGAAATGGAAAGGGGAAAAATATTTTGTGTGGGAGGGAAGACAAATCTATAAATGGCCGGGTATTGGGAGAGTAAGTGGGGATTGAGGATGGAGGGGTAAAATTTGAGTGGATGAAAGAGGAACGAAGAAAGCGCAAAAGGAGAAAGATTAGTATGTTAAAGCAGATGTAGAGAGAGAATGGAAAAAAAACTAGAAGAGAGAAGAAAGGACAAATGGACAGCCGACGATGGAGAGTTAGTAAAAGACACAAAGAAACCAGAAGAAAGTGGCTGGAGCAATTGCAACTGAGAAAAAATGCACAAAAGGTAGAAAAATATCTCTTTATTTTGAATTTATTAACCTGAATATTTCAGCTCTGTGAAATGTGCATCATTAACGTCTGCGCTTTGTTTAGTACAAGAGGAAATGAATTTATAGTTTTATTTCTACAGTGTTGTACATTCCAAGTTTGGCTTTTGGGGTTCCCAGTTTCTAAATTGTGATTCCTTGTTTGGTGATTGTAATAAACAACAGTAAATTTTTGTCACAATAACAGACACTTCAGTGAAACCAGTTTCTTTTATTTATTTATTATTCAATCTTGCAAGATGGGTGGCCACAATTTGTTATCCGTGACCACACTTTGTCATATGAACAGTTCCATATTTATTACATTCATTCTTCTACAAATTCCTCCTCTATTATTCTATTGGTGTAAGTATTTCTAATTTCCTACCTATTAGTGATTGTTATTTAGGTTATGTGGATCTCCACCTCCATTTACTTCTCTTAATCCCTGCCCCTTTTACCCCCTCCCCTTTTTTTACCTTATTCCTTTTATGGTTATGTTACCAGTCTTATGGTTTCTCAGAGATCCCCACCCCCCCTTCCCCTGTGCCCATGGCCTGTTTTTTCCTGTTTTTCAGAATTCTTTTCTTTATCTGTATCTAGCATTTTTTTTGTATCAGCATGTTTCAGTGTTCTTGTCATTGAGTTTCTAAGTTTTATGTGCAATAGCCTGGAAGCTAAGGGAGGGGTGTATGGGGGAAACCTAAGTTTTGCAAGGCCAAGAAAAATATCTTTATTTTGTACAGCACAAGAAAATGGAATATGTGAACCAATGTGTTAGTGCAAGCAAACAACATCTTATAGATTTCTAATTCTATTCTATGTTCTGCATATATTTTGTAAAAAAAAACACATTTAAAAACCTTAAAAACATTTCTAACACAAAATCCCCTCTGGATACATTTTATGATGCAGCCTACAATGAATCACTATGTAACCTATAGGAGAGTGAAATATGCTGATGTCATAAGAGGGCATTATGACAGCAGAATACTGGCAAGAGAAAGTGTCTCTCTCTCTCCAAGGAGATTCATTTGTTTGTTTCCAAACACTGAGGAGTTTGAAGAGAGCAAACATAAACAATGGAAACCCTAAAGCAGGGGTTCTCAAACTTGCCTCACAGACAGTTGGGTTTTCAGGATATTCACAATGAATATGCATGAGAGAGATTTGCATACGCTGCCTCCATTATATGGAAACCTCTCTCATACATATTCATTGTGGATATCCGGAAAAATCGACTGGCTGGGTAGGCCCTAGGACAAGTTTGGGAACCCTTAAAGAGTAAGAAGACAGGAAGCTCAACAAATATCACCAGTGCACAAGCATGTTCTGGAAGTGATGCCTGGTCAAGTTGATCAGCTGAATCAAAGGCAGTTGCACTGTGTCAGAGCCAGAAGAGTGTCCCAAAACCACCCAGTACATTAAATGGAGCAGCCTGGCCAGATTTGCCCCCAAAACTGTAACAAGAGTCTTCCAGGACCATTTGGCAACAGCTGCCCAGACAGAATTTGCCACCTTGGCTTCATTTCTCTTCCAGGGGGACTCATAATCGTTGGCTGAACATGTAGTCAGTAGGATCTCTTCATCTCTATGTCCCTGTACCCGGCCTTTCTCCTTCTATCCTGACTTCCCATCTAATATAGATCTGTGGCAGCCCTGAGCACCAGCATCAGCCTGAAACAAAACATAAGAACATAAGATATGCCATACTGGGTCAGACCAAGGTCCATCAAGCCCAGTATTCTGTTTCCAACAGTGGCCAATGTAGGTCATATGTACCTAGCAGTTTCCCCAAGAGACACAAGTTCCACAATGCTTGTACTGGGTCAAGCATTGATATCTTCGGTCACTTCTTAATAATGGTTTATGGACCTTTCCTCCAGAAACTTGTCCAAACCTTTTTTAAACCCAGCTACACTAACAGCCTTTACTACATCCTCCGGTAACAAATTCCAGAGTTTGATTACACGTTGAGTGAAAAAATATTTTCTTTTATTGGTCTTAAATAGTTTACCCTGCAGCTTCATTGCATGTCAAATTGCTCAAATTGCTTATGCATATATATACCTATTTGAGCACACTTTTAGATACCAAAACAAATGTCCAAACTATCCTGAAATGCCTAATACATACATGGAGAGAGAGATCATTATTCTTAATGGAGTGGGAAAATACAGTGTTAGGAAGGAAGAGCTCCTCTGGACCGTACCACCATCCAGATCGGGTCTGGCAAGGAGCAGATTTTAGGTGCTCTTCAGGCTTTCTCAGACTTGTCTCATGCTGATGCTGGTGCTCAGGGCTGCCACAGATCTATATTAGATGGGAAGTCAGGATAGAAGGAGAAAGGCTGGGTACAGGGACATAGAGATGAAGAGAACCTACTGACTACATGTTCAGCCAACGATTATGAGTCCCCCTGGAAGAGTGTGCTCAAATTGCTTATGCATATATATACCTATCCCTCACTTGGTTTGCAGCTTGTCGTGCTGTGAGGGCTTGTGTGCATCAATGATGCTGAGAGCTGAACTATCGGTAGTTTAACTACTGGCAGGGTCTCCCAAGATGGACAGGTCTCAGCTGAGATGCCAGACCAAGACAATCCACCCATCTGGGCAGCAGCAGAATGGGATAGTGTTGACGACGGAGGATCACAATTCTGTGACAACGGCAACAAGACAAAACTTAAACTGCGCGGAAGAAAGGTCCGGCAATCTACTTCTGTATCTTGCCATGAAAACCCAATGGATAGCTACAACAAAACAAATTGTGCTGTAGTGCTGGAAGATGAGACCCCCAGGTTGGAAGGCACTCAACTAGTTACTGGGGAAGAGCTGAAGACTTTCCAGAGTAAAGCCAGCATTGATGATGTGGTTGGATCAAAGCCCTCGGGACGTCTGACTGCTGATGTAGCTGCGCATGAAATGAGAGTCAGAAGCTGTAAAGATGTCTTACACATTGGAACATGGAACGTACGAAGCATGAACCGAGGGAAGTTGGAGGTGGTCAAGAGTGAAATGGAACGTGTACAACTTGATCTGTTGGGTGTCAGCGAACTGAAATGGATTGGCATCGGGCACTTTGTATCAGATGATCACATGGTCTACTATGCTGGAAATGAAAGACAAAGAAGAAATGGTGTTGCATTTATATTAAAGAAGAAACTTGCAAGAACTGTAATGAAATACAATGCAGTCAGCGAACGCTTAATCTCTATTCGTCTACGAGGAATGCCTATCAACACAACTATAATTCAAATATATGCCCCAACAAGAACTGCAGAAGAGAATGAAATTGAAGAGTTCTATGAACAAGTACAAGCTGAAATTGACAGAACATGCAAACAGGATATCCTCATAGTCATGGGTGATTGGAACGCAAAGGTTGGCAACAAAGAAGAAGACAAAGTAGTTGGAAAATATGGACTTGGCAACAGAAATGAAGCTGGAGAAAGACTGATAGAATTCTGCAAGACCAACGATCTATTCATCTTGAACACCTTCTTCCAGCAACACAAGCGGCGACTGTACACATGGACTTCACCCAGTGGATTGTATAAAAATCAAATTGACTACATCTGTGGAAGTCAACGATGGAAAAGCTCTATAACATCAACAAAGACAAAACCTGGAGCTGACTGTGGTACAGATCATCAACTACTAGTATGCAAACTCAAGCTAAAGCTGAAAAAGAGCAAACCACTCATGAATGCAGCAAAATATGACCTCGAGAATATACCACTGGAATTTAAAGACTGCCTGCAAAATCGATTTGCTGCTTTAGATACAAATGATAGAGTTCCAGAAGAGTTGTGGAATGACATCAAGAAGGTTGTGTTGGAAGAAAGCGAGAAGTCTCTACAAAGGTAAAAAAGAAAAAACGGCCAAAATGGATGACGGAAGAAACTCTGAAAATTGCCCAGAAACGCAGAGAAGCTAAAGCCAGAGGAGAAAGAAAGACAATCACAGAACTCAACAGAGATTTCCAACGTGCAGCAAGACAGGACAAGGAAAAGTACTACAATGATGCATGCAAGGAAAAAGAAGCAGAAACTATTAGAGGAAGAACAAGATCAGCTTTCCTAAAGCTACGAGAGTTAAAGAAAAAGTTCCAGCCTCGAATTGGAATGTTACAAGATGTTCAAGGTTCTATGTTGAATGATGCTGAGAAGATCAAGAAAAGATGGAAGGAATATACAGGGTTTTTATATGATAAAGATCAAGTGGACCAACAGCCATTTCAACCTGTACCTTATGATCTGGAACCATTGGTGATGAAAGAAGAAGTTGAAGCAGCATTGAAAGCCTTATCAAAGAACAAAGCACCAGGCATTGATTGCATTCCCAAAGAAGTATTACAGCAATCTGATGCAGCTGTTACCGTACTTACAAGGCTCTGCCAAGAAATATGGAAGACAGCATCATGGCCAACTGACTGGAAAAGATCTGTGTTTATACAAATACTAAAGAAAGGTGATCAAACTGACTGTGGAAATTATCGCACAATCGCTCTGATCCCACATGCCAGCAAGATTCTACTGAAGATTATTCAAAAGAGACTACAATCATACCTGGAACAAGAACTACCTGAAGTGCAAGCAGGGTTCAGAAAAGGGCGAGGAACGAGAGACATCATTGCGGATGTGAGATGGATCCTTGAAAAGACTAAAGAATACCAAAAGGATATCTATTTGTGCTTTATCGACTATAGCAAAGCTTTTGACTGTGTAAACCATGAGAAACTCTGGGCCACATTAAGAAGCATGGGTATACCAGAACACCTGATCGTTCTCTTGCACAATCTGTACATTGATCAAGAAGCAACAGTTCGAACGGAACAAGGAGAAACAGAATCGTTTAAAATAAGCAAAGGTTTAAGACAAGGCTGCATACTTTCCCCCTACCTGTTTAATTTATATGCAGAACAAATCATCAGAGAAGCAGGATTGTATGAAGACAAGAGAGGTGTGAAGATTGGTGGAAGACTCATCAACAACTTTCGCTATGCTGATGATACCACATTACTGGCGGAAAGTGAAGATGATCTGAAACATTTGCTTCTCACAATCAAAGAACATAGTCTCAAAATGGGCCTGCACCTTAATGTAAAGAAGACAAAGATCATGACAACTGGCATAATCAACAGGTTCATCGTCGAAGGAGAAGAAATTGAAATCATGAATAACTTTAACCTACTTGGATCAACTATCAATAAAGAAGCAACAAGCAGTCAAGAAATCAGACGATGCATTGCTCTTGGCAGAATGGCTATGAAAGACCTAGATAAGATTCTCAAGAGCAGAGATGTCTCTCTCCATACAAAGATTCGACTTGTTCAAGCCATGGTATTTTCAATAACATCATATGGATGTGAAAGCTGGACAGTGAAAAAGATAGACAGGAAGAAAATTGATGCCTTGGAATTATGGTGCTGGCGGCGAATACTGTGTATACCATGGACTGCCCGAAGAACAAACCAGTCTGTACTAGAGGAGATCAAACCTAAGCTTTCTTTAGAAGCTCAGATGACAAGACTTCGACTTTCATACTTTGGACACATCATGTGGAGAGAGAGATCATTAGAGAAAGACATCATGCTTGGCAAGATAGAAGGTCAACGCAAAAGAGGAAGGCCAGCAATGAGATGGATCGCTACAATAACAGCAGCTACGGGTACCAGTCTGTCAACAATGAGCCGCCTGACTGAAGACCGAACACAATTTAGGATAGCTATCCAGAGGGTCGCCATGAGTCGACTCCAACTCGACGGCACTTAACAACAACAACATATATACCTATTAATGTATGTGTGCACAGTAATTAATGTGTGTACAAAAGCCATAGCGTGCACTCCCGCAGAATGCTTGGTGAATTACTTTGCTAGATAGGGAACCTCTGTGTAGGTGACGGGGTGTGTATGGATGGGAGATGGGGAGATCATTTATATAACAGCACAAGACACAAAGCGCTGTGCAGACACATAGGGCCCTTTTACTAGAGGGTGCTAGTGACAAGACGTGTTCTGGCACACGTCGATGCTGAATGAGCATTGGGACACGTGTTGCCAGCTAGCACGGGGCCATCATAGCATGGGATGATGTCTGCGATGTCTAATTCGAGTTAAAGTCATGGGTACGGTTAGGGACAGACAGTGGGCGTGGTTTTCTCTGCGATGTTACTATGGGGTTCACACCATGAGCCAACTGCATTAACATGGGATCACCTAACAGCACTTCCGTAGGTGTACCCACCCTAACATCGCATGCGCTATGGGACAGGACTCTGTGTTAACTGCCAGGGAAATGTGTTCTATACCCCTGACAGTTTACGCGGCGCAGTTGCCCTAAATGCAGCTTTGTTTCAGCACTTTTGCAATTATCACGTCCTTTAGTAAAAAGGCCCCATAGAAGAGATAGTTCCTGCTCCATAGAGCTTACAAATGAAATAAAAAAGCAGAATGATGTGAGACCTCATCTATGATCCTAAGTGGCTTATAGATTTGTAGATAATACTTTCAGTGCAGTAAGACAGTAAATCCATAGCTGAAGAGTTCAACATGTACAATGAACCAAAATAGTTGTGGCCTGAACTCAACCAAATGATTTTTGGCTTCTCGAGGGAACATAAGAAATGCTATACTGGGTCAGACCGAGCTCCATCAAACCCAGTATCCTGTTTCCAACAGTGGACATTCCAGGTCACAGGTACTGGCAGATTCCCAAAAGGCACATAGGTTCCATGATGCTTGTCTTGGGGCAAGCAGTGGATTGCCTGAGTCCTCTTTAATAATGGTTTATTGACCTTTCCTCCAGGAACTTGTCTAAACCTTTTTTAAGCCTAGCTATACTAACAGCTTTTACCACATCCTCAGGTAACAAATTCCAGAGTTTGATTACGCGTTGAGTGAAAAAATATTTTTTCTTATTAGTCTTAAATGGGTTAAACTGTAGCTTCATTAGATATTCAGGAGTCTCTGAATGTTCCACAAGCTCTTGAAAAATATGTTCTTACTGCCTCGAATGAAGTATTATCTTAAATATGCCCCCAATGCCCTCTGGCTACAGTTTCCAGTCTTACCCAGTGCTCAGAAGTGAGCATCAACTTATAATAAAATGTCAGAGATTAGAGAGACCTGCCATTCAAGATCCACATTTAGACCCCACCATGCCACAGAACTCAGACACCCAATGTGGTTATAACTGGGACAATAGAAACTTCCTGATGCCTCTTCTTCTGGCTTCAGTAGTGAGACATGGTGAGGTTTTTTGATATTTTCATTTGTTTTCTTCTGTTTTTTTTTTTTTTTTTTTTTTAATGCTGTGTAATGCATGTTCCACATCTCCCAAGTGCCAGGTCACCAGTGTGATTAGAAATTTTCCCCAGCACCAGGGATTTTCCTGCCTTTTATTTTCTGCGGCTTCCTACTCCCTGCACCATGTAGTTCTCTGTGAGTGTGATGCGTGTGGTGCAGGAACTCCCGCGCAGGTCTTGGGGTCTCAAGTCTCACAGGACCAGAGCAGTATTTCCTGCACCAAGTGGCTCACTCTCGCCAAAGTGCTGGAAGAAGGAGTTCTTTGTATATCGGAGCAACTGGATCTATAGTAAAGGTAACAAATCATTATGTTAGGAATTAGATAATAATAATAAAAAAGACTGATAGAAACATAGAAATATGATGACAGAAAAAGACCACATGGCCTATCTAGTCTGTCCTTCCATATCAACAACTACAACAGTCCCCTTTTTACCTTTAGAGATCCTCTGTGTCTGTCCCATGCTTTTTTGAATTCAGTTACTGTCCTCATCTCTACCACCTCCACTGGGAGACTATTCCACGGATCCACTACTCTTTCCGTAAAGAAATATTTCCGCATATCACTCCTGAATCTATCTCCCTTCACCCTCATCCCATGTCCCCTCGTAGCAAACTTGCTTTCAACTGAAAGAAGCTCTCTCCCTGAACATTTATGCCATGGAGGTATTTAAACATCTCAATCATATCACCTCTATCCTGCCTTTCCTCTAAGGTGTGCATATTAAGATCCTTCAGTCTGTCCTCATATGCTTTATAATGAAGACCACTAATCATTTTAGTAGCCACCCTCTGCACCGACTCAATCCTGTTCACATCCTTTTGAAGGTGCGGTCTCCAGAATTGCACACTATACTCCAAATGAGGTCCCACCAAAGACTTATACAGAGGCATTATCACCTCCTTTTTTCTGCTAGCCATTCCTCTCCGTATGCACCCAAGCATCCTTCTAGCTTTTGCCGTCGCCTTTTCTACCTGTTTAGCTACTTTAAGATCATCAGACACAACCATGCCTAGGTCCCGCTCTTCTTTAGTGGACAAAAGTACTTCACACCCTATACTATATTGTTCCCTTGGATTGCTGCAACCCAAATGCATGACCTTGCATTTTTTAACATTAAATCCCAGCTGCCAAATTCTAGACCATTCTTCAAGCTTAGCTAGATCCCTCCTCATGTTATCTACACCTTCCTGGGTGTCTACTCTATTGCAGATTTTGGTATCATCCGCAAAGAGGCAAACCTTACCCGACAGCCCTTCTGCTATATCACTTAGAAAGGTGTTAAAACGAATCGGACCAAGGACAGATCCCTGGGGCACACCACTGGCAACATCCCTCTCCTCAGAGTGAGCTCCATTTACCTGTACTCTTTGTCGCCTCCCCCCCAACCACTTTCTAACCCAAGCAGTAACTTTAGGGTCCACCCCTAGGGTGCTCAGTTTGTTTGGAAGTCGCCTGTGAGGAACAGTGTCAAAGGCTTTACTGAAATCTAAATACACCACATCTAGGGCTCTCCCTCGGTCCAACTCCCTGGTCACCCAGTCAAAGAAATCAATCAGATTTGTCTGACAAGACCTGCCTCTGGTGAATCCATGCTGCCTCGGATCCTGTAATCTGCTGGACTCCAGAAATCTCACTATTTTCTCTTTCAGCAGCGTTTCCAATAATTTACTCACCACTGAAGTTAAACTAACTGGCCTGTAGTTTTCAACCACATCCTTACTTCCGCTTTTGTGTAAAGGCACCAAATGAGCCTCTCTCCAGTCCTTTGGCACCACTCCCGACTCCAACGAGGCATTGAAAAGGTCAGTCATTGGAGCTGCTAGAATGTCCCCAAGTTCCCTCAGTATTCTAGGGTGTATCCCATCCGGTCCCATCGCTTTGTCTACTTTAAGTTGAGCTAGTTTCTCACGAACACAGTCTTCTGAAAATTGTTCAAGATGTCCCTCGCTTCTGTTCCTATTTGTGGGTGTTTTCTGAGGTCCTGCTCCTGGTTCTTCATCTGTGAACACAGAACAAAAATATTTGTTAAGCAATTCCGCTTTATCCTCATCAGCTTCTACATATTCCTCCCCTGCACCTTTGAGTCTGACAATACCACTTTTGCCCTTGCTCTTCTCACTAACATATCTGAAAAATGTCTTATCCCCCCATTTTATAGCATTGGCTATTTCCTCCTCCTTTTAAATCTTTGCCTTCTTGACTACTTTGCTAGCTTCTCTAAGTTTTTCCAAATACAGATGCCTGTCTTCCTCTCTCTGTGATCTCTTGTATTTCATGACGGCCTCCCTCTTTTTCTTCACTTTTTCAGCTACTTCTTTCGAAAACCATAGTGGTCTCCTTTTCCTTCTACCTTTATTTACCATTTGATGTGGTTTCACAAAGAAGTGGCTGAGAATGGAAGAGTAAAGAGATTAACATTCAAATATGCAAGGCCCCAAGATAGCAGAAGAGTTGTTTCACGCTGCTCATCCTGAACTGATACTTTTTCTTCTAAATTCCCTGAAATGTTTGTCTGATGGGGAAGTGCAAGGGAAAGTGTGGCTACTACTGGCAAAAGCTGCCCTTACTCCTACAGGCACTTGTTCATCGAGCAGTGACAGCTTCTACTCCACAGGGCTCTGAAGAGGTTTCGCTGGGGCCTCTGTCAAGGAAAGGATTGCTGCCGGGGGTTTCCTGGCCTTATCCTAGAGCACACTAAAGTACTACTAGTGCTACTAAGTAGTTAGATAGTGCTACAGAACTTATGCCTTACTCAACAGATACACAAAAGAGACAGGCCCTACTCCCTGAAGCCCACAGTCTCGTGAAGAAAGACAGGCCAGATAAATAGGTGCTTGCTGTGAATCAGGGATAATATTTGAAGTCTGAAGGGTACCTGAATTTAGTTTGACAGACCTTCTTTATCTAATTGGGTAAATCTATGAAATGTGGAATTTGTGCTGTAAAAACAGTCCATGCAAGAAAAGAAGGAAATGGGGTAGGGGAGATTACCAGCTAGAGCTCTTTGGGTCAGCTTTCATATTGCAAATGCACTGACTGACAACTCCACAGGAGTAGCAGTGCTGCTGATGGGAGGGGGCAGTTTGGCACAGTAGTAGGGGAAGCTTCTGGCTGCAGGCGATGCCCCCTAAAAAGTGCAGCAAGCCATGAGTTATGAGTGAGGTGTGTGATTTGATCTTTGACCATAATGTTAAGATCCAGCAGACTTGCGACTCTATCTTGATAAACATTTTTATTCATTATAAATTGTCTTTCTTGAATAGACACGTAACAAGAACTATCTGTCATGTATGTCTACAGCACTGCGTACATATAATAACATTCTAGGAAAGATAAATAGCAGAAGTGGTAAATTCCTGAGCTGCCTGACTGAAGACCAAACACAATTTAGGATAGCTATCCAGAGGGTCACCATGAGTCGACTCTGACTCGACGGCACTTAACAACAACATATCATCTTGGTAATTTTTTTATAAGTGTCTATATTAGTTAAGCTGGTTTTTAGTTACTGATTAATTGAAAAAGTGTTTTCCTTCCCTGTGGGTAGAATATGAAAAAGGAGGCTTGTCGTGATCTCCAGAGTTCATGTGAAAAATCCCTTCTGGATACATTTTATGATACAGCCTACAATGAATCTCCATGTAACCTAGAGAGAGTGAAAGGTGCTGATGTCATAAGGGGTCATTATGACAGCAGAATCCTGGCTGGAGAAAGTGTCTCTCTCTCACCACAGAGATTTATTTGTTTATTTCCAAACACTGAGGAGTTTGAAGAGGGCAAAGATAAACAATGGAAACCCAAAAAGTAGCAGTTCTCAAACTTGCCTCCCAGCTAGTCGAGTTTTCTGGATATCCATAATGAATATTGCATGAGAGAGATTTGCATGCACTGCCTCCATTGTATGCAATCTTTTCATACATATTCATTGTGGATATTTGGAAAACCCAACTGGCTGGGAAGAATCCAGGACAGGTTTGGAAACCCCTGTTCTAAAGAGTAAGAGCACTGGAAGCTTATCTGATATCACCATTGCCCAAGCAGGAGCTGGAAGCAATGCCTGGTCGGGTTGATTATTTATTTTATTTATTTATTTAACTTTTATTACTCAAATCAAAGGCATCTGCACTGTGTCGGAGCTTGTAGAGCCTCTTAGAATTACCCAGTACATGAACTGGAGCAGCCTGGCCAGCTTTGCTCCCAAAACTGTAGCGGGAGTCTCACAGGACCATTTGTCAACAGCTGTCCAAACAGCATTTGCCACCTTGGCTTCATTTCTCTTCCAGGGGGACTCATAATCATTGGCTGGATAAGTAGTCAGTGGGTTCCATTCATCTCTGTGTCCCTGTACCTGGCCTTTCTCCTTCTATCCTGACTTCCCATCTAATATAGATCTGTGGAAGCCCTGAGTATCAGCATCGGCATGAGACAAGTCTGCTGTAGCCTGAAGAGGATCTGAAATCTGCCCCAGGCCAGACCCAATCTGGATGGTGCTATAGTGCAGATGAGCTTTTCCTTCCTAAAACTGTATTTTCTAACTCCATTAGAATAATGATCTCTCTCTCCATGTATGTATTAAGCATTTCAGGATGGTTTGGACATTCATTTTGGTGTCTAAAAAATAAAAGTGTGCTCAAATTGCTTGTGCACACAACTTCAAGACCACTTAGATACCAACAACATACTGGACCCGCAACAATATGGCTTCCGTCCATTCCACGGAGCGAGACCCTCATGACATCACTAATGAACACCCTCATCAAAGGCACACAGACCAAGCACTCTGGATATGCTATGATCTTCCTGGACATATCTGCAGCCTTTGACTCCATCTCCCACAACATCCTCCTACACAGACGCCAAGAAATCGGCATCAAAAATGTCATACTTCAATGGTTCCAATCCTACCTAAACATTAGACAACAACTGATCCACACAAACATAGCAACCTCCCCCCCCCCCTTTCAGCAACACCAAGGAGTATCCCAAGGATCCACACTATCTGCCATGTTCTTCAACATCTACCTGCAACCACTCTGCTCAATCATACGCGCCCACAACATCAACTACCACATCTATGCGGATGACATAATGCTCTATGTTCCAATCACAACCACTAACCCAATGAACAAACCCCTATCAGACTGCTTCATAGAAGTCTCCAGCTGGCTACAAAAGAACAACCTATCCATCAACATAAAAAAACCAGAAGCCCTCATAGTAACCAAAGACCCAGACTTCACACCACCTACACACCTCAACATAGGAGCCATACAAATACAAATTCAACCACACATAAAATACCTAGGAATCATCATAGACCAAGCACTCACACTCAAGCAACAGATTAAAAAAAGCTACCGTACAACGCCTCAGACCTCTCATTGAACCACAGGACTTCAGGACAGTCATGCAAGCCATGACACTCCCCCACCTGGACTACTGCAATATAATCTACCACGGACTACCTGCCACCCACACCAACCCACTACGAACTGCCTTAAATACCACAGCAAGAATTATCCAGAAAGCAAAAAAACAAGATCACATCAGCCCAGTCCTGAGGGAGCTGCACATACTCCTTCTCGAAGCAAGAATCAAATACAAATCTGCCCTACTTATTCACAAAGCCCTCTACCCAACTCAGACTTCCCAGTTTCGCACTCTACTGCCGCAACCCACCCAAAACAGAACAATCAGACAAACCACCAGCAACTCCCTCACCATCCCCCATAAACAGACCACATACAATCAATGGACCTGCAACAGAGCCTTCAAACTGTACGCACCATCCCTCTGGAACTCTCTACCAAGTCATATCAGAAGCAAAGGAGATCCCTTCACATTTAGGAAACAACTAAAAACCATCCTATTCCAGGAATACCTTGGACCAGAAACAAACACCCATCACTGACTACCCCCCAGACCCCCTAATCATACCCTCAGATCTATTTTCTAAGAGACTGATGTCCATTGTCTATGTCCTTAATATCTGTTCAGATCATTAATGTTGCCCCCCCTCCCCCCGGTGATAGACCCAACCCTAGAATTGATTATTGTCCCCCACCCTTTAATGTTAAACTGCTTTGACCTGGTGAAAAGTGGGATATAAATACAGTTAAATAAATAAATAAATATCTATGAATGTATGTGTGCACAATTAATTTGTTTGTATACAAAAGCCATAGTATGTACTCCCACAGGATGTTTGGTGAGTTACTTTGCCTGATAGGGGAGCTCTGGGTAGGTGAGGGGGTGTGTATGTATGGCGGATGGGGAGATCATTTATATAACAGCACAAGACATACAAAGCGCTGTGCAGACACTTAGGGGCCCTTTTACTAGAGAGTGCTGTCAACACGTGTTCTGGCACATGTCAATGCTGAATGCGCATTGGGACACATGTTGCCAGCTAGAGCGGGGCCATGACAGCGTGGGATGATGTCCACCGTAACCATCTAACTCGAGTTAAGGTCGCAAGTAGGGGTAAGGGCAGAGAGTGGGCGTGGTTTGCTCTGCGAAGTCAGCGTGGGGTTTACACCACATGTGAACTGCATTACCAAGGAATTACCTAACGCCACTTCAGTAGGTGACATTGGTGGCACCCGCCCTAACAACACATGTGCTAGGGGACAGGGCTCTGCGCTGACATGGAAAGACCGTTCCTGCTCCATAGAGCTTACAAATGAAATTAAAAAGCAGAATGATGTGAGACCTCATCTATGATCCTAAGTGGCTTACAGATTTGTAGATAATACTTTCAGTGCAGTAGGATTGTAAATCCATAGCTGAACAGTTCAACGTGTACAATGAACCACAATAGTTGGGGACTGAACTCAACCAAATGATTTTTGGATTCCCGAGGGAACATAAGAAATGCCATACTGGGTCAGACCAAGCTTCATCAAGCCCAGTATCCTTTTTCCAACAGTGAACAATCCAGGACACAAGTACCTAGTAGTTTCCCAAAAAGACACATAGGGGTTTGTTTACAAAGCCGCGGTAGCGGTTCGCGATCGTTATCAGAGCTGCAGCTCTGATAACGATCACGAACCGCTACTGCGGCTTTGCAAACAAGCCCCATA